>CAXKVW010000255.1:0-467569 GCA_964058825.1 Carex arenaria
CTATTAGCAACTGATCACAATATATTGATCTCTTCATTAACTTGCGTTGATTAGGAACTTTGACTTTGACTTTCCTTATGCATACCAACCAAGCAACATCAATAGAATACATAAGATTGGCTGCTGAGCATTCGAATTAATATCCCTTGCAAAACTATGAACAAAATCAAACTGAGCTGTGTACATCTAGCTAATTAAGCTTAGAAAAGGTATTCGTTTCTTTCGTATAGTTTTTCTAAATGAAATTCTCTCCGCATTTTATAAGAATATTTATCAAAATTTCACGGACTTCTCATTCTAATTTTTTTTTTTTAAACTTGGTAGTGTTATTGGATTTTCTTAACTGCAAAAAATTCGCATGCGTACTTTAGTTTCAGATTCAAGCAAGATGTGATTCATATTAAATTTTAACATGTATATATATAATTATCAGGACTTTAAATAGCACGCTATAGCATTTTCAGACTCTGAAAGTTATGGTGTTATCATTGCTATAGCGCACTATAGCAGCGCAATAGTAGCATAGCGTCCTTTTTTTAGTTGTTCTGACGCAATAAATATTATTTCAACCTTTGAATTAATTATTGTATATTGATTTTATTTTTAAATAAATCAATAAGTTGAATATAGCAGCTCAATAGTGGCATAGCGCCTTTTTATAGCTATTCCACTATAATGCAATAAACGCTATTTAAACCCTTGAATTAATTATTATATATTAATTTTATTTTAAAATAAATTAATAAGTTAAAAAATTAACATTCGGAAATTATCCACCTCAATATATTTTAGTACCAATCAAATATAGAGTCAAAGTATCACAATTTTCTCGAGGGAATTTCATGTATCCCCCTCAAAAACTTTGAAATTACGTATTTTCTCCTCTAAAATTCATAATATCATATTTACCCTTCTAAAGTTCAAAAACTCAGAAATTTACCCAAATTATTAATTTTTCTAATAAAACTCATTTTAAATTTATAAAGTCAAGTGGTGTGTCTACATGTGAAAATTTTAAAGTTTCGGATTAATTTAGTATAAAGTCAAGTGGTCAAAAGGCTTCCAAAAAATAAATGCATTAAAATTAATTTAGAAACCTTCTAATTTTGACCCAAATTCATAATGTCATACTTTATGAGTGATGTGTCTACATGTGAAAATTTTAAAGTTTCGGATTAATTTAGTATAAAGTCAAGTGGTCAAAAGGCTTCCAAAAAATAAATGCATTAAAATTAATTTAGAAACCTTCTAATTTTGACCACTTGACTTTATACTAAATTAATTCGAAACTTTAAAATTATCACATGTAGACGTATCACTCGTAAGGTAGAAGGATTTCAATGGCTTGGATTCATAGTTCTAAATTAATCCAATAGGTTTTAGAGTTAAGAGTACAAAGATGCTTGATACTCCTAGGAGCACCCTAGTTCTACTCTAATATATATATTATATATATATATATTTTTTATAATTATCCGATCGGGTAACGGGTACGAAATAGGCTTTACTCATACCCTTTCCCGTTTAGATAACGAAAAAAATATTTACCCATACCCATACCCGATAAGTTTACGAAAAAAAAATCTTACCCGTATCCTTCTTATCGGATACAGTACGGGTCGGGTAAACGGGTAAAAGGGTGCCATTGACACCTCTAGTGATGTGGTATTCAGTGGTATTGGTACTCTGTAAAAAAAATGGACGGATCTTGCGCCTCTTTAAAAAAAAAAAAAATTGAATGAATACAGTATCATAAGTGGAAAATCAAATTGATGATCTATATTATCTTTTAGTAATAAATTCGCAAAATTATAAAATTGTTATCGTTTATTTTTTTTCGGAATATTTCACATAATATTTTACTGCTTAAATTGGTTATCTATTATTATAGGCAATTTTGACATAACTGTAGATAAATGACGTATCTGCAGTTATGTCAAAATTAAATCGAGGATCTATACTACTCTGAAGATCTCTGAAATGCATCTAATTGTTACATGCGAATTTAGTTTTGTTCAGTATGTTTAAAACCTATATATGCATCCATGATCATCATTGCTTGAAAGATAAAATACCTATCCGGGCTTCAAAAAAATTATAAAAATTCAATTCAGGCTTCATATTATTTTTCAAAAAATATAAATTTACCACAGTTCTACCTGAAGGAATTCTAGAGGAGCCGGATTTCCTCCGCTAATTCTCAGTCCAAGCGTCTGTTCCGAGTCATATGAAACATTTTCTGTCACAAGTTACTGACAGTCGGTCCCGCCAGATACAGTCACTCTAAAGTCAGTAACCCGTCACACGAACTTTATCAGATAATATAGAGCACAGAAACCGGACTTGTTATCTTGAGGAAGAAAGAGATAACGCAATCCCAGCATCACCACCTCTGTTCGCTCAAGCAGAAGTTCACGCTCTCACCAAATACGTAACAAAAAAGAAAAGAGAAAAAAAAAAAAAATGCTTGCCTCAATTCCATTTCTCCAGTCTTCGTTTCTCTCCAATCTCTCTCTCTCCTCCGTCAAGCCACTGCCTTGCCCCCGCCAACCTGTCTACCCCAGAATCGTCGCTTTGAAGCCAATCCACGGGAAGGTCATATGCACCACCAACGACCAGACCGTGAATGTCAGAACGATACGCTACCGCATCGATCCAAAGTACAAGAAGCGCGTGCGTGTGGTGAGGAAATTCCAGGCGCATGACCCAGAGAACAAATTCAAAATCGGGGATTTGGTCACGCTTGAGAGGTGTCGTCCCATTAGCAAGACCAAGCACCACATTGCTGTGCCTTATGTGTCGCCACATCTACCAAAAGGCGGCGACGGAGATGCCGTGCTTAATTTGCCTCTTCAGTCGGCGCAGTGAGGCCATTTGTTTGGGTTTGAATTTGCTTTAAAAATTTGAATCTTTGTGTGGGAATTTGGGTTTTGGTTATGTGCACACCAACTGTTTGATGGATGTTCTTGTCAGTGTACTTTCCTAAGTTGTTATTTCACTGTCTAGTTTGGATCTGGGTTTAATTTATGTTAATCTAAAATCAGTCCAATTATATGAATTGCTATGGAATTGCAAAGAAATTTCTGATGTATATTTCACTAGTAATGAAGCACAAAATCGATCAAAATTAGCTATATAATCAATGATTGACAACACCAATTATTAAAATGGGTAATTATATGCATGATAACCCTATTATTTATTCCTAATGGGAGCATCCAAAACAAATTGTCTATATTTTCTGGTTGTAAGTTCAAAACTTCATAGAGCTGCTGCTTTAAGCTTATCATCTAAACCATTCTGTTTGAATATGGTTTCTCCAAATCTCTCCTGACTGTGCTCTTTGATACAATTGTGATTTCCATCAGATTCCTTGGAGGTTTTTGAAAATTGAAGCAACCTTGTTGACATTTTCGCTATTAATCAGTTATAATTAAACACTTAAATAATCAGTGTTAGTTCACTGGTTTAAGACAATGTGTCCCATCTAGTACTAATTGGTGGTTCTAGGAGACAAGTCAGGGTTAAAATGCATTGATTTTGTGCTTCGTCATGCCCCAATATTGTTATTTCTATTTTCAAAGTTTAAACAGTCGATCTGAACCGCTCAATATGATATTAATATTCAAATGTGCTTGGATACATAATTTTATATTTTTTGAAATTTTTTTGTTATTTTTTAAGATAGGTACAAAATCACAGTTTTTAGAAGATTATGGACCATTCAAAAATAGTGATTTTGTACCTCTAAACAATAAGTAAAAAAATTATAAAAATGATAAAATTTGTTATCCAACCACATTTTAATATGAAGATTATGTTGAATAGTTCAAATCGATTATTTAGATTTTGAAAATAGAGATAATGAGTGATTTTAATACCGTCTTCTTCTTGTAACGGCCGATACGACCGCATACAATAGTAATGTACTCTTCAGGTTGCTCTAAGTCGATTATCTACAAAATCAAAATAATGAATGATAGGTTTATTATAAGATCAAACAAATTAGTAATATGAAAAACAGTTTTTGATTTAGTGGCATAAGTAATGCTTTCTGTGCGAGAGATCGTAGGTTCGAAATTTAGAAGGAACAATTCTTTGTAGATATTAAATAGTCGATTGGGTTGATTTCCAATTTTTACTAAAAAAAAATAGTAATACATTTTTGAACTGATTATCAATAAAAATTCAGAGAATAACAATTGAATTTGAACCATATAATTCTTTTATTTTATATATGGTATGTATTATCTAGGTTTAAGTTTGTTGACACAATTGAGTGTAGGATGTTGTGGAGAATGCATTGTTTTTAGACCATTAAATTTTTGTACAAAATTGTTGTTTTTAGACTATTAAGTTTTTGTACCCATTTTAATAAATAGTAAAAAAATTTAAAAACAAAATCTAAAATTTGATATGCAATATTTGAATTTTAAAAATATAGGGTGTAATTTTGTGTCACCAAAAAATGGTGTAAGTATCCTCTTTAATATAGAGCCAATGCATGATTAATATTTGAGTTAATTTTTACTCTAGTTTGAAGCTTATGGTTGATTATTTTTATGCGGTATCAGAGCAAGATGTCTTCGATAGATATCAAATCAAATTCAGTCCAATATGCAATTGAAAACGTTTGATCTGCATTACGATTCATGTGTACAATTAAAATTATAAACAGCTAAACGAACGCATAAATCTCAACGTGAATCAAACGGACCAAAGTATGAGAACTCGTTCAATCCCATCAATAAAATAGGATATATTGAAACTAAAAAAAAAGAAAAGAATAAAATGATCAATTACTGATATCAAAGGTAAAACTAAAAAACCTCATCAGCCGGTGTATTCTGTTGTTTTTTCCAGGGGAGAGGGGGTGTCCGATGCCCATCGGACCAAACTCATTTCGATGGATGGTTTCTACCATCCGATTCACTTCAAGATCTGTGCACACAGATATTAAAGCAAACAGCACGGATATTAAAGTAATGCGCACAGATCTTGAAGTGGATCAGACGGTAGAAACCACCCATCGAACCGAGTTTGGTCCGATGGGTATCGGACACCCCCCTCTCCCTTTTTCCAGACCCTATCTGACCACAATCTAGTGCTTTCCCGGCGTCCATTACGTTCAAATTCCACTGTCAATGCCTTAATTGCTTCATTGTTACCTTCAATGTATATATGTATCCTGATAATGCGAATGAAATCATTTTTCTCCACATCCCATACCTTTCTCCTCTCCGCCATGACCACCACATGGGTCTACCTTTTGAGGAGCATAAATGAAAGGAAATACCTGCATTTAATCAAAAACAGAGGAGGGGTTATGATGAGCAGTTTAAGACGTCCGATCCGCAGACGTTGAGATTCAGTTTAAATCTACCAACACATATCTCAACGCAGATCAAACGACTTAGATCGGATATCTGACTGACGGATTTCAGTTTGGTGCTCATCAGAAAACCGGCCCGCTCCTTGTTAATCAAAACAGGATCAATCAATCTAATATATAAAGTTTTAGGGTTTACGTACAGGTGTGTAGTTATTATTGTTAATGATAAAGAGAACTCACCATTTTTTTTTTTCTGAAATTCATCTGTAATTAAGTTACAGGCAGTTAGATCCGTTCCATCCATCATAAAATGCAAATAAAAAATTTACTTGCATGGACAATTTTGTAAAATATTACACTTTTTAAACATTAAAAAAATAAGCCTTCAAATTTATAAACAAATTAAACATTCTTCTCGGACCCAAATATACATATCATATCATGCAGATCTCTCTATATCGGTATTCAGTTTCCTCCATTTTGAAATTAATCACTCCAATTTATTTCACCCCAGGACACAGAAGGAAACTTCAGGAAAGAGCTTGAGGATTGCAAACATGTCTCTTTTTCTCATCATATATATTCTCGCAAATATATATATTTCTTATAATATATATTGTTTACTAAGAGATTATTGTCGATATTGATTTTTCTCTCTTTTGGACACATAAGTTGAAACACAAAGAGGCCGAATATTTGAACCAATTGCAAACATTAAGAGCTGAGTTGGAATCAAAAGATAACTTGCAAAAGAAGCTCAAATCCAAAGTACTATTGTGTATTATTTTTCATAATTTTTTAATTGATTTTTCAATTTTGGCTGACCTACATATGCATCATGCATGGTTTATCTGACGACAGATTGAATACCAAACAGGACTTGTAATAAAATTAAGCGCTGAGTAGAATTCCAAAGAGGACATGCAAAAAAAGCTCGAATCCAAGGTACACATTGTTTATATTTTTTTCATAATTTTTTTAATGGGTAATTCAATTTTGATTGACCTGCATTGGTTCTTCTATTGATAGATTGAATACCTAGAAAACAAGAACAAGTTAGTGCAGACTGAGTTCAAGCACACACAGGCCGAGTATTTGCAGCAATTGAAAGGATTAAGTGCTGAGTAGGATTCGAAAGATGAATCACAAAAGAAGCTTGAATACAAAGTACTGGTTGTGTATAATTTTTCATAAATTTTTAATTGGTAATTCAATTTTAATTGACCTGAATATGCATATTTGTTTATATATTGATAGATTGAGTACCTAGAAAAAAAGAATGACTTACTGCATACTAAGTTCAAGCACACAGAGGTCGAGCATTTGATGCACTCGCAAGAATTAAGAGCCGAGTTAGATTCCAAAGATGTAATGCAAAAGAAGCTCAAATCCAAGGTATTCATTGTGTATTATTTTTCATAATTTCTTTAATTGGTTATTCAATTTTGATTGATAGATGGAGTACCTGGAAATGAGAATGAGTTATTGCAGACTAAGGAGAAGGATTTGAAAGATGCCATTAAGGAATTGCTACAGTCAAGAGAGAGCTTTGTTCACCAGTACGAGGTTTTTCCAATTAACACTAAATCAGTTTCAGGGTTGGAGGAAACTGAAGGAAAGGGAAAGAGTATGACATGGTATATATATGAGTAGTAGAGTATGTTGTTAATAAATTTGAAGGAAGAATATTTGTTTGATGTTTTACAAAAGTAAAATGTTTCACAGATTGTCCTTATTTGCGTATATATTATGTTTTATTGCCTTTATGTCTCTGTTAGATTCCTTAATTTTACATTTCTCTTCGCATGTTATCTGGACTAATTAATTTCAGTCAATATGTTTGTCTGAGCATCATTTTGCTGGTTGGTGATTGAAGCATCATCCGGTTCACATTTTTTATAATTTAGATTAGATACCCAAAATTAATGGTCTTTAGATATGTTTCCAGTGGAACTTCTTTGCATGTTTTCTTTCCTTATCCAAATATGCTAAAATCCGTCTAGCCATCGAACTGTTCTGAGATGCGCAATGTCCTAGGATTTCAGCAGATTTAAATTCTTTCCAGTTGATGTGCAATGTCCTAGGATTTAATACTAATTAGAATTACTGGGAGATAATAATTTACCCTTTTACATGCTGTTAGTTGGTTAAGGGCATTTCTGTAATTTTTCTTTTGCAATGAACTAGCTATATAAATCTAAAAAATTGTACCAGTTGGATTATGCGATTAATGAAAAGTTACCTTCTTTATCTTCTCTCCCTCTACTTCTGTGTATTTCTTCTCCACCCTCTCTTCCTTCTCTTATCTTCTTATCTCAATTCTTCTCAAATTTCACCCTTATTCATCAAGTCAGAAACTGATTTGATTTACCAGTTCGTGAATAGCCTTATCAGAATCTCTGATTCTGTTGTAGTGTTCTCAAACAGCAGTGTATCTATTTTTGTTATATCCTAAATTCAACTTGGGATATGACATGATGATTGAAGTTCTCATTCGTTTAAAAGGGAAAAGGAAGTTGTTTTGCTAATTTTTTTTATGAAAATAATTAAGCATTTTGCATATAAATGATCATTAATCATAATATTACTGATCCAATATATATATATATATATCTCTGATTCTTTTGGTGAGGTAAGTCGACAATACAATGGGCGGCGCAAGTGACAGTGGGAATACTAGTGGTTGGACTAGGGGTGAAAACGGATCGGATATTATCCGACCGTATCCAGATCTGTATTCGAAAATTAAATATGGATATCCGATATCCGAATATCCGTGCGGAAACGGATACAAATATGGTTTTAAATTTTAATTATCCGTATCCGAATAGTAGATACATATCATATAATTTAATATATATTATGAAAAAAATTATGTTATTCACCATTATAATTAGATAAATATTATGAATTTTGGTATTTTTAATAATATCAATATATTTTTTTAATAAATATCTGATCCGATCTATCCGTATCTGCAATGGCAAAGCCATATATGTTGAATGGGGGTCAATTGACCCCCATTAATTTTCAAAATTTTTGTATTTCTATATGATTTTTCATATAGTTTATAGTAATATTCTACAGGTACAGTAAAATTGACCCCCATTCAGCATGAAAATTTTTATATAATTGACCTCAATTGACCCCCAATCTGTATTTGACACCCATAGCTTGACAATCTGGCTCCGCCCCTGTGTATCTGTATCCGTCTAATATTCGATCCGTATCCGTATCCGGAAAAAAAACAAAAACATATACGAATATGATTTTACCACTATCCGAACCGTATCCGATCCGTTTTCATCCTAGGTTGGACCGATAGCTCAAATATTATCCGGGGAATTTGACAAAATAAACTTCTTTACAAAAAAATGAAACAAAATAGCCTCTCTATAAATTTCCTGATAAAATGACACCCACCAAAGTATTATTTCCCCTCAGTTTACTCCCATCCTTTTCCCTCTCTCTGTGCCTCTCCCAAAATTTTGACCCCTTTGATTAATTTCTACGCTAAGGCGAAGCACACCCCTCTTTGCTTCGACTCCGCCCCCTCTCAGTCGCCTTTGCGCCTCCTGACTCTCCTTCCCACTCTCTCTCTGCTCCTCGCCCTCTCTGGTACTACGATGAAGGGTGCCCCTCTCCACTTTTCTGGTTTGCTCTCCTTCTTTAAATTTAGTTATTTTTCAATGTAGTGATGCCAGTGTGATCCAAAATCAAAAGGTTGATGCCAGTGTTAATAGCGTACTTCTTTTTAAAAAATAAAAGTGGCTATTACTAACAACAGGCAATGTGAGAATTCTCAAATTTATGCAACAAAAGGCTTAAATAGTGAAAAGATAGAGGGGCTTTCTCAATTGATGGATAACATAGGGATTTTATGGAATAATTTACTACAATTCTGAATATTAATCACGTCATGATAATGTTTACTATAATTCAAATAATTAATTTCTTTTCATACTGGATGTTTTGTTAAGCCATCATGACATCATTAGAAATTGTTGAAAGGAAAACTTGGTTTCTTAAAAGCGCACACAGTTAATTGAGAACATGTATCCTCTGCATTAACTCAAAAGAGAATCTTTTGAGTTAATGCATCTTGTCTGTTTGATTTTAAACGGAGTCAATTCGGCCGTCTGATTTTAACACATGACTCTTCACAATTAGTGCGGATCTTGTCCGTACGGATCTTTAAGAGAATCAGATGGACAAGATGCATGAACTCAAAAGATTCTCTTTTGAGTGCAGAGGATACAAATTCGTTAATTGAGGAACCTAGTACAGTACCAGTTGTTACTGAGTTTGTATCTGGTTTTGTCTCTTTTGGGAACAAAACAAAGTAAATAGAAATAATAAATTAAGGAATTTTTTTAAAACGCATACAAAATCTGATTGAGACTGCAACCAACATGGATATGTTGTCTCATGGTTTCACCACCAAAGTTACTAAATAAAATAAGTTACAACATATTTGGTTTGTTTTAAATTACTGCCAGAGTATGTATGAAGTAATTTTAATTGAGTTTTTTTGTTTACATATAGGATCATGGATGATTTGCTTGACCAATCCGAAACCTTACTAAAAAATAACATTCCGTTAGATGATACAATATCATTTGGATGACAAAACTAGAGGTAACATGCATTTTGTCATTGCATTTATTTAAATATTAATTATTATTTTTTCTAACAAATAAGATATGAAGGTTAACAACTTGAGAGGGCGTCTACTTTTGAAAACTGAAGTATGCTTAACATTATCCTTAATCTAACGTGAGAATTCTTGATCGTTTAGAGTTTATTAATTATTACTTGGTATTTTTTTTAAATGAAGTTTTTCACTTTAATTTATTACTTTTTAAATGTATCTTTTTTATTGCAGGAATTTAGAAAGTTTGATACAAGCATAGAAGGTTATAAAAGGCTACAAAACTAGTTCATATTTATGATTTATGTTTTGTAGTGATATTTTATGTTTTTTGTACTCTTTTTGTTTTGTTGATATAATAACTTAGAAATATTTTTGAACTTTATATATGTTAAAAACAATTGAAAATGCGATGTGAATGCTTACGGTATTTGCTCTCAAGGAATTAATTAAGCACATGGAGTTGCATCCTGAATCCTTCAAAATTTAATTTATATATAAAATAGAATTTTGTGATTCTGTTATGAGGAGGGATCCAATTACACCCTTTTTTTTGACACATCATAACATTGTTTTTTATATAGTTTAATTTTACAATTTCAAAATCTACATAGTCGATCCAAACCGTTCAACATGATTGATATACTAAAATGTACTTGGAGATCAAATTTTACATTTTTTTGAATTTTTTTATTATTTATTAAGATGGTTACAAAATCATTGTTTTTCAATGGTCCGAAAACAACGATTTTGTAACCATCTTAACAAATAGTAAAAAAATTCAAAAAAAATGTAAAATTTGATCTCCAAGCACATTTTAGTATATCAATCATGTTGAACGGTTTGGATCGACTATTTAAACTTTGAAAATGGTAGGTGTCAAAATGTGTCAAAAAAAAATGTGTAACTTGATCCCTCCTCTTCTGTTATATATAGTTTGATTCATAATTAGTCTTTGAAAGCTCGTTCTTTATTTAAATTTAAGCTAGCTTGATTTGAACAAATTAACTAGTTTACAAGTTCGAGAATTCAATTTATATTAGACAATTTACTAGAATTCAATTTATATAAACTAAATATAATAGAGATGTCTTAGAGAGCAAAGATAGATTTATATTAGAGCTGGAAATTTTGAGATCTAAAAATTAAAATCACCTGTTCGTATGTTGTTCGCTATTATAGAGATGCAAAGTCAGAGACCACTTAGGTCGTTTTCTGGGGAGGCGAAGAGAGAAAAACAAATGGGAGTAAAATGAGGGAAGGGAATACTTCTACGTTGGTGGGTCCCGAAGGTTATTTTGTCAAAAATTTTACATAGAATGTATTTTGTTTGATTTTCTTACGTGAGGAGGGTTGTTTTGTCAAATTTCCCGTCCAAGACACGTGGGAACACCAATGGTTGAACTAGGACTGCACAAAAAATTTGTAGTTTGTGATTTGATTCGAGTTTGATTCGAAAAAATTTATAAAAGGTTCAATTCAAAATAATTCAAAATCAATTCAAACCAAACTCAAACTAGACTTGATTCGTTCGAAATAGGTTCACAAACTATTATAGTTTGAATCTCAAAGTAACGTGAACCATTGATTTTTGCTTATAACTTGTGTTCACTGATGACTTAAAAGTTAAAAATAAAACCGTTCAACAATAAACACAACTCATAAGTCGTAACTCTTATTCTTAATTTTGAAACTCTAAACGATTTTCACCTCTTGCTCTCGATGACTATGATCACTCGTCCTTGTAGTAAAAAAATTCGTAAAAGATTCAAAATTGAGTTCGTAAAAAAATCGATTCAAAATTAATTTAAACCAAACTCAAACTATAGTAAGTTCGATTCATTTGCAGCCCTAGGTTGAACTGGTACTGACCGGTTTTCATATTCTGTAATTTTAAGTACAGATTCCAAGTCAGGAACTCATCAATCCTAATCCTTATTTCCATTGTTTATGTTTTGTTTCATACATATGCATGTCATGAAGTTGAGCTTTTTTGCTCGTTCGATCAATAACATTATTTATCTGTTCCTCTTGCCTTCAATATCACAATAACTTAACAAATAGACTTAATTAAATAATTCATAAAAAAATAGGATCAAGTGTTGTGGAATATAAGCACTCATTTTTATTTTATAAATACGAGTTATTAAATTTAGCTAAAAAAAGGTTAAATTTAGAAATTCATTAATATATTTACAAGAGGTTTGTAACAAGTACAAAAATGGTAGTACTCAAAACACTCAGTAACAAAGTAAAATAATTAAAATACAAAAAAAAAAAAGGGTACTCAAAGGATGAGAGTACCAGAATGATTAAAGAATCCAAAAATTTCAGAACCCAACGGCGAAAAGACTCAAATAGGTTTAATTAAATGAGTCCATTCCAGTATTATTCTCTTCATTGTCCCCGTTTTGCCCTTCCTCATTTATTACCAGTACCTTGTGCTGGCCAGTACCGTATGCCTCTCTGTACCAGTGTTGGTACCAGTTGCACTGTTTTAGTTGTAATTGGTCCTCACTGCATGTTAATCTCAGTTTGGTCTGGCCAATGAAGTGAATTTCAGCAGGTATGAGTTGTCTTGCTTAGGGCTTCTCTTCTCATTGCCCGGTTAATTTGCTGTATCTTCTTTGGAGTTTTACTTCTTCAATGATGTCTTCCATTTGTTTTGCTTTTTCTGTGAAAATTATTGAGCACCTCTTGCGCCATATTACAAACTGTGCTACGAGCATGACTGATCTGTGAGAGAAGATTGTCTGGAGCAATGCCTGAGTCGCATTTACATGCCCCACTGGAATATTGGTCTCTTCTATTTGATTTATTCTCCTGTATACTTGCATTGTGTATGTACATTGTGAGAAAAGATGGTGAACCGTTTCAGCATTCATTTTGCATAGTACGCACCTATTTACCAGTTGGTATCCTCTCTTTTGGAGATTGTCAATCATAGATTCTGTTAAGCACCATCAATCGTAGCTACTGCAACTCAGAGGCTGCTTGAGATGAGAGGTTTTGATGGAAGAGCAATCGAAGATGTTGAGAATTCGCCACTTGTAGTGAGATGTTCTGTTGTGCTGCATGTAAATATAAGTTCGGCAACTCGTCTCAAGATGCCCATCTCCCAATCTTGGTCCCAAAACAGAATGCTTACCCCATTACCTGGCATTCTGAGTATTGAAACACAACCAAATGAATAGAGTGCTGAAGGACCTACCTTTTTTGACGAATTTACCTAAATACATATCTACGAATCAAAATATCTAAACATTCTAGAAAGGTTTCCCGCGCGCAATTGGTTTTCTAGAAAGTTTTGCTCCTCTCGGGACCCACCAACCTCCCGTTTCTGATTCGTCAGCTCTACCCAGAACCATCAACGTCCGATCTTATCTGATCCGATGATCCGGAGCCCAGCCCGTTACAGGCCTTGAAACCCTTGTAAACCGGCTGGGGCCGGTAGATCGGCCACGGCCTGTGATCATCATCCGTCCGATCCATCGGATCCTGCGGATCCTGCTGATCCAACGGCTCCTTTTTAACATTATCTCCGGCAGAGGGCCCCGTACCGTCGGATTCGGATTCATCTTCCCGGCACCTTTTCAACCCAAGAGAGAACCCAAATATTTTCGGGCTATTGATCTCTTCTATCTTAATGGGTTCTTCATCCTTTTCATCAACCACCATACCTGGACCCGTTGGCATCAGATCCAAAACTGGCGCTTCAACCATCTCACCTACCACATCTCCGCCGGCTGACTGGCTCTGACCAGCGGCAAACTTAGACATAAGCACCACAATATTGTTACACATCTTCTTCATCTGTCCCAGTTCACGCGACAGCTTTGTATTCTCCTTTCTCAACCGGTCGTTTTCTTCAGTCAAATCCATTGCACCTCCAGATCCGGAGGTAGATGGCGTTGTATGCAGGCCCTGGGAGGAATTAGAGGAGATTACCTGTTCTTCGGCAGAATTGGCAGGAGATCCTGACCGGTTAACCGCAACTGCCACTGGTATGGCAGCTGCTGCTACGGTAACTGGTATGCTAGGCTGTGCCGTTGTTACCTTTCTCCGGTGGATGTCACAGAGAAGCCGCTTCTCACCTTTCTTGAAGCAGTCGTTTGCAAATTCCCACCTATCAGGGACGATTTTCCTAAATCCATAAGTGTTGAGCTGCCGAACGAAACTGGAGAAGTTGTTATGCTTGAAGTACTTTGGCAAGAGGTCTCGTGCAAATTCAGCCGGGCGCCACACAATAAAAGTCGATCCATCTTCATTCCAGGCGATTACATCATCTACAGCTGGATCGTCTACAAGCTGATAAGTCTTTGTCAGAAAAGGAGTTGGTAAAGATCGCTGAGCTGCCTCGGATGTTGCAGGCGTTGCCACCACCGCCACCGCCGCCGGAGAAGAGTTTCCAGCGGCGACGGAGGTATCTCCGTGCTGTTCCCCCATCGTGCTTGATTAGAATTCAACCAAAGTTGTTCAGAGGGAATGGATATCGGATGGGATATCAAAGAGATATTTCAGAAACGTTCTGGAAGCTACGGCTTGAGAGGATGGCAACGTGTGGAAGAAAAAGAAAGAAGGTTGTGTCATTTGATTTTGATTTTAGAAGAGAGAGGAAGAGAGAAAGAAGCTATCGGTGGACAATTGGGGACTTTCTGGAAAAAAAAAAAGGGTGGCCCACCGAAAATTGGGGAGTTTCTGGAAGAAACGGGAAGCTCTCTTTATTATTATTATTATTCTATTTTATTTTTCATTTTTTAAAGCTACCACACCAAGCGCCACTGACCATTCATCAACACCCGTTTTAATAAGTTTTGACAGAGACCCACTATCCACTTTCAAAAAAAAAAAAAAAAAAATTCAATAAAATTCAATATATACTAATTTATTGAACTACTAAATTCGACGTTTCAAATATAGAATTTTGAAATTTTATTCCGTAAATATTTCGGTTGAAATGTTTAAAAAAATTATATATATATATAGAATGTGGCTAAGTTGCTACCGGTAGCACTGAAGTGCTACCGGGGTCATATCTTAGTGCTCGATGTTCAAACAGCAAATTCAAACGGTTAGATGTTCAATCTATATTAAAATGTGCTTGGAGACCAAATTTTACATTTTTTGGAATTTTTTTGCTATTTATTAAGCTGGTTTGAAAACTGTTGTTTTTATTACATTTCTGGAGCATTGAAAACAGCGGTTTTCAAACCAGCTTAATAAATAGCAAAAAAATTCCAAAAAATGTAAAATTTGGTCTCCAAACACATTTTAATATAGATTGAACATCTAACGTTTGGATTTGCTGTTTGAACATCGAGTACTAAGATATGACTCTGGTAGCACTTCGGTTGAAGTGCTACCGGTAGCAACTTTGCCACACACACACACACACACACACACACACATATAGTATGGCTAATATGTTTTCGGTTGTATTTCGGCCGAAATACAACCGATTCATTTTTCAATTTTCAAAGTCTAAAAGGTTGATCCAAACAGTTAGATGTGTTCTCCATATTGAAATGTGCTTGGAGACCAAATTTTACATTTTTTGAATTTTTTTTACTATTTATTAAACCACTTTGAAAATCGCTGATCCAACAGTTTCACTGTTTGGTTGAGCCACTGTTGGATCAGCGATTTTCAAAGTGGCTTAATAAATAGTAAAAAAATTCCAAAAAGTGTAAAATTTGATTTCCAAGCACATTTCAATATAGATAACACATCTAACAGTTTTGATCGACTTTTTGGACTTCAAAAATTGAAAAATACATTGGTTGTATTTCGGCTGAAATACAACCAAAAACATATTAGCCACACTCTATATATATATATCAGACACTTAAAAAAAAGAGGTGACTCCGCCAATCCCTACAGTCATGAACTGCAAATTAAACAACTAAAATGGATAAGTTTAAAATTTAGTTTCAGTTGTTGGAAGCGATTTAAAACTTCAACCCTTATTTTATTTTAAAAATATGTGTTATTAAATATAGTTTGGCAATTCCTTTAACACATCTTTTGCGCTCAAAACAACACTCCAAATCCCATTTGCTTTTTGCACTTTTTTAAAGCTACTGACACAAAACCCACACCTAAATTTGAAAACATTAGGGGCTACTTAATTATGCATTTGTAACTCATCAAAATCATAAAAAAAAATATGGCCATTAAATCAAGTGAAAAAAGGTGCACAAGAGAGACAAATACCCCTTTTAAATAGTTTGACAGATAACCATTCCCCTCAAATATTTTGTTACTATTGCATATATATATCCGATACTTATAAACAAAAATAGGAAAGAGGTGACTCAGCCAATTCCCTCAAATTCTCTAGTTCTTATACATCAGTTATAATTCATTCCAAGTCAAGCCTAAACCGTTCAATTTGATATTCCACAAATTCTCAGTATTTATTCAGTTATAATTATTAATGCAAATTTCAACCTTCTAAGATTAATATGAAGTTCAATTCAGGTGTCAATTCAGGTGACAATTCAGGTGACAAAAGAAGCTCATATAATTAATTAATAAAATACTGAGAATTTGGGAAAGACCAAAATGCCCTTAATAATTATAACTGATGTATAAGAACTATTAATATGAACTTTTAATGAATCAAGAGTTTTTTTAATCATAAATTTGCAGATTTAATGAATTAAGTTGACAACATTTGATTATTACAATTATAGAACCAAAAAGAAGAATATTACGTACGTTCAATTCAGACACAACAACAGGCATGCATAGTTACAGGCTTACAGCATTCTGGCCCCGCCGGCTAGAACGAGCTTTTTTTTCGAGCTGAATGTTGAGCAGATATTGGACAGACTGAGCTCGAGCTTGTTCTGCTCAAATCGAGGCTGAATCCGACCTGGATTTTTCACAATTTATAATGGAACAGGGACGAGTTTGAGCCGAAACCCGCTCATTAGCAGGCAATCATGCTCAAATTCTTTTATTTTTTTTCCCTAATACACGTGCTACAGTCCACAATAACAAGCCAGTAATTTTAGATCTCAGTTATTCAAACACAGAACTGAAACCATTTGTCTTTGTCCAAATTGGAATAGCTTGCATGATCAGAACAGTTAATAAATCAATCGGATAGATTTAATATGATTATATATTTTGTCATTTGCTAATTATAATACAAAATTTGACAATGATATTACAAACATAAATAAGATTTATCTGCAGAAAAATAACTTTTTTGTAAAGCTGGGAAAATATAACTCCATTATTAGAAATTTCCTCCCACAGATGTACTCAAATATAAAGAAGCTCAAAGAGTTATAACTGCTTATTTTCAAAAGCATGAACTCTAAGCAAAAAAAGAAAAAAGAAAAAGGTAATTGAACATTATACCAGATGAAACAAAAGACTCAGAATTACTATTTCAAAGAACCCAGAGAATTCCCAAAACCAACAATTATTTAAATTAAAGATATTTTCAAACATCAAACTGCAGGCTGAACTTGTAGGCAAGAGGTGTGAGCATGATAGCAGTTCCCAAAGCCATACCAAAAATACGATGCGAGATTGAGAAGGTGGCACTAAACTGTGGTTTCTTCAAAGGAAGGTGAGGTGATAGCGGGCGGTTCGCTGCAGGACCTGACAAGGCCCGACCCGCATGCAAGCTCCTGCTGGTGCCAATTGGAGCACTGTGGGGGGTAGGGAGGGGAGAGATAACCAACCTGATAGGAGACTGGACTATGGTTTTGTACCCCTTGACCTGATTGAATCCATCTTTACCAAGTAGACCTAAATGAGAGATCTTTACCATGTTAATTCACAAATGCTATAAAGTGAATTGTTCCAAAGTTGTACTAAAATATGCGTCTGAAAATGTAAGAAATGTATGGCAATATTTCTCTGTTCAATAGTATTACAAAGAAACGTAATATAAGCCCATGATAATCCTCTTTCCAGTGTTCTTCAATAAATGTTTGACCTAATTCGGGGGGGGGGGGGGGGGGGGACAGATAAACAAGTGTTCCGTAATTTCATTTTATGAGGTGCTGATAGTACAATTTTTGCAAACAATATAATTTTTAAAGGTTAAAAAAATGAAAATTTTTAATTTATAGGGGGATTCCCCTCTACCTCCTTCCACCCCTGGCTGTTAACAAAATACTAACCTAGAAACACATCACAATTATGTCCAGATTAGCCTATTGGACCAGAGAAATATGTCATGCCAGTATATCAAAAGCACCATTACATTCGTAAAACTAAACCAAACCAGGATATAATGCAGCTAGTCTCTAAAATTTACAAAATGGCACATTAAGTACAGTGAAGAGGTGAGCCACTTCTGTTGGGAAGAAAAAAATTATTACAATTCATTACATAGTATAGAATAAAATAAGATTCTGACCTCTAACTGCGAAAGGAGCATGCTCCCCAAATGCATTGAATTGAGCCTTGTTCATTCCTGAAATCATATAACTATGATTCTCACCACTGTTTAATTTGTAGAGTACAGTTGGTAATCACCTCACTATAAAAATGAATAAATACATGCTGACAAATGCAATATGGGTTATTTCTACTGTAATCAGGCTCGGTATAACAGTCACTTTAGTACCCTCTTTTCAAGAAATTCCTTACCCCTTCACAAAAGGGTGACAATTGAATCCACCCAAACCGGTTCTCCGCTTTCAAAACACAACGAAGGTATAATCAACAAATTAAATGAATTAAAGTCTCATGCTAGGCAACTTTGAAATTCGTTGGATGGACTCTCCCGATGAGAAAAGGAAAACAAACAATGATGAAAAATTATAAAAGGAATTAATGTGGGAAGAAATAAAAAGGAAGGACAAGTACCGTTCGCCATGGCTGATTCAAGAGCTTACTCTCGCTTTTCGATCGATCTTACTAGCTCAAATGGAGAAAACCAGTTGTCTAGGAAACCTCGCCTGATATGGCCTGGTTCTGGTTTTGAGAATTCATATTAAACGAGGTAATAGAAATTTTAGAGTTAGATCTCGACCGTTCGATCTGCTTTGGCAGACTATTGAAGAATCGCCAGGGATTACATCTCGGACCGAACTGGCTTGGATTCTAATTGAACGGTTCGGATCTAAACATGAATATTGTGCTACCTCAGAGATTTGAACTCCTGGTTTTGATCCCTTCGCCTTTTCACTTCGATTACCCATAGCGATCGTCTCCAGTCTTGTTAAACTGCATGTTTCCGGATCACTTACTAGGAATCTTTGCATTTGACAAGGTTCATATTTCCCACTTCAGAGTTCAGAAGGTCCGATGCTCATTGGATTTACTTTAAATTCGGTAGGCTCCACAACCGTTCGATTTGCATTAAGATCTACTTTATTATTTGTGCATTCTCGAGTTAATTTTTGTGTACACGGATTTTAAAACAAATCGAACGACTGTAGAACCAATTAGACTCAAAAGTAAATCTAATGGACATCAGACTTACTCCTTTCCCCATACTTCCATCAATAGATAGATATACTGTACGGTGCAGATGTTATGTAGGCCTAAGGTCCAATACTGGGCCTATAATCTGCTAACGGCCTCAACTAATTCTGACGGATCTACGGAAATAAGCCTATTATTAATAAAGAATCGAGATAGACGTCTAACTTGAATATTGGGCCTTTAGTTCTCATATGATGAATAATTTCTGTGATCGTTTGTTAGAATATCTTCGCCTATATATAGGCCTCTTACCTGGCAACTGCGCCATTGTTACTGTTCTTTGCAAATTATTCAAAATTACCCAAAACCTTCTCATAATTCCTCAGATCTCTAAGATTTCGGTCTCATTCAGATCAAGACCATATCACCTTGCTTGTGGGAGATCATATCCCTGTTTGTATTCCAATTTCCACCTCCGTCTCTCTCCGCTTGTACTCCGTAAGAACCTGGTAATGGTATACGGTATACCCTCTGCATATTTACTGTTTCTGGGCCCCATCCTCCGTCTCTCAACTCCGCACCCATTTTACCAACTCCAACTCATCTTCTACCGATATCTTTTGTTAGGGATGTCAACAAAGATGATACGGCTCGGATGTCAGATTTTTAATATTTCAGTGGCAGTTTCAATTTAATATTAATTTTGTCTACTCAAAAGCCCAAAAAAAAGAAGGATCCATCAAAGGCTTTGTTCTTCCTTAAAAGAAGGTATAACAAACTTCGAACAGTAAATTATAGAAGTTGAGAGGAAAAACATTTTACTAACCAAAAGAAAAAAAAAAAAAAGTAAATAAGCATTTTCCAAATAATGAACTATTATTGCATATCTATTGCGACTCCACAATTAAGCATATTCCCGCGTGGATTCTTAACTGAACTTCATGGAGTAAACAGGTGTCTGATCTGGGTAGAACAGTCCGAAATGCCGCTCGACCTCATTGCCCGTCTTCTGATTCTCATTGAACATGGCAAAAATATAGGTCTCCAAATTCCCGGGCCTCTTTGGTGTGCCATTGCGGACATGATTTATTAAATTTTGGTGGTGTGCATTTTCCACTGTCGTGTTGACCCCACCAGCTGATGGCCATCCGGTTTCTGATATAACAATCGCAACATCGGGGGCTCCGACTTTCTCAAGGGCATAATACATGGAATCAACCATTGCATCAAAGACATTCTTATAATGGTGTTGCTTGTTGGGTCCATCACTATACAGCACATTAGGTTCACGGAACAGCGCGAAGTCCAGGCTAACAGAGACTGGGTTTTCGGCATGGCTAAAATAGGGGTAAATATTTGCGAGAAGTGGGGCTCCTGTGTTCTTGAGGAACTGAACTATGGGGCCCATGTGAGGGGCTGAGAACACAGCATTGGATGGAGGGTAGGTATTTGTGAGTACGTCGAATCTCACTGCGGTCGAGACCTTGATTTTTCCTTTCAGACCTGCTGAGCAGATTGCATCGTAGATTTTGCTCATTGCGGGGAGTACATTGCATGCATTGCCATCCATAACTTCATTACCGACCGCAATGTACCTATAATATAAGAATGCAGGATATAAATTATACATTAGACCAACCTTAGCACTTAATAAATATTCTAAATCAAAGTTATAATATAAGGATATAACAGTACTTGAATTTGACACTATCATATGGCAATATGTTTTTGCGGACCCAGGCAGCCGCATTAGAACCATTAGAGAGTTCTGCGACATTTGGTGCATCTATGATGAGGTCAATGTTTGTGCCTTTGAGAGCATTAAGCGTGTCCCGGTTGGGACAGTATATCTGCATTGAACCAATGCCTTTTGATTTGTAGAGCTTGATCACATCACTGTGAGAGGGCAGGTTGTTGCCAATCATTCCATAGCAAACACCAACACCTGCTGTTCCTGTAAGTGTTCCTATTTTCGTACTTTTTGCACGGCCACCCTATGTCACCCAAAAAGAAAAAAAATATTGAATAAGAATGTTTGTTAGAGAATAAGGAAAAATATTTTTTTAATTACTCATATTAAATTGGCCAGCTTAAGTAACAATAATTAAGAACTGTATGTACTCTGCACCTTGACATATACTCCAATGGCATCGACAAATTCACCTGAACGTGCATGGAAGCCAATAATTTGACCACCTTGAGCAGATAATGAAGTAAATTGCCCGTCTTTCTCACCATAAGGTCCGTAAGTACGCAAGTTTGTCTCCAGTATGAGTGATTTCAAAATTGTATAGTTGTTGAATGCACCAGAATAGCCTCTTATGGCCGTAAGGTACTCATTTTCTTCAAACGGGATCTATAAAACCAATATGTGACTTTTTATTATGCTTTTAATTTTGCTGTTTGTTACCTTTTTGCAAGAGTACACATACCTCCGTCAGTTTTCCTCCCTCTGCGCCCCAAAGCTTGGTTCTCTCCTTCCGGCCATTACGCTCGAAGTGCACAATGAAACCATCAATAGCACCCCCATGGCGAATGCCGATTTTAACAATTCGAGTGATTCCATAGGCATCCATATCTCTAATATCCCCACCGTGGCCACCATATGGCCCGACCTTTTTAAGAGCAGCATTGGAAGCTGATGCCTTCAAAATAATCGAAATGAAACCACACACAATATAATTAATACATCAGAAAGTAATCTATGTACAAACTATTTATATATCTCTGTTAATTTTTCTTGTTATGGGTGGTTGTTGATAGCAGATATAAAATGCAATTAATTCTGGAGTTCTCTAGTAGATAAGTACTTTCGCTATGCTTTTGTGAGTGTTGGGTTTTGTTTCAGTCTATGTAGGCCTAGTTGCAAGGCCCAGTCCATAATATTTAGGCTTTTGTGTAAGCTACTACTTACTATGCAAATGAAATGAATCTCATTGCTATAATAATTATACTGTTGTAGCTTTGATATCATGGAAAATTGTAGGACAAAAAGGTAAAGGTTTTACTTCATAAATGAACTCAAAATAATCATCTTAAGTAACAACAATTAACAACTGCTCTATACCTTGACATAAACACTAATAGCATCGACGAATTGTCCTGAACGTGCATGGAAGCCGATAATTTGACCACCTTGAGGTGAAAGTTCAAAAGATTGCCTGTCCGCACTGTATGGTCCGTAAATACGGAAGTTTGTCTCCACTGTGAGGGATTTCCAAATTGTGTACTTGTTGAAGGTACCAGCATAGCCTCTCACAGCCGTAATGTACTCATTTGGTTCAAGCAAGATCTATAAAGCTAATACGTTAAAATATTTGTGATGCTTTTAGTTTTATTGTTGGTTAATTATTTTGGAAGAGTAAACATACCTCCGTCAGTTCTCCTCCTTCAGCGCCCCAAAGCTCGGTGCTTTCCTCATGGCCGTTGTGCTCATAATGAACACATAGACCATCAATAGCACCCCCATGGCGAATGCCGATCTTAACAATGCGAGAGACTTCGGAGGGATCCATTTCTCTTTTTTCCCCACCACCACCACCGATTGGCCCCAGTGTTGTATATGCCTTCATTATATAATTAACACAATAAAATGTATCAGATAATAATCCAAATCGATCTATGAACTAAGGGATACACATTCTGTATGAAATAATTAATCGCATTGTTTTAGTTCTCTACAAAGAACCAGTTAAAATTGAGAAAATATAATGATATTTTGTACCTTGACATAAGCTCCAATGGCATCAACGAATTTTCCTGAACGCCCATGAAAGCCAATAATCTCACCACCTTCAGCTAAAAGTTCAAAAGGTTTCCCTTCTTCCGCACCATAAGGTCCGTAAACACGCAAATTTGTTTCAAGTTTTAGTGATTTCAACATTGTGTAGTTGTTGAACGTACCAACATGGCCGCTCACACTCATGATGTACTCGTCTTCTTCAAACGAGATCTAAAAAGACGACAAATATGTTATGTACTAAATATTTTAGTGATAAGAAATTAATATTGTTTGAAATTTGAAAGTATAAATTAAAATGTCAAACAATTAATTAACTGACTAAGCCAAACAATTTTAAGGAGATGGGAAAGATCATAAGACTAATTTGCATGTGATTGATTGATTGAATTTCACTTGATGACATTGGTATTATATTGTTTGCTAGTCCTTAACAAGTTTGTCACTCTTCTAAGTTACTTGAGGAAGAAAGGATAGAGCAAGAGTATTCATACCTCTGTGAGTTCTCCTCTCTCTGCGCCCCACAGCTCGGTGCTTTCCTCACAACTGTTACGCTCAAAATGCACAACGAAACCATAAATAACACCCCCATGGCGTATACCAACTTTAACAATTCGAGTGATGCCAAAGGTATCCATGTCTGTAATTTTCCAACCATCTCCACCGGATGGCCCCACCTTTTTAGGAGCAGCACCGAAAGCTGATGCCTTCAAAATAATCAAAATGGAACCACACAATATAATTTGTCAGAAAGTAATCTATGAACAAAATGATTTATCTATCTCTGTTACTTTTTCTTTGGACATTTATAACGACTGATTCAATTATTAGTTCTGTTCAATAGAAAAGAAAATAATACTTGATCACTTCTACATAGAACAAGTTAGAGTTCATACCATTTATGATCTATATCTGTATATAACGCTGCGTTGAGTAAGATGGAGGCTCTTCTTTGGTTATAAATACACCACCAAGGGATGCTTCAAATCTGGTATCTGAGCTCGAGAGAGACAGATGCTTCAATCCCGGGAGACAATTAATGCTGGGAATTTTAAACGACAAACGACCTTCAAACTGCTTTGTTTCTAGGTTGTCTATGCAGTGCCCAAGAAACAAGATCCTCTGTGGCCAATGCATTCAATTCTAATGAACATCTAGCGCCTCAAAAATGTCTTTTTTATATGGGCTGGAGCATGACCAAGAAGCTGTAGACCAAAAAGAAAGGCCCAGGAAATGGTGTACTGCTCAAATTAGGCTCGAGATATGGGCCCCCAAATCCAAGAAGGCAGTCTAATAGCTAATTTAGTAATTTGAAAATTTTACATTAATTAGACTTTGCAGGTATTTATTTTACGGATGTAATGTTAGCAATTGTAAAGTTAATAATTTAGAAAATTATTAATTTTGTCATAGCAGCGAAATAAAAATTGCCGGGATGAAAACATCCTGAAATTAATGTAAATAAATGCTAAATTATTAATGCGAAAAACAAACTCATTTTTTTATAATTACAAAGAATGAGAATGCTCTTATTATCATATTCAGTTATAGTCTAGTTACATACTGAACCCATGAAGTCTTATATGAACACTTGTTGTAACAACCATCATCACTTTCATATCAGATCATATGAACACATGCAGTCTTATATATATACAGTTCGTTATATCAAGAAGATGATGTAGCTTGCATAATTCTCAACTACTCATGGGATGACCTCATACTTATAGCATTCCCTTTATTGCCTTCTGCTTCATTTCTTCATTTTTATTATTATAAATCTTACTAGGCATTTTGTCTACTGAAAAGCACAAAAATATGATCCATGCAAACCCTTTATTTCTTTCTTAACAGAAGATATAAATATAACATACTTCAAATAGGAATTATAACACTCAGAGGAAAACAAACATCCCTCTAACCAACAGAAAAAAAGAAAGTAAATAAGCACTTCCCAATCGAAACAAAAGCAAACCAAAAAAACAAAAACAAAAAAAACACAATAAGCAGTCTCCAAACAAAGGTAAAAAAAAATCAAAGCATTTTCCAAAACACAATAAGCACTCCACAATTAAGCAACGCCATCTGGATTCTTAACTAAAGTTGATTGAGTAAACTGGTGTCTGATCTGGGTAGACCAGTCCGAAATGCCGCTCGACCTCATCTCCTGTTTTCCCATTCTCATTGAACATGGCAAAAATGTAGGTCTCCAATTTCCCAGGCCTCTTTGGTGTGCCATTACGGACATGATTTATCAGATTTTGGATGTAAGTACGCGCATTTTCCACTGTCGTGTTTACCCCACCAGCAGACGGCCATCCGGTTTCTGATATAACAATCCCAACATCGGGACCACCGGCCTTCTCGAGGCCATAATACATAGAATCAACCATTGCATCAAATACATTCTGATAATGGAGTTGGTTATTGGGTCCATCACTATACACTGGATTAGGTTCACGGAATAGTGCAAAATCCAGGCGGACATCATTTGGGTTTCCAGCATGACTAAAATAAGGGTAAACATTTGCGAGAATTGGTGCTCCTGTGTTCTTCAGAAACTGAACTATGGGGCCCATATGTTGGGCTGAGAATACAGCACTCGATGGAGGGTAGGTATTTGTGAGTACGTCAAATCTCACTGCAGTCGAGACCTTGATTTTGCCTTGCAGACCTGCTGAGCAGATTGCATCGTAGATTTTACTCATTGCGGGGAGTACGTTGTATGCATTTCCATCCATAACTTCATTACCCACCGCAATATACCTATATTATAAGAATGATGTATATAAATTAAACATACCTTGAGCACTTAATAAATATTTGAAATCAAAATTCTAATATAAACAGTACTTGAATGAGACACCGTCATATGGCAAAATGTTGTCACGAACCCAGTCGGCCGCATTAGAACCATTAGCAAGTGCTCCGACATCAGGTGCATCTATGATTAGCTCAATGTTTGATCCTCTGAGAGCATTAAGCGTGTCGTGATCAGGATAGTATATCCGCATTGAACCAATGCCTTTTGATTGGTAGAGCTTGATGACATCGCTGTGTGAGGGAAGATTGTTACCAATCATTCCATAGCAGACGCCGACACTTGCCGTTCCTATGATTGGAATTATTTTCGTACTTTTTGCTTTTCCACCCTATTGCACCAAAGTAATAAAAAACATGAAACATAAAACAAAATTTCTTTTCAGACAAAAAGGTGAAGGTTTTACTTCATTACTCAACTTAAATTGACCAGTTTAAGTAACAGCAATTAATTAATTTATAAACTGTTTGTACCTTGACATAAACTCCAATGGCATCAATGAATTGTCCTGAACGGGCATGGAAGCCGATAATTTGTCCACCTTGAACTGAAAATTCAAAAGATTGCCCATCTTCCGCACCATAGGGTCCGTAAGTACGCAAGTTTGTCACCAGTTTTAGTGACTTCAAAATTGTGTAGTTGTTGAAGGTACCATAATATCCTCTCACGGCCGTAAGGTACTCATTTGCTTCAAAAGAGATCTATAAAACCAATGTGTGACATATTTGTTATGCTTAAAATTTTATTTATGTTTGTTAACTTTTTGCAAATGTACACATACCTCAGTCAGTTCTCCTCCACCTGAGCCCCAGAGATCGGTGCTGTCCTCCTGGCCGTTGCGCTCATAGTGATAATAGAGACCATCAATAGCACCCCCATGGCGAATGCCGATCTTAACAATGCGAGTGATGTCAGAGGAATCCATTTGTCTTACATCTCCACCAGGACCACCGATTGGCCCCAGCTTTGTATATGCCTTCATTACATGATCAACACAATATAATTAATGTGTCTGAAAGTAATCAAATCAATCTATGAACTGAAGAATACACTTTCTATGTGTAATAATATATTAATCAAATTGTTTTAGTTTCTCTATTAAGTAAAAGAACTTTGCCCTCTAAGACTTATAAATAAGAAAAATTAATAATATAGTTTACCTGGACATAAACTCCAATGGCATCGACGAATTCTCCTGAACGTCCATGAAAGCCCATAATTTCACCACCTTCAGCTGAAAGTTCAAAAGGTTCCCCTTCTTCCGCTCCGTATGGTCCATAAACACGCAAATTTGTTTCCACTTTTAGTGATTTCAACAGCGTGAAGGTGTTGAAGGTACCGACATGGCCGCTCACAGTCATAATGTACTCGTCTTCTTCAAACGAGATCTGTATATATAACCATGTGATTGATGTAAATGTTATGTACTAAATTAAACATTTGTTCGAAATTTGGAAGGTCATATGCTTTTTAATCTAGCTTGTTTCGGATATCTTTTAGATGTGTTGTCAATCGCTTATGATCATTGCAGACCACATATTACTTCTGTCATCAAATTTTAATTGTGTACATATATGTCCTTCCTTTCATTTATGATTTTGATTTTGATTAGGAATTCAAAGTAGATAAACTCATTTATTCATATATATATACAGTCAAAAGTATCTATCAAAATGTCAAACAATTAATCAACTAACTAAGTCAAAAAATTAAAGAAGAAGAAAATACAATATCATAAGACTAACCAGCATGTAATTAATTGGTATATTGTTTTATCTACTTGATGACATATTGGTCTTATATGGTTTTCTTATTTATGTCCTGAGGTGAATTCTAAATACATATAAAAGTTTTCACAGAAAATATGTATTATTTTTGCACTCTAGCTTTAAGTAAACTTGAGAATTGAAGATTATTTCAATAGTATTCATACCTCTGTAAGTTCTCCTCCCTCGCCGCCCCAAAGCTCGGTGTTTTCCTCACTGCCATTACGCTCGAAATACACAATGAAACCATCAATAGCACCCCCATGGCGAATGCCGAGTTTAACAATACGAGTGATGCCGGCGGTAGTCATGTCTCTAGTTTGCCCACCGGCACCACCGTATGGCCCCACCTTTTTAAGAGCAGATGCCTTCAAAATAATCAAAATGAAACCACACAATATAATGCATCAGAAATTAATTTATGTATCATAATTATTTGTTCTCTAGCTAGGTCTAGCTTGAAAAGAAAAGAAAGGATCAATAAGTTATAGTTCATACCATGATTACCCTCTATGATTAATATATGTATAACGCAATAGGATATAGGGAAATGGTGTTATTGGTTTCTATTTCTATATATGCAATGTTTTGAGTAATATGGAGGCTCCTCGTTGGTTATATATATACACCACCAAGGGATGCTGCAAATCTACTATTTGAACCCAAGAGACTTTTAAATATTTTAATGCATTATCGCCTCTGCCAACCTTCGGATTTTTTTTTAAAGTACTGTAAAATTATATTGTAAATTATCGCGGTCTCATTTTATTTATTTATTATTATTTTTTTTTGAGAAAGGAATGGGTCTTGACACTGTTCATATATTAATAGAAAGAAGGTCTTTTACTTTATATTTTAAAATTTAAAACTTCTGGAAGGTCAAGCTGGAAAAGGAAACAAAAGCCATGAGTCTTGTTAAAAAAATAAAAAATAAATAAAGAGAGATTAGCACGGTGCAATTATATTTCATATAGATCGTTTTAACTGAAACCATTAAATAAAAAAACACATGGGTTATGTTGGAAATAAGATTAATTAATTTGTTGTCGTACAGTTAGATGTGTTTGGAAAAAAAAAAAAAAAAAACACATACACAATGAGAGGCTATATGCATACTCCTTTGTTATTATAACTGTAAGGTTGTTTTTATAATTTTGTTCGAAGAAAAAGATATCTATTAAAAAATTATATATTTAAATGAGATAATTATGCAATAAAAATTTTGGATGAGCAAATTTTGGACACAAACAATTGCAAGTTCCTTTTTGAAACGCTAAATACGTATATAATTGTTAACAATATGATAACCGTACGATAATTAATTCATGGAGAGGAACACAATTTGATGGATTTGTTTAAAAGTTACATTGCATCTTATAGTACATCAAGCATATATTCTTTTAAATGAGGAATACAAAAGCATGAAACATATTACCGATCAAGATAAAAGTTAAAGTTAAGTTAAAAATAATAATAGCATAATTAATAAATTTGAATACTAGGGGTAGCGCGTTTCTACTTAAAATGATAAATATGATATGATTAAAAAGTTTTAAATTGACCCTCCTTAATTATGCATTGTATATTAAATGATATTTAATTAGGATATGCTAGCTAACTAGAAGTGGAAAATTGCGTTACGATCTTTTTTAATAAAAGGGAAAGATGTGGTTCCTCCGTTCCTGATGTCGATGTGTCTGATGTGTCAGCATTATCGTATTTGTAGAGATCTAAATTTCGTTCAAATTGTGAGGATAATTCATATGATAATTAAGTCTTTTATTTATAAAATAAAATTAATAGTCCAATTTGGTGGCCAAAACTAAGAACCGTCTAGCATGCGTGCACATGCATGGTATTCCATGAGAAGTCAAAGCATACATAAAACATTTTTTTTCCAAAAATAAAAGCACTTAATTAACAAATATTCAATGAGTATTGTAGATATTGAGTTCTCTAATAATAAATTCCAAATTATGTTGTTAATTATCAGACATGATATATCATGATAATGCAATTTTGAGTCTGGGAGTCCGAAATTTTTATTTATACCATATTAAAAAATAAATAAATCAAATAACTACTGATATGTAGGAATTGCAATTCTACCACGTCAATTAAATGAAATGGTAGACACAGTTTTCCATATTATCTCTGATCTTTCCGTCATTTTCCTTTTACTTGTTTTATGAGTCCTTGGTTTTAGTCAAAACCAACATTTAAAACCAGACGCTAGTGCAAAATTAATGGAAACTTTTGTAATATTTTAATATAAAAAAATAAAAAGCCAAATTAATGGAAACTTTTAGTCAAAACCAGACGCCAGTGCAAAATAATTAGGTGATATGAATTCGTTGAATTTTTTTTTTTTTTTTTGCTGTAACATAAAGAAAAAAAAAATTCGTTGATAGCAAGTAGTAGCACATGGATTACAATCGACTATACTGACAAAAAGCAACACAATGCATTAAACCCTGTAGCTCCAAATCTAAGGTTTGAGCTCCGTGTAATAAATAATTTTGCACTGATATATATATTGTACAATGATATATATATATATATTGGGCTATATAAATTGAGAACATATATATATCTATTAATTAATGTGCCAGCGTTGATTGTGATACGTATAATGAACCAAAATGTGAACTATATACAGAAAGCAAATTAATTGTATATGATTTAAATTTAATAAAATTAAGATGTCTGGTGTTTACACATTATATATAAACACCAATAATACAAGTTTGATACTTAATAAATAAATATGTATACATTCACACTTAACAAACGCCATGTATCAATTAATTTATGTTATCAAGTGTAAATTATATAAGTACAAATTTTGTTTGCTTGGTTCTCATTTCTAGATTATTTTCACATCAAAGTGTGCAGCAACATCCCACCCCACTGGCATTATAAAGGTTCTTTTTATTTTCTTGAAAGATGGAATTAATTTGGATATTTTTAAGGTTAATTAAACCTCTTAAATGTTTTGTTTAAAAAATAATGTTTATAGAATGTTACAATATTTTGCAATTTAATGGACTACATATACCTTGAATACATATCCCTGTTGCACTCAATAAAATTAGCCAAATTACGCACTAATGAGTGCACATGCAGGGTATATAGTTAGCAAGGTAACATAATAATGGAAAGAGATCACCTGCCTCCGGGGACAGGATTTTCCTGCCCATGATGAGACTGATGTGTACGTCCAAACGGGTTTATTAATTTAAATATTGGTTTTTAGTTTTGGTGTGAACCGACGTATCAGTGACTCTGGAGCAGGAAAATCCTGCCCTGGGGGACAGAGAATTTGGTCCCCATAATAATATATGGTACGTATAGCTTGATAATAATTTTCTCTTTCTTTTGCATGATGGAAGTTAGGCAGCAATTGATTTGATCCACCATAATAATTCGTGTCAGATAGTATGAAAATATACTTCAGATGTTTTTTTAAAGTAAATCAAAATTTAAGTTTGAATCCAAATAATCTGTAATAAATTGACATAATTTTGAAATTATTTTTCTCAATAATAATGTCCTGTAAATTTCCGACTAAACCCAATTTTTTCTTATTCTAATTCAATTTTGAACAAACTATAAAATTAAATTATTTCATAATATCCAAACTCGTGCACTTGATATATCCATCGTACTATAATTGTATAGCCAATGCTAACTCGTGTCAAATGGTATAAAATCTATCGTAACTCAAATTCTAAATTTAATTCCGGACTATTTTGATCTACCATAGTACGAAAATATCAATCTATATATATATAGCCATGCATGCCTAGTAACTCGTGCCAGATCTTCTTTGAAGATATAAACACATGATTAACATTAGAGCTCTTGAATTTTAAGATTAAAACCGCCCTTGAATTTTTTTATTTTGAATATTAGAATTAGCAGCCGGGCCCACTCGTACGTACGGGTCATGAAATTATAATAGCTATCCATCCAGGAGCAATTAATTAATGATAACTATGCTCGTAATTAACGCCCCGCTTCTTCCACTTGTTTTAGAGAGAGAGAGAGAGAGAGAGGTGTGCATGTCTTTTTTTTTTTTGAAATTGAGAGAGGTGTGTGCATGTCAATGTCAGCATGTGGCGACTAATTATTCGAATGTATCCATTTCTTTTAATTAATATTTCTTATTGCTACGCTTATTCATTTCCTTGTTCAACTTGTTTGAAAGAGAAATGCATGTATTCAAGTTTGACTGTTAAAGATGGTGCATGATATATATATATATATATATATATATTCTTTCAGTACGTAATTCTTATCGGCACGTTCTTAATTTGTTTTGTAAGTTTAAAATTAACCGGACATGCAATCACCTTGTAATTAAGTTTAGCAAAAAAATAAAGCTGTAAATGAGTAGAAATGAGTCGAGTTAATTAACCAAAACATGAATTCATCAGCTTATGTCAGAACAAGTCGAGTTAATTACAAGTGGAGCTGAGTTAGCTTATTAATAGTTAGTTCATGATGTGGGTTGCGCATAAGTCAAAGATTTTCACCACTTGATGTTGTGAGTTGTACATAGACAAAAGAATGAAAGTGAAAGATTGGGAAAAAAAAAAAACTTCATCTTCTTCATGCAACAAACTGAGTCAACATTAACTAAGTAGAGTTATTTTTTTATAAATTGACTTGACGGAGGCTGTCAAGCATTTTATTAGCATAATCACTAATTTGTTTTACATTACAACATTACATCTGAAGGATAAAGGAAAATACACAGCTACAACAGCAATTATTAACTACCAACTGCTCATGATAGAATGAACGAATTAAGTTAGTCAAGTTTGAACTTAGCTCATGATATATAGAATGAATATGAATCGAAGGGGCTAATTATTAATTGCGAAACTTTTTCGAGACGATGATCTTGTGCGAGTCAAGAGAGCTTTTTTTTTAAGCCCTAAGAAAAAAAATGTTTCAATGAATAAATTTACGTTGGTGATTTTGTTTAAGGCTACCAAGAACAAAAAATGGTACCAATCTTCTATGACAAAATGTCAATCAATATTTCGATTCTTCATTTTTATATCCTTTTATTATCATAGAAAACTTTAATATTGCAAGAACTTAGATCGATAATCTTAGAATGAGATAATGATTGCCCAAGAACTTAGATAACTTTTTCTATAGAAATTAATAAAAAAGAAGAGAGAGAAATAAAAAGAATACATCAGGTTTTAATTAGTAGAAAGATCGGTAAGAATTTTACCGTTCTAATAATTCAAAAATTTGAATCGGTAAAATTCCTACTGATTCTAACTCAATTTTATTTGTTTCTAATCTTTTGCATAGATATATGGAATTCTTCAATTACATCTCTATTAAAATATAAAAGGTTTTTAAGAAAATAAATTACATTTTTATATTACATCTAAATTTTAATATACATTATCTATTTTCTTAAAATCTGTTTATATTTTACCAAAAAATTAAAAAAAAACTGATATGGATCAGTAGGATTACTACCGATCCAAATTATTGTTAAATTAAGATCGGTAGAATTTCTACCGATCTTTCTACCAATCAAAAACTTGAGGGTTCAAATGCACCGTGATTTTGTGCTCCAATATGCTCCTCATCATTTATCTGTGTTTTCAAAGTCCAAATAGTCGATCCGAACTGCTCAATATGATATTCATAATAAATATGCTTGGAGACCAAATTTTATATTTTTTAGAATATTTTTACTATTTTTTTAGATAGGTACAAAATCACTGTTTTAAAAAGATTTTGAACCATCCAAAAAAGTGATATTGTACCTATGTAAAAAAATAGTAAAAAATTCTAATAAATATAAATTTGGTCTCAAAGAATATTCTATTATAAATATTATGTTGAACGGCTCTGATTGACTATTCGGACTTAAAAACAGAGATAAATAATGTGGAGCATATTGAAACACAAAATCATGATGCATTTGAAGATCTAAAACTTAATGTGCTCTTTATATTTTTCTCCCTTCCTTTTTATTAATTTCTACACAAAACAAATTCTAAAGAACTTATGTCAATATTATCCTTTAAATCTGCAATCTTCCATGGCAAATTGGCCAAGAACTTTTGTCATTATTATCCTTTCTATATCCACACTTAATTTACACGAATTTAGAAGTTCAATTTATGGCTATATCTGCTCTTTATTTGAACAAATTAAGGATTTATTAATATATAGACCGCGTGCAACATGGACCAATGATTTGTTTAATTAGTGATAGTAAATGGTCAAGAATTTTTTTTTAATTTGAGCATCAATTACATGTTTCTCAAACCGAATTTGAGCATCAATTACATGTTTCTCAATATCAAGAATTTAGCAATATATATTTTTTTAAATAGTGGTAGAAACTACTGATTTTCTATTACCAAAAAAATCATACAATATAGCAGTTTGATATTGAGAAATACCATTGTACCGATAGCTAACCAATAGCCAACAGAGACTAGCAACCTCTAGGCATTAAGTTATTAGCAATAATTTAAGTTTTAGTAATTAAGCGCAATATAATTAATTGATTATTTATTGTATTATCACCGACTATATTCAGAATATATAGACCGCGTGCAATTATATTGCATCGTGAACCAGCGATTTGTTTAATAAGTGATAGTACATATATAGTCAACAAAAAAATTTTAAAAATTTGAGCATCAATAACGTACATGCATGTTTCTCAAACCGAATTATTTGCAATGATTTAAGTCTTAGTAGCTAAGCACAATATAATTAATGCGAAATTTGTATGTTATCATGCATGATGATAAATTTTTAATTTGTCCGATCGATCTTGAACTGGGATAAGAACTAATTAATATCTTGTATCGATCACCTAGCCTTGGGGAACATATAATAATAAATTTCAACTAAAAATATATATAATTAATAAACAACCAATATATATATATATAGAGAGAGAGAGAGAGAGAGTAGAACTAGGGTGCTCCTAATTAAGTTCACCCAACCTCTTGTGAACTTGACTTTAAAATATATCGAATCGACTTTAAACGATGAATCCAAACCGTTGAAATCCTTCTACCTAATTATTGATGTGTCTACATGTGAAAATTTTAAAGTTTTGAATTAATTTAATATAGAGTCAAGTGGTCAAAGGAGTCCAAAAAATGAATGCATTAAAATTAATTTATAAACCTTAAACTTTTGACCACGTGACTCTATATTAAATTAATTCGAAACTTTAAAGTCGATTCATCGTTTAACAAGAGGTTTGGTGAACTTTTCAACGGTTTGGATTCATCGTTTAAAATCGATTCGATATATTTTAGAATCAAGTTCACAAGAGGTTTGGTGAACTTAGGAGCACCCTAGTTCTACTCTATATATAGTGTAAATCTAGGGTGTGACGTGCTCACCAAGAGGGTTTGGTGAGCATAACTCCAAAAATACATCGGATCGGCTTCAAATGACGAATTCAAACCGTTGAAATTCATGTACTTCGTGAGTGATGCATGTACATGCAAAATTTTGAAAGTTTCGAATTCATTTGCTACGAGGTCAAGCGGTCAAAGTAATGATGAAAAATGAATATATAAAACAACTAATAGAATAACTTATTAAAAGATTAATTACTTTGACCGCTTGACCTCGTAGCAAATGATTTCGAAACTTCTAAAATTTTACATGTACATGCATCACTCACGAAGTACATGGATTTCAACGGTTTGGATTCGTCATTTGAAGCCGATCCGATGTATTTTTGGAGTTATGCTCACCAAACCCTCTTGGTAAGCACGTCACACCCTAGATTTACTCCTATATATATATATATATGATTACAAGTGGTCATCTTAATTTATATGAAATTAATAAAAGAGGAAAAGAAGAACAAAAAAAAATAGTATCTACAATTCTGAATATAGTCGGTGATAATACAATGAACGATCAATTAATTATATTTTGCTTAATTACTAAACTTAAATCATTGCTAATAATTCGGTTTGAGAAATAACATGCAATTGATTCTCAAATAAATAAAAAATTGTTGACCATTTACTATCACTAATAAAACAAGTCGTTGGTCCATGTTGCATATATAAACAAAAATAAGTACAATACCCCCCCCCCCCCCCCCCCCCCCCCCCCCCCACCCCCTCTCCCTACCCAGTTGATAATTGGAGTTTGGCCGTTTCGGGATGTACATTTTTTAATGCTTTTATCATATATCTATCGTCTGCCTCGTCATTCTTGTATGATCTAATCTATATCAGCTGCATGCTAAACACTAATGCTATCTAGTATATTTAGAAAAGCTAGAATCATGATGTTTTTGCATTAAAATGAAGGATGTTTATATAAACGGTATATTATATAATAATCATATTTATTCCACATTTGTGACAATCACGAAAACAATTATAGGAAAAAATTAAAGGAACATATTATTCAGCATACATTCAAAGTTGAAGGTACAACATATATCTTAGCATTTGTAAATAGTATATATTAATTTATGAAAAGTAGGGAAAATCATTTCTAATAATGATATCAAATTGAACATCCTTTATGATCTAGAAAAGATTTGATCTCTCATTATCATGTACATTCAATGCAAACGATTTATTTTCCTCTTCTAGTAAGTAAATTCATGAGAATAATTCCTAAATAAATACAAAAATATTTTACATATATAAAATTCAGTAAAATTTGGTCTCCTGGCATATTTTATTATGAAGATAATATTGAGCGGCTCGGATCGATTATTCAGATTTTGAAAATGAAGATAAAAGAGATAAAAGATTATATGCAAATGAAAACATAAAATTTTGGGTGCATTGGAACCCTCCTCATATATATATTATATATATAGGTGAGGGGCAGAGGGCCATTGGTTCTTCTCTAACTTTTCTATTATCTTGTATTTTTTTTTTTAATTTAGTACAAATCTCTGATTTTGGTCCCCCTCTGACTGATATTATGTGAAGTTGCACTCTGCTATATAAATTTTCTAGCAGTCTTAATTAGGTAGCGGCCGGGTTGCTTTTTTCATGGTGCAATGACTTGCTATATGTTTTACCACATTGTTTGGTGATTGTAAATCTTGTTCCAACATGCTCATGAGATGACCAACTTTTTTTGTAAGGAAAATTTATGGTGGAGTCTTCAATGAGATAGATATTCATGCATAGTCATTCAATTATTATTTAAGATAAAAGCAAATTCTTCGTCTTTAAATATCTGTAAAAGATATCTATATTTGAATTGGCTAGACCCTCATTGATTTTCTCAAACAATAAATATCTATATTTTAATTTTAAACATGCGACTCTTCACATAAAATATATACATTTGAATTTCAAACATGCAATTAATCCTTACATAAAAAACATTGTTTATAGTTATTAATTACATACTAGCTAGTTCTTTAGCAAGATGCCAAATGACAATATATAATGGAGAATGATAGCGGGTTACTTTTTTTCATGGCCAACTTGCTATATATTTTAGCACATAATTTGGTAATCTTAAATGGTGTTCCAACTAACACACTCATGAGATCGATGACAATGGTGGAGAACAAATAAGGGATAATACATGCATTCAAGGAGTGTAAGAAATAAATATATGTTTGTTTATTTTAGTAGGACCTAAGCAGCCATTATGCTTGGCTTAGCAGCCATGTTTGGTTACAAAGCAATGTGCTCTCTCTTAAACTATTGGCATATGTCTAAATACAGAACTCACAGTACTACCACTAATCATGTCTGTGATCTATTGTATATAATGTTATATATATTCCCCAAAAAAATTATTTTTGTGTTAATTATATATATAGAGAGATGGATTTGGCTAAGCCATGGTGTAAATGTGCTTGATGAGCCATGGCATAAAATTTGAACAACCAATCTGAACCGCTCAACATGATCTCCATATTGAAATGTGCTTGGAGACCAAATTTTACATTTTTTTAAATTTTTTTACTATTTATTAAGCCACTTTGAAAATCGCTAATCCGATGGTCCAGAAAGTTTACTATTCATAGTGGATCAACGATTTTCAATGTGGCTTAATAAATAGTAAATAAATTCCAAAAAATGTAAAATTTGGTCTCCAAGCACATTTCAATATGAAGAACATTTTAAGAGGTTCGGATCGGTTATTTGAACTTTAGAAATGAAGATATGGGGTGAAGTACAAACGCGTTTTACATCATGGCTTAGCCAAGTCCATATCTCTCTCTCTCTCTCTCTCTCTCTCTATATATATATATATAGAGAGAGAGAGAGAGAGAGAGAGGGGTTAGCTAATATCAAATCAGTTGTTCCTGATGTCCCATGCAACTAAGTCGTTTTTTTAATTTTTGAAGTCCAAAACGTCGATCCAAACTGTTAGATGTGGTATCTATATTAAAATGTGATTGGAGACCAAATTTTATATTTTTTGAATTTTTTTTACTATTTATTAAGCCACTTTGAAAAACGTTGATCCAACAGTGGCTTAACCAAACAGTAAAACTAGAAGCCATCGTTGGATCAGCGATTTTCAAAGTGGCTTAATAAATAGTAAAAAAAATTCAAAAAATGTAAAATTTTGTCTTCAAGCACATTTTAATATAAAAAACACATCTAACGATTTAGATCGATGTTTTGGATTTTGAAAATTGAAAAACGACTTAGTTGCACCGGACCTTAGGAACAACTGATTTGATATTAGCCAACCTCTATATATATATATAGAGTAGAACTAGGGTGCTCCTAAGTTCACCCAACCTCTTGTGAACTTGACTCTAAAATATATCGAATCGACTTAAACGATGAATCTAAACCGTTGAAATCCTTCTACCTAATGATTGATGCGTCTACATGTGAAATTTTAAAGTTTCGAATAAATTTAATATAGGGTCAAGTGGTCAAAGGAGTCCAAAAAATGAATGCATTAAAATTAATTTATAAACCTTAAACTTTTGACCACTTGACTCTATATTAAATTAATTCGAAACTTTAAAATTTTCACATGTAGACGCATCACTCATTAGGTAGAAGGGTTTCAATGGTTTGGATTCATCGTTTAAAGTCGATTCGATATATTTTAGAGTCAAGTTCACAGGAGGTTGGGTGAACTTAGGAGCACCCTAGTTCTACTCTATATATATATATATATATATAGTCTGGCTAATGTCATAACGTTATAATTTCAGCCTAATTATAACGAGTCAGTTTTCGTGATTTCAAAATCCGAACAGTCGATCCGAACAGCTCAACATGATCTCCATATTAAAATATGCTTTGAGACCAAATTTTATAATTTTTGGATTTTTTTTTACTACTTTTTTAGATAGGTTCAAAACCACTGGGTTGTGATGTGCTCACCAAGAGGAATTGGTGAGCACACCTCCAAAAGGCTATCTGATTGACTTCAAACTACAAATTCAAACAGTTGAAATCCATGTACTTCGTGAGTGATGTATGTATATGCAAAATTATTAAAATTTTGAATTCATTTAGCACATGGTCAAGTGGTCAAAAGAATGAACATTTTATAAGTTATTTTTTAAATTGTTTTATGTATTCATTTTTCATCATTTTTTTTACTACTTGACCATGTACTAAATGAATTCGAAACTTTAAAAATTTTGCATGTATATACATCACTCACGAAATACATGGATTTCAACGGTTTGGATTCGTACGTAGTTCGAAGTTAATCCGATAGTCTTTTGAAGGTGCGCTCACAAATCTCTCTTGGTGAGTACATCACACTTTAGTTTTGCTCTATATGTGTGTGTGTGTGCGTGTATTTTAGTTATTTTAGTATTGTAATTGACCCCGCTAGCTGTATGGTTGTTCATATTTTATTTATTTAAATAATTATATTAACGGCTCACAAAATTTTATTTTAATTTTTCCAATAACTTTTGTGAGCCGTTAATATAATTATTTAAATAAATAAAATATGAACAAGTAAGAGTTTAGGGTTTTAGGGCAAAATTCAAAACTAATTTATAAATACGGAGTTTTGGATCTTTGTCCTACCCTAAAAATTGATATTGCCCTATCCGGAATAGTTGATTATCTAAAAGTTATGAAGTAAATTGTGTTAGAATACTATTTTGTTATTTTTGTTATTATTTTTTATCTAGTACCCGATTATCTAATGGGTTTGAATCCGATTATATATTTAAATCTGATTCAATAATTTCTTGTCCTACCCTGATCAGAATCCTGCATCCGCCCCGGCTCACTGTGGCATATTCCTGTAAAATTATGAACTTACATGGAAAATGTATGTCACACCCCAAAAGTAAGATGCTATATAACATGTCCAAAAAATGTACATCATCATGTCTTACAAATACTAATTAAACAACGAGTAGGGTTAAAATATTTCATTGGTTTGTGCTTTAATTATGCTACATGATCTCCATACTAAAATATGTTTAGAGACTAAATTTTATAATTTTGGAACTTTTTACTATTTTTAAGATATGTATAAAATTACTCTCTCTTTTTTTCAGAAGATTATGGACCATTCAGGAATAATGATTTTGTACCTATCTAAAAAATTAGTAAATAATTTCTAAAAAAAATATAAAGTTTGGTTTCTAAGCACATTTTAATGTAGAGATTATATCTGTTGAGCAGTTCATATCGACTATTTGAATTTTAGAAATAGAGATAAAAATATGAAGAATGATTAGGTACAAAATCAATGAGGCATTTTAATCCTGCTCTTAAACAACTTGTAGTTGATAGATACGAGGTGATAGAATCATAGAAGATACAAAAACAACAATATTAATGTCTCAAAATACGTATTTATAATTTTGTGATGTGTTCAAGACCCAGCCGAAGCAACTAAATTAATATCTAGAAGATTCCTTTTGGTCCAAAATAATTTCGTTCTGGGCTTTTGGCCCATACCAAGAAAAACAAGGTGTCTTTGGACTATATATCGCCTGAAGGCCTTAAATTATGAGTGTTGGGCCTCCACTCTAGATTTTTTTTTTTTTTTTTTTTATATATAAGTGGGAGAACTTCCACTGATTTCACCAAACATCAGGTGCCTCTGTCTCTATATCTTGTTACAATTTACAAAAGCCTACAATCAGTTTCCTATTAGAGTTTTTATTAAATCAGTTTCCTAGCTAGCCCTAACAGTTATGATCAATATAGCTATCACAAAAGCAGAGAAATCCTAAGAAGCTTACTTAATTACTTGCTTCTCTAGCCAGAGAAGGAAATACGTGAGACATCGTGACGTGACGTGACAAACACACCGTGATTTGGTCACGTGATGTGATCAACTTTTTTTTTTCACGTGACGTGACCAAAATGGTGGCGGATGGTCACGTCACGCGTAGTCACGCCGTGACCATACCTGACGTGACGTAAATTAGTCATGTCAATTTTTTTTATATTTTAATTTAAATTGTTGAAAATTAAAAAAATATATATAAAAATTTAAAATAAGTAAATAATGTTGTAAAGATTATTTTTTTAGAAAATGTTGCATCTGACATTACTTTAAAAATTCAAATTACAAACATTCATTAGACTAAACTAAAGAAAATAAAAATCAGTACTACATGAGTACCAATATCACTGAACTACACTAAAATAAAAATCTGAATACTCTATACATATAAAAAAAAGTTGGATACTCTATGTTTCATAACGTGACGTGACTAGTTCGCGTGACGTGACGTGACATATATTTTCACTGGAATGTGGTCACGTCACACGTCATACGAGTCACGTCACGTAATCGACACACGTGATGTGACGTGACGTTACGTTCCGTGACGTGACTAATCAATCTCTGACCACAGATCTTATAATTCTTCCCCTAGAACCGGTCCATCCTATATAGCCCCATCTCCAAATGTATCAAGTTGAGATTGATCAGGACCAAAAGAAGAAACCTGACTTCTTTAAAATTTGTTCCAGTCAGGTAAATCCCTGTCTCAATGTCTATTAAAGGATATATTATATATGTTCAGTCCACTAAGTTAAATAGCTAGGAAGGAGTACTTTCTAACTCTTAATTTTTTACAAAATTCAGCATTTATCACCTCAGCTTCTTAATTTTGTAACTCATTTCCAAAAGGGAGAACTTTTAGTAGAATAATCATTGCCCCATATTTAGTTATATAAAATATTTGTTCCATTTATCAGAAACAGTTGATCATTGAATCTTACCTACCATTTGACAAATTGAGCAAGTCATTCTAAGTCTAATATTCCCAAGCCCATTTGTGATTTGCTTATACAGACTGTAAACCAAGCTACAAGAGCATACTAATTTTCACATTATTATCAGGAATAAGATTTGGTCCAAATGGCTTTGGACCGGACACCGTTCAAATCCTATAAAAATCGTATGATTAAAGTCCGAACGGTCGATCCGAACAGCTCAACATGATTTTCATATTAAAATATGCTCAAAGACTAAATTTTATATTTTTTGGAATTTTTTACTATTTTTTTAGATACGTACAAAATCACTGTTTTTTTATCGTTCAGAAACAGTGATGTTGTACGTATCTAAAAAATAGAAAATGTCTCTGAGTACATTTTAATATGAAAATCATGTTGAGCTATTCGGATCGACTGTTCGGACTTTAATCGTATGATTTTTAGAGGCATTGAACGGTGTCCGGTCCAAAGCCATTTGGACCAAATCTTATATCACCAAAGCAAAGGATTTCTTCTCATTATAATTTTCATAGTCATCCTATAATGAAAGTCAACAGAGAGGTGTATATAACAGAAAGAACAAAGTTAAGCAAAGTAACTCTTCCTTCAAAAAAGATAATAATTTACTTTTCCATTCTAGCTTGAAGTTTTTAATTAGTCTCCGCTCTAGATAAAAGCATCAACATTTCTCTGAGTCAAATCTGAAAATCCACCAACAAATAAAGGTTTTCATTACTCCTGATCTCCTCTGTCACAATAGAATTAGAGCATTAATGAAGAACAAAAGAAAAGAAAAAATGTATAAAACATCTCGAGTGACATTTTTTTATCTTCAAATTTTTATCGCATAGATAAAAAAAAAGTAACATATTTTTTTTTTTCTGTTGTCTCATTAATTTGTCAATACCTACGTTTTATGTAACATAAACTTTAGAGTTTAGACTATCAAACAGTGATTTTCAACCAATCTTGAAAACAATAGTAAAAAAGTTAATGTAAGTTTCATGATAACCAAAGCAGCTATATGAATAAATTAAGGCCTAGCTACAGGCGTTTTTTATGCAAAAAAATAATAATAATAATAACGATTAATTAACCCCTTCCATATATAGACTGTGCTAGTATTTTGAAATTCGGTTCTCATTCGGTATGCGGAAGGTCACCGCATACCGCATATACGGTATGCAGCTGCATAAGCAAATTTTTATTCAGATTTATATATACGGATTTTAAATGAGAATTCATATATATAAACAAGCATACAGTAATATGTTGTATGACTCACTGTTAATATAGTCTAAACCGGTATTTTTATCACTGTTAATATACTCTAAACTGGTAATATGTGGTATAAATCACTGTTAATATACTTTAAACTAGTATTTTATCACTATATTAATATACTCTAAACTGGTAATATGCTCTAAACTTCATATTCGGACTGAATATAGATTTTCTATTCAGATTGCAACTGAATAGGAATATTCGGACGAATAAACCGAATTTTAAAACATTGGACTGTGCATTGGATATTATTAATTAAAACTAGGCTAGTGCTTTTCCTTCGCAGCTAATACAGTGTGACAGTGTCCCGTAATATCTTATGGAGAATAAAAAGGGGAGGTAGCACAGTTGACTAGGAAAAAGTCCTAGGATTGTTGTACCCAAAGATCGAGAGTTCGATTCTTCCTCACGACTTCGCAGCTTCTGCGAAGGTTTCAAAAAAAAAAAATCTTATGGAGAATAAATATTGGTGATTTTAAATATGAAAGTCTAAAGAAACCCCTTTTTATGTTTAAGAATTTAGAAAGTTCTTAAAATTGGAAGTTGCTAACACTTTCCATTTAGTAATTTATTAATTTATTGGAAGAAATCTGCCATGATGAAAGGGGGCAAACAAATCTGCTGTGATCCTTTAGAATTGCAGACCTGTTATTCTAAATCCAACCTTTCATCTGTTTTGAGATTCGTGCATTCCAAAAATTGTAATTTTGAATTTCGAATAACAGGATCCCTGCAATTCCAAAGAATCACAACAGATTTATTTCCATGAAAGAGAGCAAGAGCAGGACTGATGTTTCTCTGTTACAGCCTTTCTAATTCAACTTCTATTACATGCTACATTAGTCACAGACGAATGGGCCCTACAGAACAGAAAGACTTGAAATATCATATAGTAGTAACTCACTACAGGAAAGTTATGGAAAAAGCAGAAGAAAAGGTAAAGTAAACCAGTGTGTTGTTACTCGGGTGCGTATCCTCTGAGATATCTCAATTTTTGCGTGACCTACGTGTCCGGTGCCTATTCGGGGGAACCTAGGGGGCCAGTATTATTTGAGCTTTGAGATTCTTGCATAACGTATTTGAACGATTAAGATCTTCCAAAAAGTCACGCAAAGTTTGAGATATCTCAGAGGATACGAATTCGTTGTTACTCGAGACCTGTAGATAATAAATGCAGAAGTTGAAACGATGGGAAAATTGAAGAGAATAGTTAATGAAACTTGAATGTGAAGAGGCGCCATCAGCCAGGGGAAGAACGAGAGACATACAAGAGAGAGAGAGAGACCATCAGCCAGGGGAAGAAGGAGACACAAAGAGAGAGAGACCATCAGCCAGGGGAAGAAAGAGACGAGAGAGAGAGAGAGAGAGAGAGATGAAAGGAGGTGATGAATTGGGTCTAAGAATGAATAAATTTTATGTAAAGATAAATTCTTCCTTGATGCATACAATGGCAAGTTATACTATTGTATCGTTGTTATTTTTATTTTCAGTACCTCAAAGTTTAGTTCTTTTTTTTTAGTTGCTACTGACAAATGCTCCATGCATATAATTCTGCAGAATATTCCAATCAAGTTTGCAAAAATGCTCGTCATGAGCGAAACCATTGAACTGGAAGGTCCAAGCGGGTATACTTGGCATGTGAAAATTATGAGATCTGAGTCTGACAGCACATTTTCTCTGCAATCTGGTTGGAAAGAATTTGTAACTGCTAATAAAATATATGAAAATGATATTTTAGTATTTACATACAAAGATAACTCCTTTAAAGTGCTAATCTTTGATCGGAGTGGATGCGAAAAAGTCGCTCCATTCTTCGCAAAAAATACGAACACGGAGCCGGGGAAAAAGACACAGGAATCCAGCGACAGTTCAATTCGAGAAATTGCTTCACCTCACCAACAAGTACCTCTATCCTCTGGTAGTAGTGACACTGATGAAAGGGATTGTGGTAAGAGGAAACAAAGAGGTAGGTATATCTTGTTCATATTCGTTGATTTTTAACTTCTTAATCATTTATGCAACAAGGAATGTGATTGATTCTTCATAGGTCAATTAACCCCAGATATCCAAGTATATATACAAAGCATCCATCCTGATTTCAATACAAGTCGGTGGAATTATTTGCACTATTATAACTTATGACATTTAATTTATAGTTGCAGATTTTGTACAAGAATCAAGTGAGAGTGACAGTGAGAGTGACGATGGAACTGTTAGGAAAAGAAAAACAGAGAAGAACAGAGCCAAGAAAGCTTCCAGGCCAAGCTATAAACAGATCAGGCGGGGCCCACGACCTTCCACCAACACCAGTACTGGTACAACAACCGGTAATGCGGGTTGTAACAGGATGGACACGAATCAAACCTTCTGGACAATTTGCCAATCTTGCTGCATGAATGATAGGACCATTTTGAAAAAGGCGCTCAAGCGTCTGAACTGTCTAAAACCATTTATTGCATATGACATGAATGACCAGGTCAGGCCATCTTGTACTGGTACCAGTAATGGTGTGAAACCTAACCCAAACTCGAGGCCTAATCCCTCTAATGGCCCCACCAGTGCCGGAAAAGGAGGAAGCGGGCTTAAGTCAGGGCCTGGTACCAGTGCTGGTACAAATATGATGCCAGTGAAATCAAATAAGAGGAAAAGAAAGTTTGTTTTAGAAGAGGAAGAAGAATCTGATGATTCAACTGATTCAAGTGATGGCAAAAATGAAATTATATTGGAACCGCATGCGCAGTCAAATGAAAAGGCCAACCGTGATGATGACTTGGATGATGACATGGATTATGTCAATAATGATATGGATGGTGATAAGGAAGAGGAAGCCGAAGCAGGTTTGAATTCAGAACCGAAAGAGTATACGTACCCGGACCCGGAATTCTTTCAGTTTGATAATCTGAGGGACCCGACCCGGTTCGCGGTGGACCAGGTCTGGGCAGTGTTTGATGACAGAGATGGGATGCCTCGCTTCTATGCCCGTATCAAAGCCGTGCGCACTGTACCAACTTTTGAGATAGACATAGTCTGGTTTGAACCTGACCCGGAAACGTTTACTCAAACATGGACCCGCAAAGGTCTCCCTGTTGCCACTGGTGCGTTTAAACTCGGTAAGACTCAATGTGTTGATGAGCTGTTAATGTTCTCTCATGCCTTATCGTGTAATAAAGTTGGTAAGAGGAATGTTTTTTATATATACCCAAAAAAGGGGGAGATATGGGCAATGTTCAAAGATTGGAACTTTAATTGGTGCTCTGAATCAGGCAAGAAGAAAAAATTTGATTATGAGATGGTTGAGGTGGTATCGGATTTGACTGACGGTACCGGGTTTATAGTGATGCCTTTAGTGAAAATTTACGGGTTTGTTAGTCTATTTATGCAATCAAGAGAGGCAGCACCTGTAGTAATACCCAGAAATGAAATACTGAGGTTCTCTCATAATGTTCCCTGGTACCGTACCACTGGTAATGAAAGAGAGCAGGTCCCACAAGGTGCTTTTGAATTGGACTCTGTTTCTCTACCTCCTGACCTAGACAATGCCTTTTCTTGCATTGACCTATATCCCAAATCGAATCAAAAATCTAAAGAAGAGAAGAGAGAAGAGAGAGAACATGCCAGGTCAGAGGGAGATCATATGGAATATGAGTACCCGGCACCTGAATTTTACAATTTTGGAAATGATAGATCGATTGAGAAATTCAAACAGGGTCAGACATGGGCATTGTATAGTGATACTGACAAGTTACCGAAATACTATGCAGTGGTGAAACGGGTTGACCCTAAAGGGAAAGCAGTTTACATTAGGTGGCTAGAACCATACGGCAAATATGCAATTGGAGAGGAGAAGAGGTGGATCGATACAGATCTCCCATTGGGTTGCGGTACATTTACATTAGGCGGTATGGACAGGTACAATAATACTGATGTATTCTCTCATGAGGTGGTAAATTTACCATTATCTGGTAAGAAGAATGTGTTTGAGATCGTACCAGTAAAAACTGAGACATGGGCTGTGTACAAAAACTGGAAAATCGGGTGGTCAATGAATGATATTACCAAAAGTTGTCAGTATGACCTGGTACGGGTTTCTAATGTTACACGTACCTGGATTGAGGTGTTGTACCTGGCCAAGGTGGCAGGTCATGAAACTGTTTTTAAGTTGGATCATGAGAAAAAGGCTACGAGGATACCAAAGGGAGAGTTTGTTAGGTTTTCACATAAGATACCAGCTCACCGGCTTAGTGATATGGTGGGTCCTAATCTGAGTGGTTGCTGGGAACTGGACCCGGCAGCATTGCCGGAGTCTCTCTTGAGTTAGATTAGATGATATATGAAAGGTTGATTGTTAGTGCATTAATCTATTTTTTGGTATTGTGTTAATTAATTCTATGCAGGATAAGTTTAGTTGGTACTTCTCAGTAAAACAATAGTTATCTTCTTCTTTTTTTTATTCTGTGCTTGCCTTGGGGGCAAAATTGTACTTTAGCATTTGAAACCTTCTGGCTAGTGTTAAGTTGCTTGTTATCTTGAATTAAATATCATTTTGTTTCTAATGTTATGATGCAGAGGTGTCAATTCATATACAAGGCCAGGTTAATTATTTGATGATTTTTTTTTTTGGAGAGACCTAATTGCATGGCTATTTTCTCCGATCATGATTCATCTTTTAAGTACTATTGTGATTCAGTCAAAGACTTATGGACTAAAATAAAAGTTTTGAGATTTAAAATATGAGTGAGGCTATGATACTTTGCATAGTGCATATTGGTTCGTACTATGAACCAATATTTGTATTTTCAGAATCTAAACAGTCGATCTCAACTGTTTAACGAGATCTCTCGTAAGAAAATGTACTTGGAGACTGGATTTTATATATGTATTTTATTACTTATTTAAATATGTATAAAATTAATTGATCTAAAATATTTAGACCATTCAAAATAGTGGTTGTCAACCTATCTAAATAAGTAGTAAAAAAATTCCAAAAAATAAAAAATTTAGTTTGCAAGTACATTACAAAATAAACCTATTTCTTACGCACACAAATCATGAATCATGCTTATCCCTTTTAGAGAGAAGTTTGGGTTCGATGGGCTTAACAACCGTCTGATCTACTTCAAGATCCTTGCGCATGAATATTAAAGCAAACCTACCGGATGTTAAAGCGAAGCGCAACGGGTCTTAAAGCGGATTGGATGGTTATGGAGCCCATTGAATTCAGTTTGAGTCCGATGAGCGTCTGACCCAAACTGCTCTCTATCCCTTATTATGTCTTATTCCTTTGCCTACTAATGCTATTATTTGTTTATATTTCTGTTTTGGTAGTCCATGAATGAATTTTAGCCCGGCCCAATAGGAGGAGATTTTTCACAGGGAACTAGTGATACCATCATATAAAGACATTGCCTTGATTTTTGACAAGGATGTGAAATGAAATTTGAACGCATATATGATATTTGCTATCCCATTTGAATGCACCATTTTGCTACCTTTGTCAACTTTCAAAATTTATGGTGATTATTATCAGTGGCGAGGCTACATGGTGTCAAGGGTAGGCATCTGTCTATTTCTGAAAAAAAAAATTATTAGAAGCGAGTGTTTTTTTAGTTTTGTCTCCTCCTAAAATATGGGTTTGCCTACCCCAGAGTCCAAATTGAAGCACATGGAAATAAAAAAATTAAAACTTTGAACTATAGAATCATGAGTTCATGACTGAAGCACGTACGCGAGTGAGAGAATTACGCGCGACGCCAGAGGCAGAGCCGCAGAGGGGATTACGCGCCGACACCACTCGCCACCAGACACGATTCCGCCACAACATGCGCCGACGCCAAAGGCCAGCAGGGAGATGCTAGTCACTACTCAGCAGTGTTGTAAAATACGGTTCATGAGGCCGCATATGCTTATGTAGTTTGATTCCGCATGAAAATCTTCATACAATCTCATATATGCGGTTTCACATAAAAATCACATATTTCTAGTTTAAAGAGGCATGTTGATTTTTAATCATGTAATTATTTGTATCTGGCATCATACGATTCTATCACTGAGTGTCAAAAAATTATTTGCATGTGGTTAATTTAGTGAGTTACTTTAAGATCAATATCCCTAATTAGACCTAATTCTGATATGCTCAAACCCAATTCACTGAATGATTTTAATATGTTGGAATTCGATGTGATTATTTCCTCTAACATGTGACACAAGTTATTTTTAATGAGAATATATTGCATGTTTTGAGTGAAAATAAATTAATATGTAGTTTAAAATCCGCATATATAAATCTGCATATGTGGTATGTAGTAACCTTCCACATGTATGAACAAAACCGTATTTTATAACATTGCCACTCAGGCGCTCACTAGAGCCAGCCCGCCTCTGTAGCCTCGCGCCATAGCTCTGTGCCTTCGGTTAATTGATTGAAACTTAGAACATTTGGGTAAATTTCGGTAAATTCGATAGAAAATTCGATACTTAAAAAATTGATTGAAACCTTTAATATTTCTTGTTATTTTTTGAATTGTGTCTTGAATCCGAACCCGAACCAGAACCCATTAATTTATTCGAACCCAAATTTGATTTTAGCCTACCTCTATCTCAAATTCTAGCTTCACCACTGATTATTATTAATTGTTGGCATGGGAAAAGGTCACTATTATTAGGGGCGGATCTAAAGCTTAGCCAAAGGTGGCTAAGCCACCCCTATAATTTCAAAATTTTAATTATACATATAGAAATTTAATTGATTTTTTTTAATTGTTTATATAGTTTAGCCACCTTCAATATAAGACGAATGTTTACTTTTAGCCTAGTGGCTAAAGTTCTATTTTGTGGTTGAGAGGTCTTGAGTTCAAGTCTCACTCACTATAATTGTGCATTTTAATTTTCAGCCACTCCTATAAATGTTTTCTAGTTCCGCCCTTGACTATTATTTTAATTAAAATGAAGAAAATTTCTTTTGATTCTTGTTTCTTTCTGATGGTCTATAAATACTCTATGATCGTATCCAGTTGCCAGTTGGATTAGTCAAATATATTGCAATTTTGATGTTTTAGCTAGAGTTGGTCTTAGTGCCGTTGTATATCCCCTTTTTCATTGAATCCAATAACATTGGTTTGATTTCTTTGATGTTCGTGTTCAATTCACGATCTGTAGCTCCTTTACATCTTGAACGTAACAAGAGAAGATGATATTTTTTTTTTCTTCTCTATGTCGTTATTAAGCCTCTAATTGGTAATTAATTGAGAGAATGATTGACAGGGGCGGAAGGTAATACGATAAAAAAAAAAAAGGTGCTAAGCCATTTTATGAATTAAAATTCTGTAATTTTTTTTATTAATTTTATAATTTTTACATATATTAATACTTTGAGCCTCCTTTATAAAATAAAATTACACTAGACTTTATTTTCTAATTCCACTCATCTCAATTTTCTAGTTCCGCTCCTGATGATAGAGATATGATGTCTTTTTAACTATTGCATGCAATGTCTAGCCATGTGATGTCTAGATATGCCTTGCCATTAGAATAACAAACTTCAGTATACGCAGAGTTTCCAGCCAATAAAGGATATTTTCATTTTATCTTACGAGCTTACATCGAAAATATATATCACACTCCAAGAGTAAGATGCTTTATAACATGTCCAGAAAATGTAGGTTAACATGTCTTACATATACTTATCTTTTTTGGAAAAAAAAAACATTTCTTAAAAATACTAAAACAACTAGCTGGTAGTCGATATATAAGCGGTGACAAGAGAGAAGTACACAAATTGATGTCTCAAAAGTATTTAATGCGTAAAACCAACATAAAGCAACTAAATTAATTTCCCAAAAGATTCCTTGGTCCAAAATAATTTTGTTCTGACTCAGTCCGGCCCAAAAAATCAAGGTGTCTATAGACAATAATTTTAAGGTCTTAATTTATGATTGTTGGGCCTCCTAAATTAAGGCCTTAAAATGCTCATGTTGCTTATATTATATAGAGCTAATCTAAGCTAATTCTTTTAATTATGATTACAAGAATGGAATCGATTCCGATGTGTTCAATGGACGACAACGAGAATCAAATTCAACTTTTGTCTTGAGAAGCTATTTGGGAAGAAGCATCTTTACGTCCAGTATTTGCTAAAATGGAGGTATTCCTGTGATGGTCAGCAATACGAAAGAGGTTTGATTCGAAACCAATTATAATATTTTAATCAGATATCAAAATTAACGTGATCTTTTGTTAAATCAATAAAATAAGAGAAACAATAGAAATCATGTGTTTACCTATATATTGTTCAAAAATTGTGGAATTTAACTGAAATTGAGAAGTTTCTAAAATGGCCACAAGCTTTCGTTGCCAGACGTATCAAGCTAATTACTCTAGTTGTCCAACAAATCTTCAACTAATTGAAAAATAAGCATTTGAGACATGATTTATTAAACCATATTAGTTCAAATTAAAAGTGCTTAACAAGTGCAAATGCGATATTTTTAAAATACTAATTTTCAAATCGTACTAATTTTTGTTAGGGTAATTATATCTTTCCCGCTTAACCATCCCCCATTCTGTCCCTCAGATAAAAACGTGTTAATCACACTAAACGACAAAAAAAATGCATTAATAGTGCAAAAAAATTGCGGACCATAAAACAGTCTAATAGTATTCATTCGGAATACAAATGTATTTATCATAAGACAAAAAAGAGTTCAACTAAGGTCCGCATATTAAGACAAAAAAATAGACACATCACTCATCATCTTTTACACGTTTTTAGATGTGGTTTGTTTTTTCTCCGTTCAATCTAATCAATATTTCTGACGATCTGTAAAAAAATTTCAAAACTAAAACCACGAACGTCTTCTAAATAATTTTTTCTTTCAAATGAGATCCATGATGACATACTTTTGAGTTGTCGGTTGCACAAGTATTCATACATAATACATCAAGTATTCATCCTAGTTGTGTAAGTATTCATTCTTAAGATCTGCCTAGCTGTCCTGCTAATCAATCCATATGCTTGTAATACTCTTGATACATATTTACACTTACATAGTGAGGATGAATATTTGCTCTATGAGAGATGAATACTTGCATTACGATGATGAATACTTGTGCAACCGATAACTAAAAACGTGTAAAAGATGGGTGAGTGATGTGTCCAGTTATTTTTTTAAAATATTTGATATTTTATGATGAATACTTGATGTATTACAGATGAATACTTGATGTATTATAGATGAATACTTACGTGCGACAGTTGTAAAATCTTTCAAATATTAGGCCCTAAATATTAAGTGGTCTCCCAGTTAGTTAGTAGTTACCCATATAGTTATTGACTCAGGGACAAAATGGGAGATTGATTAGCAGAATAGTTAGGCAGACCTAAGGATGAATACTTACTCGATGAGGTATGAATACTTGCATGACGATGATGAATACTTGTGCAACCTACAACTCGAAAGTATATCATCATGGATCTTATTTGAAAGAGAAAATTATGTAGAAAACGTCCATGATTTTAGATTTGCAAAATTCCTTACAGATCGTCAGAAATATTGGTTAGATTGAACGGAGAAAAAACAAACTACCTCTAAAAACGTGTAAAAGAAGAGTGAGTAATGTGCAGACTATAGTTGAATACTTTTTTGTCTCAGGATGAATACATTTATCTTTTTGAATGAATACTATCGGACAGTTTTATAGCCCGCAGCATTTTTGCGAGATTTGATCGTTGTACGCGTTTTTTTATCGTTTAACGTGATTAACGATTTTTATCCGGAGACGTTTCAGAGGGGCAGCTAGGCGGACCCTTTTTGTTATGTTGAGTACATTAGGTATTTTTGAATATTGTTTGCTATAGAAATTCACCAATTTTATCATTTTTTTTTCAAAAAAACAGAACTTTATCACCTTGAATCATCATTAACAATCTCGAAGAATGTACTTCCAAAATGTTCATGTTCTTCAATATTTCAAAAACCAACCAAAAAAGCCGAGTAGTAAATTTAATCATAGTTTTCTCCAATATCTTAATTGAGTTTGAAAATAAATTGCCATTAACTAATTTAAGACATATTATGAATTATGTTTAGCTTTATTTTAAATAAGTAATCTATAAATCAGAATTCGATATGATGAATATATAAATATACGAGGGATATCATGCATGGAAATGTAAAAGGTTTTTTCACATGCATGTCGCTTGCATGAGCGAGTAGTTAAGAAACATCATTTTTATTGATTGCATCATGAAATGTAAACGTGGGAGAGTAAAATTGATAAATCACACAAATTGATATTTGATTTCATAATCAATTGTGATAAAAGCTTAGTCTTATATAGGCGATCGGATTACAACCAATAGTCTTATATTTTTCATTTTTATCCTTGTAAGCTTATATGAAAAATATATGTCCCGCTCTAATAATTAAACAACCAATAGTTGATAGATTACTAGTGATATATAGAAGGAACATGACTACAATTAATGGCTCAAAATAAGGCTATATTAATTTTCTATAAGATTTCTAGGCCCAGAATAATTTCGTTCGATAAAAACCAGTAGTTGTCTTTGGGCCATATATATCATCTGAAGGCCTTGAATTATGAGTGTTGGGCCTTCACTCTAGATAAGAGAATCTGAAAAACCCACCAAATAAGAGAATTAAAGGAGAACAAAAGAAAAAACAAGTATAAAACATCCCTAGTGGCACTTTTTTAGAAGTTCAAATTAAGTTTTCATTGTATGGAAAAAAAAAAATAAACTGATTCAATTAAAAAAATTGTTCTCACGTTCCAATATCTATGTTTCTTGTAATCGAACTCATTATATAAACTTTATTTGTAATTCTAAATTTCAACAATAATAGAGATTAATCCTTACTTAATTGACCAATGTTTGATTCAGAACCAATTGAAGTTTGTAAACCGATCTGAAAACTGGTGCGTGATAACTTTCGTAAAGTCAATATAAACAAAAACAAAAACAAAATTCAACAATGGTAATCATGTTTCAGCTTATAAATTGTTCAGAAATTGTGAATTTTAACTATAAATTACCTGTGTCACCCTGAAACGTTTCTGAAATAGCCACAGATATTTGTTTCCAAACTCAAGTAAATTATGTTGGTACCGCACAAAGAGGCATTGATTCCGGCATGAGTCTCTTGTTGTTGTTGTGATCATCGGAACTGTTACGAAATATATATCTGTTAGATGAGTAGAATTAGGGTACTCCTACCAAGCACTTTTGTACTCTTAACTCTAAAATTTATCGGATTACCTTCGAACGACGAATTCAAACTGTTGAAATCCTTCTACCTTACGATTGATGCGTCTACACATGAAAATTTTAAAGTTACAAATTAATTTAGTTTAAAGTCAAGTGGTCAAAAGTCTTCCAAAAAATGAATGCATTAAAATTAATTTAGAAACCTTCTAATTTTGACCACTTGACTTTATACTAAATTAATTCGAAACTTTAAAATTTTCACATTTAGACGCATCACTCGTAAGGTAGAAGGATTTCAACGGTTTGAATTCGTCATTTGAATTTAATCCGATAGGTTTTAGAGTTAAGAGTATAAATGGATTTGGTACTCTTAGGAGCACCCTAGTTCTACTCTCTATTAGATATATTATAGTTGGGATCTGTTTTAATGCTGTTGATGGAGATTTTTTTTTCAAAATGGAACTAATTTTAAAAAAATTAATCAAACAGGCACTCTTTGTTTGGAAATTATGAAAATAACCTCCACCGATCCACATGATCGGTGTAGCATAAAACAACCTTACTCCGCCAATCTTGTGGATTGGTGGAGCTAATTTTCCACCTGGCTAAAAACTGTGCCACAGAAAATCTCACACATAAGGCTCCACCGATTTAGTGGATCAGCGGAGCTGGTCTTTCAAAATATTTAATTTTTCGATAGAGACAAACTTTTTCGAGATATATTGTTCTTCTCTCTAAAATATATTGAAAATGTTCTATCGAAAAAGTTTGAATATATTGTTCTTCTCTCTAAAATAGTTAACAATATATAATGGAGGAATCAGGCACAATATAATTTCTTTTCTATAAATTATGTGGCATGTTTGTACCTTTTTGTCTAATATATAACATCTTGCTTAATAACTTCTATCCACCATGCAAATAAACATTTTTAACAATTTTATAAAAAAAATTGGTGTTAGTTAGACATAATTGCGACAAAAAGATTAAAATAAAAGGCATATTTGATTATTTTCTTTTAACTGCAAATGCATTAGTGCCACGTATTTTTATCTGTTTCAATGCAATGTACATGAATACATGATACTTTAAGCACTAATGTTAAAAGAAAAATAGAAAAAAAGGAAGGGTCGGTACGCAAAGATGCCAATTTCTTGGGAGAGCAGAAGGCGCCAAACTCCCAAAGAAAAACGTCTCCTTGGCGCCATCGTCCCCATCACTTTCGCCTCGCCTCCCCTCTCCTCTCCTCTCCTCCTTTCTCATCGCTTATTGCCATGGCTGACTGTGGGTTCCGCTCACCTCATTTCTCGGAGGTTTGTATCATCATCTCTACTCTCATTGCTTTTCACCTCGATGCCTATTTCTTATAAGTAGCCCCTTGACTTGTTGCTACTTCTATTGTTCTCTTCATTGATATTATTACATCCTCCCCTTCTGTTAATGCATTTCTATAAATTGGGCTTAATTCAGGAAATAGCTTATCTACCACCATGGATTCAGCCACACCAGCTGCCGAATGGACTAACAGGTGTCAAAGACAAATGTAGCATTCCCATGCAATCACAGGTGCTTTTTTTTTAAACCTTGACCTTATCAAGGAGTATTTATTAATGTAGTCAATTTGTATTTTGCTTCTAAATTTTTAATTGACTGCTTTCTTCTACCAATTTACTGCACACAGTAGGTTTTGCTATTGAAACCGTCTCAGTATTGGACCTAATTGGTTCACTTTTTGAAACATTTCAGAATATCAATTTTGATGAGAAGATGTGCCATGAACAAAACGGCCAACAGTTCTCAAGTAATGAAGCTGGATTCAATAGTTGCCATTTGTATCTATCGGAAGATACCAATTCACTCCATGGAAGCATCCCTTCGACTGGAAAAGTGAGAATTTAGTTTTGGCTTCTTTAGTCATCTCATTGCACAATTCTGGGTTACCTTATGAAATCAAGAGGTAATTTAAATCTAATCTAAATATAATCAATCAGTCACACTAGTGAGGGTTGATTGAGGTACAATTAGAGATATTGAGTGTTAAATGAGACTAATTGCCCACGAGCTTATTTGAAGCTCCATTTGTTCACTTGAGGGTTAGTATTGGCCAGGATTGCACAGTTCAAGGCTTATTGAGGCATTGTTAGATAAAATCTAATGAGTTTTATAGCTGAAGCTTATTTACAGTGCAAATTCGGGGTTAACCTATACTTAACTAGGACCGTTGTAGTTAAAATAGGTTAGGCTGAGTGACAGTAAATTAATCCATAAAGAAATTGACAGTAAATTGAGTCCTTGTGCGTGGCCGTAAATTTGTGCAAAATAATGTTGAATTAAGGCTAATTTCACAAATAGAAGTCGTTTGAACCCCATTTTGCACAATTACTGCTGAACAGAGGTAGTAAGAGACATACTTAGGAATTATATAATTAAAATTAAGCTGAGGCGAGCATTTGAATTCTACCTACCTTTTTCTGTAAAAATATTCTTACCACCCTTATTTACTCTCCTTCAACAGGCACTTCACCTCTCCTTGAATCTTTCTTGTACAGTGTCTCAAGATAACAACTCACCTCTAACCACCAACCATGAAACAAGCAGAATTAGTAGTACCAAAAAGGAAACAAAGAACCACATAAAAACTCCCAAAAAAGACACTCTGGCCCTCTCACAAGCTGACATAAATGAGGCAATTGAACTCTCTATAGCAGCCTCTGAAGCTATGGTGATTACAGAAATGGTTTTACTTGATTCAGAAATGTCCCATTTTGCCGCATGTAATGCGCTCGAAGCAGCACTTCTGGTAAAGGAGGCACGGAGAGAGATGTTTCTAAATGGAGAAGATGGTTCAGGTGCCTCTTTCGAGCAGGAGGGTGATGAATCAGGTTCTTTTTCTGACTTAGATGAATGTACCATGGCTGTTGCTTATGCTGATGTTGGTTTCTCTGACAAGGGCGGCCCAGATAGCAATTTTCGAATTCATGGTTCGGACAGTTCTGGTGATTCTACTATGGTCCCTTGTTCCGTAAAAGAAAGTATATGCGCACCCCAGTTTTTCAATTTTAGAAATCCAAGTCCGAAGGAAGATAATGCCACTGCCAGAGAAAGTGAAAAGCAAGGTCCAGATATTTTTGGTGGAATCAAAAAAAATTTGAAAGAAGTTGAAGATAATCTTGAGGTTAACCTGTTTCTTTTTAGCCATGAAATTTACTTGCATTAAATAGAAATAGATTGTCATTAACATTTTTGTTTTGTTTTGGAAGTTGTGAACAAACTACTGTGAAAATTTGTTTTTCAATAACATGCTCCATTGAGGGGGTTGGGAGATCAGCCTCATTTATGTGAAAAGAATATATAGTTTAAGGGTAAATCAAGCCTTGCATTCTTTGAGGGGATAAAGATTGAAGAAATCTCCAAAAAAAAAAAAATGCAAACCAAATTCATTATATGCAAAAACAAACAGAATTGCGAAGTTGGTATGTGTACACCCAGCATGTAGTTGTTACCATACAATCACTGGCAAGAGATCCCAAACTATTTTGACTTTTTCCAAATATGGACTTCACAAAAAAAAAAAAAAAAAAAAAAAATCTATCTTTACTCGTGTCATTGTGTCAAAATTCTAGCTTTTATATAAGCATTTCAATTTCAGAAGGATTATGAAGTTGTCATCCAAAGAAATGCCTGCACAAGAAAAATTAAAGGACCGTTTATTCGAGAATCAAGCTTCATTTCAGAATCAATAGACACCTTGGGAATGGAGATAGTTGCTTCGAACACACCAACTAATGCAAGAAACAAATGCCTTAATGAAGGGGCTTTTTCATCCATGGATGCTTTCTGTTCTGTAGTTCCGTGCAGTCTTTCTAATACTTCTATGGATCAAATTTCAAATGAAGAGAAGGATTCGGTGGATTTGCAAGAAAATTTATCCAGATTCCGAAATGCGCAAGATAGATCTGCTGTGGTTACAAAAATAACGAGTACACTTATGAAATACAGTGTGGGGATAAGAGATGTACAGTTTAATAAAGCACCACAAACTTTTGATAAGAAACAATTGGATGATTCAAATGTTATGTTAGATGAAATTTGTGAAGATATAAATTTTAAAAATAACTCATATTTGAGAAGGAGAGAGGTGGATGAAACAGTAGGCAGTAAAAACAAAAGAGAGAGGTTTTTAGAGGCAGAATGTGTTGACAGGGAGGCTAAGAAGAGTGAAAGGATTAAGCATAAAAGAAGCCACTTTTGTAAGTTACATTTTTCTTTTATTCAAAAGGGAACTGATTAGACCATAAACTTAATACAACTCCGCAAAATCCAAAAGGGTTTAGTCTCAGACCCCAAATGGAGAATATTGAAAATTCATCGGTTTAGCTTGCTTGAAGGATTTTTTTTTTTCATCCATGGATGCTTGCTTGAAGGATTTGGGGTTTAGTCTCAGACCCCAAATGGAGAATATTGAAAATTCATCGGTTTAGCTTCTCCAAATTTACCAAAGGTCCACTGCTTAAATTCTGGAATTCCTTGAAAAAAATTCAGAATTTTGGTTCTGAGAAAATAGAATAATTATTTAAAGGGGCTGAGTTGGGGTTCAGAAATTTGAAATTTGCTTGTATCCTTTGTTGGTCTAGCACAATACCCATAATTGTATAAAGTATTTCGTGATTTGTAAAGCTCATTGTGATGGATTTTTCAGCGTCAAAATCTAGAAGGAAAGGGAAATGCAGCTCTTTTGCTGGAAAGAGAACAGAAAGGAAAGAGATGATGTTTCAAGGTTTAGATTTTTTACTGACTGGACTCTCCAGTAAGAAGTTCAGGGAATTACAGGCGCTCATCAGAAGATATGGAGGTCATGTTCTTACAAAATTACCAGACTGCCCTTCAGTGTTAAGAGCCAAGTTGGTTGAGTCTACTCACTGGAGGCCTCCTGTTGTTATTTGTCCTAAAAAGGTTGGTGCTTTTTAACTTGAAATGTCATTTCTCTTTGCAATTAGTCAATCTGCCCTTAAATAATTTTACTTTGCATGGTCCTATAAAAATCTCTCATATAATATACCTTCAAAATGTAAAGTATTGGGCATGAAATGAAATCTGATCTTTACTTGTTCCATTTGGCTGGGTCAATTAGATTTGTCAGTTTTGTCGAATATCAGATAATGTCAGCTTGAGATATATGGGTTTATATAATTTTCATATTAGTTAATGATATACTGTGGCAATTGAGACTTTAGGTCAATACCTATTTCAATTTTTTTTTCTTCCTGTTTTTTAACAGGTGGCAACAACTAAGTTTCTATATGGATGTGCAATTGATTCCTGGGTGTTGAATCCTCAATGGTTAGTTGATTCAGTTGAGGCCGGTCGCCTTTTGTCTCCTTCCATGTAAGTTCAATGTAACATGCTTTATTGAATAGGCTTTAGTTCTGCAGTACTGCTTCCGGCTGTTTTGTGCAATTATGTGCCAATTTAAGTCATTCTGCCTCAAACGACCTCAATTACGATCTAAGTCGAAGTTTATTTCATTCAGTTTATCATAAAAAATAGTCATTTGTTATAAAAACGAAAGAACCAAGAAATCCTAGAAGGAATATAAAAAGAACCAAGTTGAAGGAAAGAATAGTCATGTGCTCTTGATAAAGCATCTAGCTTATGTGTTTATTTATTTTGAATGAAAGAATTGTGCTAAGGCATCTTATTTTATTACTAGGTACTTAATTAAGCAACTCAGAGCATCTGCACGGAGTAATTTAGATGGAAGTATCTTTTTCTTTAAACGCCATACTCATATTTTTCATGGCATGGGCTTCTTGCTCTATGGGAAACTCAGCTTGTCTTCCAAATTTTCTAATATTATAAAGGTGAGTCTGCAACAGCATTTGCTTATCCGAGTACACTATACATTTCACTGTTGTTGCTAGTGTTGTCAATATTTCTCAATTCTTGCAACTAAAAGAACAACATTTTTGAGGTTGCTTGAAAGTAAACAAGCCAAAAGCCAAAATGAATGAGGGTTGTAGTGCCACCTCTCTTTTGCATTAATATTTTAAAATTTATAATCTAAACAGCAAATCAGGAATGCTGATTTTCATTCTTCTTGGTGAGTGATTTGACCACCCAAATGAAGATAATTGAGTCTGTTTTTTTACTAGATCTAGAGGCCAAAATATGAACACACTAAATTATTCTGTTACAGTGAACTTTTGATCTTGTATAAAGTGAATTCCAAAGATTACAAAATTTTATGTGGGTGCATTGCTAGTAAGTAATATGAACAAGGCCAAAGGTTAATCTGAATTTTAAATTTTAAATGTTAATGCAAAAGAGACTCGTAACAACTTGTGACATGAAAACCTGTGATAGTGGAACCTTCAAGAATATTAATCCAAGTTTGCAGGGACTGGGTAAGTAATAGTTAATTATACAAACTGGTGAAGTGATATTTTTTTGTTTAGGACCATTCTGGCATTTTTACTTTGACAATGAACCAATTACATGTTAGGGGACTGTGTAAGTAATAGTTAATTATTACAAACTTGTGAAGTGATATTTTTTTTGTTTAGGACCATTCTGGCATTTTTACTTTGACAATGAACCAATTACATGTTATGTGTAATCTGCCAAATGTAAAACTGCAGAATGTTTTCTGCTAATTCAGTAAAATATTTGTTCTAGTTTGGAACTTATTTTTAAATATATAGTAAAAAAACTTGTCTCCAGTTCACTTAAAGTTTTCAAATTGTCATGCATCTTACAAGGTGGAAAAAGTAAAAAAAAAAAATATTGTTTCAGAAAAAAAAAAAACTATTAAATGCAAATTTGATACCTGATATTAACAAATCCTGGGCTTTGCATGTAATTTCCTTTTTACAGCATGGAGGAGGTCAGGTCTTTCAAACTTTACAAAGCCTAGTTCACAGCTTGACATCTAAAAATACCGAAACTGGTGTTATTCTAGTAGAGAACGAGGCAAGATCATCTCGCCATCTCGAGTTCTGTGCACTTGAACACAACATACAGACACTGGTCAGTATTTATTAATATCTTATTACAGTTAAGGCTTAATTCCCGAGTAGTTTGTAACAAAAATTTCTTGCTTCTTTCTTCTTCTTTTTCCTGAAAATTTTGTTGAAACCACCATAGGGTATATTTTGTTACATTTGGATCAGGCAGTATGACTAAGCGGCAATTCAACCAGGACCAGATTAGATTGTTTCTTTATTATTGTATTGTTAATTTCTTTTTTGTGATTATCATGCAGCCAGTCAGTTGGATAATTGAAACACTCTATGCTGGGGAATTAGCTCCTTTTAAAAAGGACAGGTACCATCTCTTTCGAAGAATCAAGGTGTCAAAGTTAAATGCCGGAGAAGAAGCATTTGACATGAGCCAAGAGATATGATTTGCCATGGTTATATTGTAACAATACAAATTGGGGAGCTACCAACAGTAATTATTACATGTAAATGTAAATATTTTGTCACTCATTTTTATGCTGACCACAATTGCCAAATGTCAAGTGAATTAATATCATAGTGTCACTGACAGGGTATTGCTGCAAAAATTGAAAAAAAATTCACATGTTGTCAGCGACCTGCCACACGGATTTACTTCCACGCCCGTTACAGATGATAAGGCGATTCCCCATTTCTACGGACAAAATAGAGATCTCAGATCTATCTCATATGATCATGTCTCCTGTTCAGAGTAGTGATCCATTGAAATTATGCATGTCAGACTAATCGGACTGATCCATAACAGTATAGTTCCAGTCTTCAAGACTGGAGACAAATTCCAGTTGTACGTAATCTGAATGGCGATTACAAAGATGCTGTAATTCTCTTGACCCAATGTAAAATTTCAGATTAATTTTTTTGTCGTGTTCTCAATTTCAATTCATGTAATATTGTAATTTGGGTGAAATATTGTAAATAGAGATAGTATCATGGGAGGCTTGTGAATTATTAGTTTGTGACCGAATTTTTTTATTTAGACAATTACCTCTCCCAAACAATAATATATGACAATGAACTCCTAACAGTTAATTTCATATTAAATGCTTGATTTTAAAAATTGATCAAATACCCATCATCTAAGTATAGTACAATATTGAAAATATTTATGCTTTATGCTTTTTTAATTTTTTTTAATTAATAATACTTATCTTTTCATATCATATTTGGTACTAGATTAAAGATTGACTATCTCAAAGATATGATAGTTATTTCATATCTAAAAATCAAGCTTCTAAATAGCTAGCTATAGCGAAGCTATAGCGCAGCTATAGCGGTTTTGGACCTAGAAAGCTAAGCTACGGGGTAAAACTGCGCTAATCGAGCTACAGCCGCTATAGCGCTAATAGCGGTCCGCTATAGCGCGTAGTGGAAATAGCGGTCCGCTATGCCAATTTGCAATTTTAACGGGCCTTAATATTAATTGGGCTTTTCTTAATGGTCTTATTGTTCAATTGGGCTTGTCCGTGAGAAATTAAAACCAAAAATATTGGGCCTTCCAAAAATAAAAAATTAAACACCTTTTGGAACCAATAACTAATCACACATAATACCTTTTAGTTTCATGAACGAACTCCATTTTACTGGTACGTGCGCAATAAGTTCCCCATTGCTTGACATTTTCATTATTATGTAGTATTTATCTTATTTCTTTCTTAGAACCAGTACCTTTTTTTGCTTTGTTTGTTAAAATTCTGAACTATGATCCTAAATTAGTTGTGATTAGTTATTGTTTCAGATAGACATGGCAACCACCTCAACAATAGCTCCAAAGTCAGTACCTGACTCATCAGATCCTGCTTGGGAGCATGGCACCTGTCCAGGTGAAACTAAAAGGTATTATGTGAAGTGCAATTATTGTTTGAAAGTTTGTAAAGGTGGAATTACTCGGTTCAGGTATCACCTTGGTAATTTTTCTTGATGAGACATGTTTACTATTAGAGTATTAGTAGAAATATAAAATATAATTTTTGAAATAAAAAAACGCTATTTATGATAGCTTTCGCTATAGCTCCGCTATTCGCAAAAGCTTTTTTTTTTTGTCTCCCCGCTATGCCGCTATAAACGCTATTTAGAACCTTGCTAAAAATTAATTTAATTAGGTTAAATTTATAATTAAGAGACTAATTATCTCATATTAGAAAGTTCGAAAAAATGTTTCTCCAAAATAAAATTTTAAAAGCCTACTTATAGCAAAAATAAAAAAAAATAAAAAATAAAAAACTTTGAAGGCTCTCGTGAAATTCTCTTTTATTTGGACAAACAGTCACATAAAAGGTAGACGAGCTTTTGCTATTTATGTATAGAATTGAACCGTCGGATCAGAATTTGGACCAAATCCGATCCAAGATCGAAATGCACAGAGCTCCTTCAATATTAATGTAGATTTTAATCGGACAGGAAACTAAATAAAAATATTTTGTTACCTTAGTTGATATGAATTTTATTACTATTTACTAGGAGGTCGTTAATTATCGCAGGGAGCAAGCAATCACTTATTGGTTTCAATCTGATACGAATTTGAAAACAAACCCTTCTATATTTTAAACGAGCACTGATTCGGCATGAAAGTATTTCCTTCGAATACTTGAGAAGATATAAATTATGTTAAATTCAAACATACAAACTTTAACGCACCTAAAAAGATAAATCATATACAATTGAAATTTGTACATAATTTATTTTTTTTGGACGTATTAAAAGTTCGTACAAGATTTTTATACATTAAAGTTGTACGCCAAGTATCAAAATACATAATTTGTTTAATATTAATACGTCGGAAATATACATGACGTACAAAGTTAAAATTATACATAATTTGTTATTTTGATGCATTAAAATTTATTGATGAACTTTTACGGTAATGCGAATACTATATGAGTAGAACTAGGGTGTTTCTAAATTTATAAAGTCTTTTTGTGAACTTAATTTTAAAACCTATTAAATTAGATTCAAATGATAAATTTGATCTATTGAAATCCGTCTACTTTACGAGTGATGCATCTACATATGAAAATTTTAAATTTTTGAATTAATTTGATATAGAGTCAAGTAGTAAAAAATCGTTAAAAAATAAATACATCATTCTAATTTTGACCGCTTGATTTTATGCTAAATTAATTTTAAAATTCAAAAACTTTATATTTAGACGTATTACTCGTAAGATGTGTTTTAGAGGTTGAGGTTATATAAACGTCAGTTTTTTGTTATGCCCGAGCTAGCGACAAGAGGATTTATTTATTTTCCGATATTATAATTCTAATTTCCAATCAGCATTTAAAATTTTCTTTGATAATTACTGGTTCAGAGTTTTGTAAAAAAGAATAATTATTGATCCAGAAAAATATCACCCGACCAATAATTAATTCTGCTGCCCAAATCCGTTCTCTCTCTCTCTTTCTTTTTTTCTCGATCAAATCGACTCCGTGCACGTTTCTCCTCATCTTCTCCATTTCCCGATTACAACCTCACCAGCGCCAACACCTGAAAATATACTCCTTCGCTCCTCGCATTCTACTCAATAGATCTAATTATCACTTATTTGTAATATAATTTCGTTGCGAATAGATCTAAACGTGCTCAATTAAGAGGTGAATTTGAAGGTTTGACTTCCATGGTTATGGATCACGCCGAGCTCACAACAGAACAGGTCAGTCATCTCTTTCATTTTCGTTAGTATTTTACTATAATCTCTTTTCTCTTCAATTTTTGTGAGGACAATATCCATTTTATGAACTGTGATTTTTCTATTTGATGAGCATATCAGCAAATATATGTTCTGATATCTGATTGCTAACACTTACTTCCTTTTGAATAATTAAAGGTGCTGAAGAGGGATATACCATGGGAAACATACATGTCAACAAAGCTTATCACTAGCACATGTCTCCAGTTGCTTCGCCGCTATGACAAAAGACCCGAAAACCAGAAAGCTGCTTTGCTCGACGATGTGTGTTTATTTTCTTCTAAGGGTCAATTTTGGGGCACATTGGGTTAAATTAATTGAGGCTAGATCAAGTCTATTTAGGCCTATGTGCACAATTTAGTTTAACAACAAAGTTGGTTTAACGTTTTTGATCAGTTACAGAAGCAAGGGTCGATTCAGGCTAAATATAAATATAGAGTAGATGAGAACCAAACTGAACTTTACTGAAATCGTTAGCTTATGTTTTGTGAATCCAGGCCCTTAAATAGGGTGAAGTGAATAAATCCTTACTCCTTAGGTACCTAAAGCTTCAATTTTGACTAAAATTTTCAGGAGGGGCCCGCTTATGTTAGGGTTTTTGTCAACATCCTAAGAAATATTTCTAAGGAAGAAACTGTGGAGTATGTGCTAGCACTCATTGATGACATGCTCACAGGTGATGGTTAAATCCAAGGCCAAATGATGAACTTTTGTATATAATTGAATTTTGTTTTTCGACCCATCAACTAATCACAAAAAGGTCAATGGAAAATTAATTGTCTAAATCAATTTTCTGAATTAAAATTAACTTCTCCGGATCTAATCTTTCCTAGACTACAAGTATTGATCTTGTGTTTAAAGAGTTACCAAATAGCAAGGTTGATGTAAATTACTCATCTCTTAATTGTGAAATTTCTAGCAAACCCTATGCGAGCGAGATTGTTTCATGATAAATCCCTCTCCGATGAAGATACCTACGAGCCTTTCCTAAGGTATCTAGTTTCTTTTTCTTTTTTTATATTTATTAAATTCAGTTCATTTAAGTAATTGATTCATATATGGTGGTTTGAAGTTATTTTATAACGCCAGTCCCCTTACAAAGATGAAGCAATGCATGTGACTTTCAAAACTGTACCATGAAATTACTTGGAACAGCACAAGAACCTGGGAGCTATATTTATGAGGATGATTCAAATGCCTCCACTAAATTATTAAATTAAAATATAGAACTCATATATCAGAATAAAGATGTGATCTCTATCACCTTTTCTGCTCATACATAAAAAATTACAACATCTTTATCTTGTTTGAATTGGCATCAAGTGGTCATAAAAATCCACTGATATGGATCACATTCAAGGTCTTGGTCCCCATCAAAGCAAATTCAAGATACTGTAATTTTCATACGCATGTTGAGGATATGGATCACATTTAGCAGTTCTATTTTGTTTGAGTTTTAGAAGTTCTAATCAAGGCTTTTACAAAGTGGGAGGCATGAAAAATGGAGGCACTTGAACCCTTCTCTTATATTTGTTTCTTCTTTTTTGTTAAATTTGTACATGTCATAAGTTAATAAGAAGCATCAATGAGTAAACAGCGTAGTTAATTTTGCTAAATAATATCTTTGATAAAATATCTACAGGTTATTATGGAAAGGTAATTGGTTCATACAGGAAAAGAGTTGCAAAATTCTGTCGACAATAGTAAGGTAATAGTGTATATATATTCTATTCCACCTTTTTGGCAGCTTGGACCTTTCTAATTTACTATATAATGTCTTAGTTTCATTTATTTCTCTAACCTTTTACATTTCAGTGTGCGCCCAAAAGTTCAAAATGGTGGGATATTGGATGGAGAATCATCTGGCTCAAAAAGCAAATTGACAACAATTCATGATGTGTTAAGGGCTCTTGTAGACTGGCTGTGCTCTCAGGTTAGATATTTATTTCTCATACACCTCTTGTAAGAAGAGTTTTGTAGGTGGCAATGCAGCATTTGTTGGGGTGATATAATAAAATAAGGGGGAATTTCAGGTATACCCCTCAAAAACTTCGAAATTACGTACTTCCCCCTCTAAAGTTCATAATATCATATTTACCTTTCTAGATTTAAAAAGTCAAAAATTTACCCATTAATTGTCTTTTCTATGAAAACAATTTTAAATTTAGAAAATCTGTTTACCTTTATTAAAAAATAAAAAAAATGTGTAGCATGTTTAAGAAAAATGTCAGTCTTCTAATTGTTCAGTTTCTGAGGGAAAATGGGTCATTTCTCTACTTCTAACGCATACACAAGTGTATACTTAAATGTTATGTGAAATTAACCATTAGAGGGGTATACATGAAATTCTCCCATAAAATAATTTATTTTCTTGTTTTAAACAGCTGAGGAACCCATCAGATCCCACATGCTCTGTTCCAGTTGCTATAAACTGCCTTGCAACTCTTCTAAGAGAGGCATCAGTTCGGTCTCTGTTTGTGCAAGGTGACGGTGTGAAGCTGCTGATTCCTCTGATCTCTCCTGCCTCCAATCAGCAATCTATACAGGTACAATGTAGATTTCGTCTTTTCTTTTGCTATCTTTAAAGTATTTCTCCCTTTTATGGAAACTGTATATTACTATGTTGTTCAAGCTATACAAGTACAGGATTTTGTTATTGCGTTCTTGTATAATGAAATAGTAAATACCTTATGGTACAAACTGTACTCATTTTTGGTTTTTTTTTCTTCGTTTTATTGTTAATATTTTTCTTGTAGTTCAGTGTGTGTGTTGACATGCGTGTTTTCCAGTCTTAAGTTCTTTTGCTGTACTACAAACAAAATAATCAAGTGCTATAAGTTTTCAGAGAGGCCAAAGTGTACCTTATTCCCAAATTAATTACCTGGCAAGGCAAAAACTATCTTTCTTTCTCCATGAGTCTCATCTCTGCAAGTTTAAGACCCGAATCCTAACTAGAGTTTTTGGAAAATTTTGCTTTCACCAAGGCAACCCGATCACAATCTGAGATTGAGCTTAGAACAAAAGGGTGTGTGCTTGTCAATACACTTAGAGCCAGGTTTTGGTTTTCTCCTTTCTTGAAAATGAGTGGTACTTTCTTCGGTCTATACTCCAATAGTTGGTTTTTCGTTCTAGCTTGACTGGGAAAAACTCTTCCTTGAATGTTTGCTTACTGAAGTCGACATCAACGCAACTTAGACAGTTGGAGCGACAAACGGGGTATATAAAATAGGAGCGGGATAGGAATGCGGTAGTTGTCTCAACATCTTTTCATTATGGAACTTGCTCTGAGATTTAGGGGTGTTCAAATTGTCCTTTTTTGTTTGGTTTCAGCCGAACCGAAATTTTTTGGTTTAAATGGATCAGTTCGGTTGAATTTTTAAATTATTTTGGTTAAAATGGATCAGTTCCTTTTGGACTTTTCAAAACCGACTAAACCGAACTGACCGAATTATAATGGTTCAAGTATGGTTTATATTTTGAAATTACAAATGTATTGGGTCTATGTATTGAGTTTTGACTTTTTGAAATTTAATCTCTCTTATTCAGTTCAACCGAACAAACCAAAATTTAATTCAGTTTAAATGGTTTGGTTGTTATTCGGTTGGGTTTTTAAAAATCGAAAAAAAAATTGGTTTGGCTATTTTACTTTGGTTTCAACCAAACTGACCATTTGAACACCCCTAGTTTAATTTAAAACAATTAAAATATTTAGTCTAAGAAACAAATGACAGTTCTGCTGAGAATTTATATACTTCTGTCATAACTTCACTAGATATTACTGATCAAGATATAAAAATCACTATGTCATGCACAACTCTCAGTTTTGCTTCCTTTTTGCAGATTCTTTATGAAACATGCTTATGCATCTGGTTGTTGTCATACTTTGAGCCAGCCATTGACAACCTGTCAACTACTCGGGTCATATCTAGCCTCATCGAGGTAGTCAAGGGATCTACTAAAGAAAAGGTCAGACGATTTCTTGTTAAGTCAACGGTGCTACTAATCACTATTAGTTGGATAAGAGAACCGTTCCATTCCATTACTGACTCGATCTAGGCTCTTCTTTCTTTCTTTCTTTCTTCTTTTCTTGGCCTTTTTTTTTATTTTTACTACATTTTTATTAACGGATCAAGGTTTAGACATTGCTTACTGAAGCTTGACATTTTGTTGTAACAAAATGGCTTCTTTGAAGCTTAAATTGAAGTTGAGACACCTGTATCTAATATATGAGTAGGGTTCAAATGCCTCGTGTCTTTCATGCCTCAATCGTGCCTCATATTTTTATCTTCGCTTTCGAAGTCCAAACATATGATCTGAACTGCTTAACACGATCTCCATATTAAAATGTGCTTGGAGACCAAATTTTATATTTTGTTGGAATTTTTTTACTATTTTTTTTATAGGTACAAAATCACTGTTTTTCAGAAGATTTTTTACCATCCAAAAACAGTGATTTTGTACCTATCTAAAAAAAAAGAAAAAATTTCCAAAATATATAAAATTTGGTCTCCAAGAACATTTTAATATGAAGATCATGTTGAGCAGATCAGATCGACTGTTTGGACTTCGAAAGCGGAGATAAGAATGTGAGGCATGATTAGGGCATTTTAACCCTACTGTAATCTATCTTTATATATATATAAAAAAATTGGGATCCTAATCCTTGGTTCGGCACAAGTTTTGTACTTGCAAATTTAGTAAATCCTGGTTATATCTGAGTCAATTATGACCAAACCAAATGCATTGGTATTCCGAATGTGTGCGGTACTCAATCTTAGCTTTTGATAATGCTTCCGAATGTGTGCGGTACTCAACCAGTCAACCTTAGCTTTTGATATGCTTCCTTGTTGACACAGTAATGTGATGGCATATAATGAGATTATTATTTCACTTTGAAGGTTGTCAGAGTTGTGGTGCTAATCTTTAGAAATCTGATTCCAAAGACTGCATTTGCGGCCCTAATGATCGACCTTGGTTTGCCCCAAATTGTTCAAAGCCTAAAAGCACAGGCTTGGAGCGATGAGGTAATAATTTATCTCATTTTTAAAATGCTACTTAATTCACTTGTTCAATCCAAGCTGCCTGGAAAATTCCAAGTTCCTTTGTCCACAATGCCTTTTCAATTCCTCTCTTCTCAATGGATGAGTGAGACTGCTGTGTTATTTAGAAAATGTGTTATCTAGTTTCGCCATTGGATTAAGATTCTTTAGCTGTCAAAAAATGTGTTTATTTATTTTACTTCCCAATTTTTATTTTTAAGTTCAACCAGACAGCTAAAACTCAATGTGTCTAATCAAATTATCATGAAGAATACTTGGTGTGATTTTTTATCTGGGAGATAGTTTTGAATGTTTGCATTTCTCTTGAATCTTGATATACAGGGATTTACAAGGGAGTTTCAAATACGCTCTTTGATTTCTATACATTATGCGTTAAATATGTGGAATGTAGGATTTGTTGGAAGCACTTAATCAGCTAGAGGCAGGGCTCAAAGAGAACATCAAACGTCTGAGTTCATTTGACAAGTACAAGCAACAGGTCCTTTTGGGACACCTTGACTGGTCTCCAATGCACAAAGACCCGGGATTTTGGCGTGAGAATATTAGTAATTTTGAAGAGAGTGATTTTCAGGTATTGCCATCTGAATATTTGTAGGGTCTCAGTTTCCAAAAATACCTTTCCTTTTACTTTTTTGGTTCATTTTTTTTTCTCATCTTTTAGTGCTTTTAATTTTTAGTGATATCTTATACACTATTGTTAGCTGAGACATAAAAATCTAGCTCCACCAAAAAGAGAGAAGAAAAGAAAATAATACCGTGTCACGATGGGAAACAAAATTGACAGCGAGATAATTTTTCTCTTACTAGTAATCCTGCATCATGATGGGAAACAAAATTGACAGCGAGATAATTTTTTATGTACATATAGTACCAAAACACACACTAATACTGTACTATGGTCAGCTATCGTGATATATTACTCTGTATGTACCAGCATGAATAGAATAATACTGTGTCACGATGAGAAAGAAATTGACAGAGAAATGGTAATTGCTGTCTATAGAGTACTAAAGCATAATGCTGGACCAATAAATATATTATCTTTCAAGGATACCTACTATTTGCTTATACCTTTCCAGTTATGACTAGATAATGAACTATCTTGATCATATATGCTTATTCTTTAGGTTCAGGGTCACTTTATTGGTTTCTTCATCCTTCTGATAAATGTACTTTCTGTGAAGATATACTGTTGTGACTTCTCATTAATTAATATTGTGCTGGGAGTGAGGCTATGGTACTATGCATAGCGCAGATTGATCCGTACTATGGATCAATATCTTCGTTTTGAAAATCCAAACAGTCAATATGAACCATTCAACATGATCTCTCTATGAAAATATACTTGTTGACTAAATTTTATATTTTTTAGAAAAATTTTACCATTGTTTTAGATAGGTAGAAAACCACTACTTTTAAGAATATTTAGATCAAGTGATTTGCTAACTATAAAAAAAAAGAGTCCGGCTAGTATGACATCAGTGTCATTTCAGCCTATATAACACCAACTCCAAAACCTACTGAATCGACTTCAAATGGGGAATCCAAACCGTTCAAACCGATCTACTTTATTAGTTGTGCGTTTACATGTTAATTTTATAATTTTTTGAATTTATTTAGTATTAAGTCAAGCGGTCAAATGTGTGAGTTTTTAAGTTAATTTTAATGCATTCAGTTTTCAACATTTTTTACCACTTGATTTGATACTAAAATAATTCAAAAATATAAAAAATTTACATGTAAACGCATCACTCATAAATTAAATCATTTTGAACGGTTTGGATTAGTCGTTTGAAGTCTATCCAATCAATTTTAGAGGTAGTGTCATATGACACCAATGTCATACTAGCTGGACTTTAAAAAAAATAGTAAAAAGTCTCCAAAAAATGTAAAATTTGATCTACAAATACATTTTCATGTGGAGATCATGTTTAACGGTTCATATCAACTATTTGAACTTTGAAAATGAAGATACTTATGTATAGTACAGATATATATGCTATGCATAGTTTATAGCCTCACTCCTTTGTTGGCATGCATATTACCACCTGTAGAAGTTAACTGTTTTCTTCTTTATCACGAATTGTACAAATGTTCAGATTCTGCGTGTTCTATTGACAATCATGGAGACCTCAAATGACCCAACAGCATTGGCTGTTGCCTGCTACGACCTTTCACAGTTCATCCAGTATCACCCAGGCGGGCGCATTGTGGTTTCAGACCTGAAAGCAAAGGAGCGGGTCATGAATCTCATGAATCATGACAATGCTGAGGTGAGAAAGAATGCTCTCCTTTCAGTGCAGAGGCTCTTTCTCGGTGCCAAATATGCCAGTTTCCTACAGGCTTAGGTTAAAACAAGCTCTTCTCTTGTTGTTTATTATGTGTATAAATGCATAAATGTGATGTATCCAGTTCAATAATGAGGCATATTTTGGATTAAGAAGGCTTTGCGGCAGATATATTATTTGCTTGTCTATGTTTTGTGGATGGCGAATCTACTTTTGGGAATGGACAGGAAATTCTTTTTCTTTAAATTGTTCTTTAATTTTGCAGTAAGTAAGCGTATGATTGCTTACTAAATATTCCTCTTGCCGAATGGCATGTAATAAATCTTTAGATTTTTTGTGATTGTACAATTTTCATTTTCCAATTATGCTATTCATCCAATATTTTTTTCACGACAAATACAAAAATGTTGGGGTAATTTTAATTGGTTTGTTTTAATTCAGGCCGCAACTGAGAAGATGAATTAGACAAGATGAAAAAAAAAATGTAACTTAATACTTCTCATTCAATGCTAATAATTCGTTTGGAAAGGGATCACTTAGACAATTTTGTGATATTTTTTTTAAGTAAAAATCAAAATAACACTGAAAAGAAAATTAGTATAATTTTTTTGATATATAATTAGAGTACGAATTAAAATTCATACAATTTTAACAGTAGAAATAGGGTGTTCTTAAGCTCACCAAGCCTCTTTACAAGCTTAACTCAAAATTTTTATCGAATCAGCTTCAAATAATACATCCAAACTGTTGAAACTTATTTACTTCACGAGTAAAGCATTTACATATCAAATTTATAATTTTTCGAACTAATTTAATATAAAGTCAAATGGTAAAAAATAATGAAAAATGAACTCATTAAAATTAATTTATAAACTATTTTTTTTTACCGCTTGAGTTTATACTAAATAGTTCAATAATTTAAAATTTTGACATGTAAACACATCGCTCATGAAATAAATTGGTTTCAGCAGTTTGAATACGTCGTTTGAAGTCAATCCGATAGATTTTTTAGTTAAGCTCACAAAGAGACTTGGTGAGCTTAAGAACACCTTAGTTCTTATAAGTCGTTAATTTCAAATTGTTAAGAAAATTAAATCACGTTATAAATAATAAATTGAAATAGTTAATGGTTTAAGTTTTATAGACATGATATTTGAACTCTACATATCACTAATATTAGATTTAAATTGAAATATCATTTTTTTATGATCGCTAAAAAGGTTAAAATAAATAATATTCAAATGACGCTGCATTCGCTTGTATAAGTTTTACTTTCCGAAAAGTAAAATTTTGTCTAAATAATTGTCAAATGAGGCTGCATTCGCTCATAGTCATATACTGTGAACTCTTTACTTGTTGAAAAGTGAAAACTTAAGAAAGATAAAGTCGATCAGTTCGGGCAACAGTATAAACAAAGTGACACAGTCAGACTCACAACTACTCAGTCTCTGTTTTAATTCTCTAGTTTCCATTGAGATCTTATACAGTACTCGTGTGATTCCTTCCCTTAAGCTCTAATAAGGGTCCCCCAGTTCAGCTCTACTTTACCCCCTTAACTCAACCCATCACCCCACCTGTCAGTGTCAGACTCTTCTCGTCCCCTCCCTCATTAAACCTGACAATGTGGGTCCCTGTTGAATGACTGAGCCTGACACTCTTCCCTTCTCCTTCCTTCTTTGATTTGACAAAAGTCAAAACCGACAGCCATATCAAAGATTCTGAACTGCTGCTTCTTCAGGGAGATCATCACTGAAACCAACAACCTGTGACCCACAAGCAGGGCCTACTGATGCCAATTGCAACAGTGAAGCAGTAAACATGTATGGATGAGAAAGGGGCTAGGTAGATGGTTCCCATGCTATAGAGGTAAAAACATAATTTCATGGATATGAAACAGTGGGTCTGCTTGGGTACGTATGAAAATTTACAATATAATTGTGCGTACTTGCAAAAGGTTTTTTTTAATCACCCCGAAAAGGTCATGTGCCAAACAGTCCAGTTCATCTCTTACTATTTTACCTTCTTTCAATTCTCATTCTAAGAGAATCACATGCTCAAGCCTAGAAAACTCCAATTCAAAATTGGACACGCTTATTTGACCAATCTGATTCTGATTCCCAATCTAAAATGCACATGTTTGCTCATGTTCTATCTCTTCCTTACAAAACAGGTCCAAATCCAACCCCAACTCCAGCACATGCCCAAGCTTTCCCATTCCCCCAATCAACATCCCCAAAATCTCATGCAACTCTTTGATTCTGGGGTGATTCACATCTCCCGCAACAAATGTGTGCATCTCACTGGCCACCTCGATCCAACTACAACCCGGCTCTTTCTTCGGCCCATTCCCTCTCATCAACTTTCTCACTCTGGAAACCTCCCCCCATTCCCCCTTCTCCCCATAAATGTTGCACAATAACAAGTATGCGGAAGAATCTTCTGGATCCATTAATAAAACCTTCTGGGCTGCCAGCTCAGCAATGGCTAATTCAGTTGCATGGCCCTCGCGAATTTTCAAGACACTCAAAAGGATACGCCAAATTATTGCATCAGGCTCAAAAGGCATGCTGTTTATAATTTCTAGGGCTTCAAAGGGACCCTTGGATCTACCCACAATATCCACCATGCATGAGTAGTGCTCCAATTGGGGTTCCAAGCCATACCGACTATGCATCAAATCAAAATAATGAATACCCACATCGTACAGGCCTACATGACCACATGCACGAAGAATTGAAACAAAAGTAGCATGATTAGGCACAACATTTTCACGTTGCATTTGCTCAAACATGGTAATTGCCTCTGAACCATGTCCATGGAGAGCATAGCCACATATTATGGCATTCCAAGTGACCAGGTCTCTGTTAGGCATTCTATCAAACATCAAGAGGGCATTTTTCAAATTGCCACATTTCGCATACATGTCCACTAGGGTGCTAGCCACGTAAAAATCTCCAATCATATTCTGCTTTAAGATCTGTGCATGGATTTGCCTCCCCAAACCACCCGTGGCCAGATCAGCACAGCTGTCTAGCACTGTGGCATAGGTGAAGTTATCAGGCTTCAAACCTGATTCAAGCATTTTCAAAAATAAATTTTGGGCTTCTTCGCTCTGCTTTTGTGATGAAAAGCCAGAAATTATCGCATTCCAGGACACCAACTGCTGCATGCCAATTCTTACATGAAGTTTTAGTGCTTCATCGATCATGCCGCATTTGCAATACATGTCAACTAGCGCACACCCGACAAATGTGTCAAACCCTAGTCCAGATTTTATGACTTTACTGTGAACTCTAACTCCAAGATCCAAAGATTTTAACCCAGCACAAGCCTTGATCACACTACCATAGGTGAACTCATCAGGCACCATGCCGAATTCTAACCCTAATCTTAGCATCTTATTGAAACACACCAAAGTACCATCTAGACGTCCATTCTGCTCTAGAGATGTTATAATAGCATTCCATGAAACCACATCTCTTATTCCCATTTGTTCAAAAACAAAGGATGCCTCTAACAAAAGCTTGCATTTTCCATAAAAATCCAAAATCGCATTTGCCACAGAGGCATATGAACTGAATCCAGATTTTATAATGATAGAATGGATCTGTGAACCAGTTAAGGATGCTTTAATGTTTGCACAAGCACCAATAACCCCAGATAAGGTTATCTCATTGAACCCAGCATTTGACCTAATTATGCGTCTAAATAATTCAATTGCCTCCAACCCACATCCATTTCTTCCAAAACCTACAAGCATAGCATTCCATGTTTGTATTGCAGGCTTGTGAAAACCCCAAAATGCCCTCAAGGCACAATCCAAGCTATTGCACTTTGCGTACATGTCAACAATAGCAGTACCAACCACTATATCATGCCCAAAATTATTCTTTATTGCATGTGCATGAAACTCCTGGCCTAAAGTCAGAGAACCTAATGTAGCGCAAGACCGAAACATGCTCGCGTAGGCTGGCTGGTTAGTACCATATCCGAACCGCTGCATTTGTACAAACAGATCCAACCCATAAATGTACTTCTCGTTTTGCACGCACCCAGATATTATAGCACTCCATGAAACCTGGTTTTTATTTGGCATTTCATAAAAAAACTGGATCGAATCATAAAAGTACCCACATTTGGCGTACATGTCTAGAAGGGCACAACCTGTTACAGCATCCAGATCCAAACCTGACTTGGCAACTAAAGCATGCAATTGAATGCCCAAGTCAAAAAATTTCAATAAAGTGCATGCTTTCAGTATCATTGCAAAGGTGGTACGATTCGGGGTGATTCCAGTATGGATCATCTCCAAGAAAAGGTTAATAGATTCACATATATTTTCTTTTTTGTTGTAGCCCAAAATAATAGAGTTCCATGAGATGACATCTCTCTCGAGCATTTTATCAAATAGATGCCGTGCCATCTGCATTGAGCCATTGTTCGTATTACCAATGATGATTGTATTCCATGAAACAATATCCCTGACACAAGAAAAAAACGAGTGAAATAAGTATTTTGCAATTGTTTCGATATAATTAACATAGAACAGATTTGGATATGAGTAATGGATAGTAAAAAGAAGTCTTTTGCACAAAGTGTTCTTTCCATTAACATCAAGTAAGCAACTATAACCATCCATATTTTCCTAAATTTCAAGTAGTCACTTTTTTTTCCGGTTGGTAAGCATTGTTACATATACCAACAAAACTTTCTGATTCAGAAAGAACAGAGAGTTCACCTTAATGGCATTCGATCAAACACATTGTGTGCGTGATCAAGGTCCGAGCACTTGATGTACATATGGATCAAGCAATTTAACACATATGTAGTTGGCACGAATCCCGATGTGATCAGCTGGGCATGAGCTGATCTCCCTGATAGATGGGCCCCGGTCTCAGCACATTGCTGGAATATGTGTGAGAATTTTTTGCCGTTTGTCGGGAAGGATAATGTATCGGAGGAAAATAATTTGCGAAAGAGATAGGGGCCTGTTTGTAAATAATAAGAAATGGAGGGAAGTTTGAGTTGTAGTGATGTATAGGCCATAGATGGTGGCTAACATGGCGCCTTATCTAATTTGGTTGATGTCACGATCACAGCGGGAATTGGGGGCGAATGAACTCAATTTTGAAAAATCAACGGTCGGGGTGGAGAAGAAAGGAAGAGAGGTCAGGTGGAATTCGTATCCTCTGAGTTAATTTGGTTGATGTCATGGACCGTCCTATTTAAATCCGCACCAATACTAAAGTACCATGCTGTGGTTGGCGGGGGCCGGGGGTGTGCGCGTATCCTCTGAGATATCTCCATTTTTGCGTGACCGACGTATTTGGCGGGGGAGTCCGAATCTGCTGAAATTCTTGGTCATGAACAGTGACCCTGAAATTCCTGAAATTCATAATCCAGCCATTGAATTGTTTTGAGATGCGTGCACAGAAAAATCAGCTATTTTGAGATGCGTGCATTGAAAAAATTGGACGACTGGATCGTGAATTTCAACAATTTCAGAGTTACTGTTCATACTTTTTGGATTTCAGCAGATCTGAAATCTTGGCGGGGGCGGGGGGTGCGTATTTTGAGCTTCGAGATTCGTGCAGAACGTATTTGAACGATTGAGATGTTCCAAAAAGTAATGCTAAGTTTGAGATATCTCAGAGGATGCGAATTGGGGGGGGGGGGGGGGTTCCGGATCCCCTAATGTAACCTAATTTTTGGGTTTTGGATCCAGACCGTCTAATTAGAATCCGACGTTCCATGTCGCATGATCCATCTCGGGATGTGTGCTCCATCTCAAATTTGACGTTCCATCTCGCGCGCTCATCTCGAATCGGACGGTCTGGATTTAAAACCCAAAAATTGGGTTACATTACTGGATTTAGATTCGGGGGGTGGGGGGTGGGGGGCAGAGAACCGGGCAGTGTCCCATATTTTAAAGAAATCGGATCTAGTGCAATACCACACCGAGTAGAATGAACACAGTTAGGGCTGGAAATGAATCAAATCAAGCCAAACTTATTTCAATTTGAGTTTGAGTTTAAATAAGATTCAAATTAAACTGGTTTGATTTGTTTTAGAATGAACTAATTTTGAATCGAATTAATTACGAACTTTTTTCAAATCGAATTGAAGTCAATTGAATCACGAACTATGAAATTTTTGGTAGTCACCGGTAGTTTATGCATTAGTTTTCTTCACACAGTTTCATTTTATTTCTTACCTTCATGAATTCACACTAATGGATTATGGACCAGTCCAAAATTCATTTACCTTTTACGACTGGATTGATTAAAATCACGGCATGGACCTAGTCAAATGGAACTTATTTCATTGTTAATTTGTTACGCTGCTGAAGCATTTTTCTATTATAAGTTACCATTATATTAACAATTTTAAGTTCTGATATAAGTTTGGTTCCTGTATTATTAAAGATTGATTGTTGAAGCTATTAGTTACATTATATTAACAATTTCGAACGAACTATACCAAGTTTGAGTTTGAATAAAATTCGAACCAAACTGGTTTGATTTGTTTCAGAACGAATTAATTTAGAATCGAATTATTTACGAAATTTTTTGAATCAAACTCAAATCGAATCATGAACTACAAACTTTTTGTGCAGTCCTAAGCGCAGTGGCTGAGGCATATGTCCCCATGTGAGAGTTCTTAGATTTGATCTTAACTAGCAGGATTTAGAAAATGTGTGTACCGGCTTATATATAAAAAGAAAAAAGAAAAAAAAAAAAGAATGAGATCTAATAAATTGTTGTTCGTGTGGATGGAGGTCGGATGTGATTTAGGAATTGGCAACAGAACAGAAGCCTGCAGATACATAGGCCATGGGCCATTCTTTGGGTCACTCCGCTGGGCTCCCGATGGGTCCATCGACCGTGCATCTCTTCGGACTGGATCGAGTTTCGGATTTGGTCTTTTAGGCGCGGATTTAGTAAATGCATGTATTTGCGAAAGACACAGGGGGCTGTTTGCCTGTTTGTAAATAATAAGATGGAGCCTGAGCCTGAATCATGCATTGGTTTGCATTATTAGCATTTTTAGCATATTTGTCTATCTGATACTATTTATCGTAGTTGTCAAATAAATAAATATCATTATAATCTAGTCCTTCATTTTATGCTTGTTTAGTTTGGGATTTCAATCGGTGGGAAGTCCCACTTTTGTCAAAGAAAAAAAAAAATCTAGTCCATAAATAGTGCAGATCATCATATAGGAAAATGGTACAAAATGCTTAATTTACCACTGAACCGTATGTTACTGCTACTAACAAGGTCAAAAAGGTCATTGTGATGGGTAATTAATACGACCCAATACATTCTAGGAAAATTAATCCTGAAAAGTGTTTGCATTCTATTTCATAGAAATAAAAGTTTCATATCAACTATTATTGGTGCTTTTCAATCAATACATCAAATTGTAACCTAACATGCATGTACTACTGTAATGACAACACTTACATATGTATCTGTTGGTATTTTAAGATATACAATTACCAACACTTACACATGCACAAGAACTCGCATCGCACCAATAGATGATTCAAAATTTAAAACTGCTTCTGGTCTTGCAAATAAAGAAAGAAGTTTCATTCTTTTTTCCATTTTAGAAACTTTTGTGCCAAGTAATGACACTGCCGCCGCCGCCGCCACCATGTGTTACTGTGTCCACGGCCAAGGCCTGAAGATCCATTCCAACCACCCTGACGATAGTAGGGACTACCAAAATCTACTCCTACCTCTACGTCCACCATAACTACTTCTACCTCTACGTCCACCATAACTACTCCTATCTCTACATCCACCATAGAATGGACTCAATGGAGGACTCCTACCTCTACGCCCACCATAGAATGGGCTCAATGGAGGACTCCTACTTCTACGTCCACCATAACTACTCCCACCTCTACGTCCATAGAATGGACTCAATGGAGAACTTCTACCTCTACGTCCACCAAAACTACTCCTACCTCTACGTCCACCATAGAATGGACTCAATGGAGGACTTCTACCTCTACGTCCACCATAACTACTCCTACCTCTACGTCCACCATAGAATGGACTCAATGGAGGACTTCTACCTCTACGTCCATAGAATGGACTCAATGGAGAACTTCTACCTCTACGTCCACCAAAACTACTCCTACCTCTACGTCCACCATAGAATGGACACAATGGAGGACTTCTACCTCTACGTCCACCATAACTACTCCTACCTCTACGTCCACCATAGAATGGACTCAATGGAGGACTCCTACTTCTACGTCCACCATAACTACTCCCACCTCTACGTCCATAGAATGGACTCAATGGAGAACTTCTACCTCTACGTCCACCAAAACTACTCCTACCTCTACGTCCACCATAACTACTCCTATCTCTACATCCATAGAATGGACTCAATGGAGAACTTCTACCTCTACGTCCACCAAAACTACTCCTACCTCTACGTCCACCATAGAATGGACTCAATGGAGGACTTCTACCTCTACGTCCACCATAACTACTCCTACCTCTACGTCCACCATAGAATGGACTCAATGGAGGACTCCTACTTCTACGTCCACCATAACTACTCCCACCTCTACGTCCATAGAATGGACTCAATGGAGGACTCCTACCTCTACGTCCACCATAACTACTCCCACCTCTACGTCCATAGAATGGACTCAATGGAGGACTCCTACCTCTACGTCCACCATAACTACTCCCACCTCTACGTCCATAGAATGGACTCAATGGAGGACTCCTACCTCTACGTCCACCATAACTACTCCTACCTCTACGTCCACCATAGAATGGACTGAATGGAGGACTCCTACCTCTACATCCACCATAACTACTCCTACCTCTACGTTCACCATAGAATGGAGGACTCCTACCTCTACGTCCACCATAGGATGGAGGACTACGACCTCGAGAACGATATCGGGCCACCATAGGCAAATGATCGGTTGAAAAATATTCAGCATCAAGGGCATCTTTTTCAGAGATTCTCTGAGATAAAAAAAATAAAAAATAAAATAAAAACAAAGAAATCAATACATCCAACAAAAAAGAAAATTACTGTCTTTAAATTATGATGCAGATCAGATTCAGTTCCCAAAAATTCCGAAATTTTAGTTTGATCTTAAAAAGCTGCAACTGGTGGTCCTCCCATTACTTCCAACCTAAAATTCAATACATCCAACAAAAAAGAACTGAACAAAATTTTCTGAGACTTTTGACAATTTCAAGTGCTCTCTCTAGGATGACTATAACTTCGTACATTGCACAAATCTCAGTTTGTAGACTGGAAGCTAATCCAAAGCCAGAATGTAATAATTTCCCATATTGAAAGCAATAATATCGGTGTCTTTTACAGAAAGAGGGAACAAAAAAAAACAAAGGTTGAAGGTGTGCTCACTTTTTTAGGATCAAGGGTCAGCATCTTATCAAGCAAATCTACTGCATAATGATCGAAACTGCCATAACAAGAAAGAAACTACTGATTCATGCAGATACTAACAACAATTAATCATGCAAAATGAGCCCATATGTTATGCGGTTACTTACTACTTAAACACCTCTCTAATGCGTCTTTCGATGGGGTGTTGTTGTACCATGGCATTGTTGTACCTCGACAATTCAGTCACGCCTGGCCAATTGTTCTCATCTGGGGTCCCACAATATCAAATTTCTTCTTCAGCTGATCCGGCTACATTCATGAAACAATACAGGTTTTGTTACTTCCATTAGTTCAAGAGCATTATTTCTCATCAAAACAAAATAATCCAATTAGTAAAAGAAATGAATCCGATCACTTGTTTTAAAGTACAAATCCTTACACAAGTTTCAGTACACAAGGTGAGAACTGCAACTTCACTAGAAATAACAAGAAGATAAATGACATAGCAAAATATTACCTCATCTTCTCCAGGAAAGATAGGCTTTCCAAGAAGTAATTCAGAAAAAACGCAACCAACCGACCACATGTCAACTTCAGGTCCGTATTTTGTGCTTCCAAGAAGAAGTTCTGGCGGTCTATAAAGTAACAGATGATAATTAGATACAACCAGAAATGCTGGTTAATAAAAGCAAATTGAAGTTTCAAATAAAAAATTTCAAATATGAAAGAAGATTACCTGTACCAACGAGTTATCACACCGTCTGTTAGGATTTCATCTTTTTTTCCTGTGAGAAAAATAAATGATTTATCTTGTTCATCTTGTTCATCTTGTTCATCTTGTTCACCAGAGAAAAACCTTGCCATACCAAAATCAGCCAGTTTCAAATTTCCCTTGTTGTCAATTAGTAGGTTAGCGCCTGCTCGAGACAGTTAAAAGTTACACAACAAGAAACCAACAGAGAATAGAGGTAAAATAAAACTGACAAAAGAATTGGACATGATACAAACCCTTAATATCACGATGGAGCACTTTGTTGTCATGGCAATACAAAAGACCAGTTAGAAGTTGCCTCATGTAAAACTGGAAAAATTAAAAAGTTAGCAGAAAAATAAAAAGATCAACGTTTGCAAATATAGGCTCGAAGAGTTAAAAAAATACAATTATATCACCTTAATCTGAGGAAGGGAGAATTGATCGCTGGGCCTCTTTGACAAGCCGGCCAGGTCATGATCCATGTATTCAAAAACCATGTAGATGCCCCTTTTGTACTTGTTACCATCAACTGGTAGTTGAAGTAATACAAGGGAGTCATGCTGTATCCCCAAATCAAAAGCAAGACTAATGTTTTTGTTTATGATGGGATAATATATTACCTGGTCTACCTTGTTCATCCCTTTCTGGCCCTGAAAAATTTTGGAAATTAAACGTGCATATGACATTAATCAAAGGAAGTTTGAAAATAGAAAGTATTCAAAATATTACATTTTAGTCCCAGTCAAAATTCTAAGACTCATGGAGCAATCCTTTTATGTTTGCAGGAGTGAGCAATCTAGAAGGTCTATTCAAAATCACTAAAAAGAAAACTCCATGTCAGTATACACATTATCAATTCAGACTTGTATTGGGAAATAATGGTATTTCAGGGACTGAAATTGGTATTTCATCAATTTCAAGGATAATCAATCAACTGTACCAGAAGACAAAAAAGGAACAATTCAAGAGTATGATATGAACCTGGAGAAGTGACAATCTCTTTCAGCCGAATAACATTTTGATGATCAAGCTTCTTCAGAATCTTGATTTCACGAATCGCAGATCTTGGAAGCTGCAAAAATTTAAAATCTGACACTCCAACCCCAAAAAAAGGATTCACCGAGAAAATATATGCATGAAAGAAACAAAGATGTACATACTCCTTGTCTTTCATTTATCATTCTAATCTTCTTTACTGCTACTCTTTCTCCAGTTCCAATATCCATAGCCTTAAAGACTTTTCTGCGGGTAAAAAGAAAGCAAGTCAATACTTATATCAATTAAATTCCATAGCTTATCTCTAGATAAGAAAGGATGAGCCTTACCAGATTCAATCTTGATAAGCAAGGTTTTTCTTTTTCTTTTTGAAAATCTTGACGGTGGCTTGTCAAGTATAAGCACGGGTTTTCTTTTCAGACTTCTCAAGTATTTTAATCAATAGAAGCTTTATCTCATATACTGTAAAATTAGGTCAGGAAGTTCTTAATAAAAAAAATGCTTGATGAGCTTTTCTCAAGATGGGAAGACCGCTAACAATATCCATTGTTTAAATAAATAAAATACTGTGCTTTACGATACTAATAAGTAATAATGTGTCAGCACTGTTAATTAGCATAATTGAAATAAATATCGTGTTGTGTTTTGTTAGACAGTTCAGACTTTGGTGACAAAAATTATCCTGTTCATAATTACAATACCAATTTTTTTTTCCAACAGAATCTTAGGATCAAATGAGCACTGAGAACTACTTGCATAAGTTAGCAATAAATAAACTAAATTACAGGGTTTTGCTTACTTTTTCCCATACATTAGTTCAAGTTCAGATTAATTATCAGGTTAATAGCACCTGAATTCTGATTCTCCACAAAAAGGTATCACTATGATTGGGTGCATCACATCAAATTAAGAAAAGAAGGAATCTTTAATAAAAAAGAAGTTGAGTTCATCAGGGGACTAACCCGTGGGTGCCTTCGCCAATCTGCTCCAGCATCTGGAAGCAATCGATGCCTCGAGGTCCCCATAATGGAACCTCGTCAAGATTCAGCTCTCCTGGGTCCGCGTGAGTCATCCTATCTCATCAGACGTCAAAATTTGGAAAACTTTTGTGTAAATGGAGAGAAGATCGTCAATCAGGGTTTATCAAAGGAAAAGAAGCGCGTAACTGAATGGTTTAATGTTAGAAACCTGAAATTCTATTTTTTTTTTCTAAGATCGTATATGATATAGAAATTGGCAACAGAACAGAAGCCCGTTGATCCATGGGTCATGGGTCATGGGTCATGATTTTCGGTAACTATGCTGGGCTCCAGATGGGTCGGTCCTTGGGCCAGGCTTCTCTTTTAGACTGGACCGCACACGGGTTTCGGGTATAGGCGCAGATTTAATAAATGCATATATTTCATGTATTTAATATTTTGGTACCGAGGAGTCCTAAGCATTGGTATTCTTAAAAAAAAAAACAGCCATTTGTTGCAAAATGAGGTGCAACAGAAATCAAAATACAACACAATATCGTCACATTTCTGTCCTTTTTTTTTTCGTGAGTACGTCGATTATTATGGAAATAAATAGATTAAGTACACTCAGCGAAAAAAAAAAAAAAAAAATTTGCTCATCAAGACCCAAAATAGTATAAATACAAATCTTTAAGTGAATATCAAGCCCCACTCAACCCAATTCAAATGAACAGAACTATCTTCAATAAAGGGACCAAATGAACCACAACCGTACGTATGAACTAAAGTATTCTCCTTGATCCCTCCTATCTCCTTTCTTCTTTTTTTACCCTCAAATTAAACTGTAAATAATTTCCTACAAGACCTAGCTAGGGTATAAATAAATCAATCACACGAACAGTTCGAGCTTGCACTCATATAAATGGATGCATGATGGAAAATTTGGACCAAAACCAGCTGGTACCAGCTGGCATGGTGTCGGCCATCTTAGTGGGTTGACCCCGTTTTTCTCAGTGGATAAACAAAGAGAAGAAAAAATATGATCAGAGATCTGCAGTCAAACGCCATATCTGGTTAATTTCTGAACAATTTGAGGCTCCAGTGTAGCCATACACTGTTCCCATCCAGCCCCCAGCATCTAGCAATAAAGAAAAAGACAAGTTCAAAGCAAATCATCATGATTTAAACAAGAGACTATTCTTGTACAGTACAGTACGTACCAACTCTTCAAGTAAAATTTATTCTATTTGGATTGTACTCTGTTTCTTCAAATAAAATTTTGGAATGTTTTTTTTTAAATTAAGAATAAAGGAATACCTGCTTATAAGCACCCAAAACCTGGCTTACTTCAGAGTGTAACTCTTGACTTCTTATCTCCTGACAAACAACAAAAGAGTTAAAGGCAGAAAAATAATTTAATTCTTTGTATACTGCACAATTTGTTTCGAAGTATAAAACTAAATTAAAATGATCAAAAATATACTTTTAATTAAAATAAAACAAATCATTCTTCCTGATTTCTTAATTAATTCTTAAACTATAAATAATCATAATTTTCTACATATGATGCGAAAGGGGAAAATTTGGAAAAGAGAGGATAAGGATATCTTGCCCGTATTAACACAGGTTACTAGAGAGAATTCTTAACTCCCACATATTACGAAACAAATACTTCTAAAACTTTAATATTATGAAGAATTCCTTACATGCCAACTGGCACATGCTCTGCAGATGTTGGGAAGGGAGCTCACAGCTAACTGTGGATTTGCTCTCACCTATTTTTGACAAAAAAAAAAAAGATGCCCATATATAAGTGTAAATATTTTCTCCAAAAATTTAGACCAGGAGGTCGAAATATAAAAAGTAAAAATCGGTAACAATTACCATTGCACAAAGACCGCGGAAAGCATCCTCTTTCTCAAAATCATCCCTAATCCTGCATCAGTAACAACAAATCGGACACAAAAAGTTTCAGAACATGACAAATTGCAAATATAAACTTTTTAGCCCTTTGAGCAAATTAAAGCATCAATTTTCCCACATAATCAAAATCCAATAATTGACATCTGGCCAAAATTATTTCGACAGGACCAGCCCAACAGATCCTGAACGAAAAACATAAAAAATCATACTTACGCGCATAAAACGTCACACCAAGGTTGCATGAAGTGGTTGAGATGAGGTGAGACAACATCAGCACAGACCCAGCCCAGCCTCCCTAATGTTATTGCACTGTTTTCTAGAAGTGATTTGTGTAGGCCCTAACATTACATTAAATTAATCAAAAACATTAGTTACGATATACAAAAAGAAATACAAGTTTAGGTAGTTGAAACATAGAAAGTCAAAAGCAATAATATATTTCAGTAAAAAAAGTACTAATATACCTCTGGATTTTTTAGAATGGGAACGAGGCACGAAATGATACTGATGACCACAGGAGATATTTCCTTGCCTGCCTGCAGAAAAGACATTCACTTCTTGTATTTAGTTTCAAGCTGGAATTGAAACTGTGAGCATAATTTGAATTTCAATTGGTTTGAGCTCTCAACAAGATGGTTCTTCAATCATATTCAAGTTTTACAAAATCAAATGTCTGTACTGTTTAGGTCCTATCCAGTACTGGTTTGAACTGAATTTGTTTGGTATTGTATGGTGCCCAATTGCATAACTCAGGGTGTAATTGAAGCCAATTTAGGTTTAATCAAGGAAAACTGAAGCTTAAGTGCTTCTTGTTCCACAACTGAAGGTAACTGATGCCTATTAACACAATCAGGTTTTTGTTAGAAGCATATGCACAGACCTTGATAGCTATTTCTCCAATTGCCCAACAAGCATTGTTTGCCACTGAGACAGCCTCCTTTACAGCCGTAGGATTCTGTGAAAAAATTAAGCAAACATTAGAAGAACACAAACTAATTGCAAATAAAAAGATGTCAAAAGAAATTGAAAAGCACAACAATATATTAGATACCAGTTGTTTAGCTGCAACATTAAGGAAGTCCAGGAGACGAGTATGCAAATGTACAGGGCAAACCTAAATTATGAAAGAAAATATGAAGTTGAAAAAAAAAGAAAACAATAATTATAGCAATGGCAACTTTCACAAGAACAAAAAAACGTATCCTTCAGGAATATGCATTCAAACTAAATGGCACATCACATATACATTGAACTAACCTCTTACTGTGAGATACAACAAATAACATCCAATAAATTTGGTGCCAACCTCTTAAAGAATAATCAGTTATGTCCAAAACTCCAAATTGATATATAATTGAACTATTGGATTCAGATTCAGGTTTTAAGTTTGCTTCTGTCATTTGGGGACAGTTTACACAAAATTTGGCTTGAATTATAAACTTGGCACCCGATGCTTGACTGTCAGGTGAAAATGACAGTAAAAGAAAAATGGTAACAGAACAAACCCTAGCAAGGTCCCCGAGGAGTGCAAGAGCACTTTGTCGAATATCAGCCACCTCATCCATGCAACATTGCAAAAGCAAATCTGTTAAATTGCTTTTTGCAACCTACAAAAATAATAACCACAATGTTCATTAATTATCATCCAGTCAAAAGCTACAACTAAATAAATAGTAACAACACAAAAGTACTATAGGAAGACCATACCAGGCTTTCTATACCACCACCAAGGCCTTCAGCCAAGCCTGACAAAAGATCGAGCGAGCATACAATAAACTCCTTGTCATATAGTACACCGGCTGCCGCCTGATCAGCCTGCTGGTAAAAAAAATATGCATATATTCCTTGAGAAAAATATAACATATGCGAGGGGATTTTGTGATCTGATATTTAATTGTTCTTGGCACCACCGAAAATGTATCATATTTTGCACTAGCAGCAAGCACTTACGCAATCTTTGCTCCGGTTAACCTTGGTCCCAACAGTTGGACAGTACTCAGCATATAGCACGAGAAATGTAAAAGAACCAAATGTAACATTCATTCAATAAAGTAGAATCAACTAAAACAAAGGACCTTAGCCAACTGCTGGGACTGGATAAGACTGATACACCTCTGGAACACTGGTTCAGCAAATTGCGAAAAGCCCGGGCCAAGTGCCTGGAAAAAATAAACAATGTAAGAAGAATACTATCAACATATTTATAAAATCAAAAGAATTATATCAAACAAGGTATTTCATAGCAAGGTATACTGCCAAGAAGGTATGTAATTTCAACAAACATATGCATGGCAAAACACTTATGCTGGAGAGAAAGATAGAAGTTAATGGAAGGTAACTCTAAGCAAGTTGGAAAAAAAAATATTATGCTTAAAGCAATATGTGTTAAACATCAATAAGAAGAATGAAGGAGATACCTGAGCTATGGAAGTAAAACACTCAAGTAGAGGAAAAAGATCCTTGTCAGCATTTGACAATTGCTGCCACTTTGATATTAATGGTGGCATTAATATTTCAAGATACTTAGGCTGCATGAATAAATCAAACAAAGTTAGGAATACACATCTGCCACTTATAAAACCTAAATTTAAGTCCTTGTCTTGTGTATTTAGATTTCTCATAGTATTCAATCCTTAATAATATTACTGAAATGCTCGCAACGTTCCTACATCTTATGAAATAAATTTTATACACATTGCCCACAAACAGTTTATTTGCCAAGATATGTGTGCTAGGTTCAAAAATCCTATGCTCCAAACCACTTAAATTAAGATCAGGGAAAACTTACTATGATGCATTAGGGAATATATTTGTAACTTACCCCTCTCCTTAAAATTTTAAGAAAAAGAAAAGGAGAACCAATTATTCAAATTTGACAACATATTAGTGGAAGCTAAGAATTATACCTGGTTTAACTCTGCACCTACTGCATCAGCAAGAGTGCCAATAGCATCATACAAAATTCGAAGATTCTTTTTCTACATTAATAAAAACCACAACAAGGTACAAACAGGAAATCAAAAAAAGAAGGAAAAAGACATGTTCTGTCTAAGAAAATAAAAGTTGAAATTTGCTCAAGAATGACAGCAACTCTTTAATTTAAACCTGATATTTCACATATGCAAGTAAAAGATGTTGTAGAATGACTTCCAAGCGTGGGACCAACTCCTCAGCTGCCTCCTGTTGTGCATATTGCAAAATAAATTAAAACAAAGCAACAAATATATATAAAGAACAATTTCTAGTGTCATCATAGTATTATTTCCGTAGAACAACCAATCACCCCACCAAACTTCTCTGTAGAGAATAGAATAATCAGTTTGGTGTTTGATAAAGATAATTAGTGTAAGTTAAAAGAAAAAAAAAAGAACCTCTTCAAGTGTAGCAAAAGCAGAGCAGGCGGCCTCCTGAACCCGCTTGTTAGTGTCTAAAATTCTTCTAAGTAATCCCATGAGAATCTTTTCAAACTGTTCTTGGCCTTTTGGATGCTCGACGCTCTACATCAAGAAATCAAATTATTAGAGCAAACACACACTATCACCCAGTTTGTATCTTGGACTCTAAAAGTTCTGGCTTGTGCAGTTGATCCATGCCATCAAGCTTTGTTGCAAATATGGATGAATATCCTAATTTACCTAATTACAAGTCATACTGAAAGATATTTTACCTATTTCAACTCTTATTGAAATTACTAATATTTAAATCCATTTTTTACAATAAGACCTGAATGCAAGGTCAAGATAATCAGAGTGTTTAAAGACATTGGGAACATTGAAAAGTTAAGGAAATAAAATTAAACTTAAGCGATCATGATATAATTTACTTTTTCTAATATCAAACTCTTCTTGGATCTGTTTCAATTTTTTTTTCTGATATATAAATCTGTAATTTTCTGACAGGACACTATCATTACAATACCAACACAAAATCAGTTTGCTTTTTAATTTTACAAAAAATAGCTAAGTAAATAAAAGCCTTCTGTCATATAATTCAATTGAATTTTTACCTGAATAATAAATCGACTAAAGCGAGAAAGTGTCCAGCAAGTGATACTCCTTATCAGAGGGAATTTATCATCAAGCAAAGGAATTAGGAATGTCACAATCTACATAAGGAAAGAAAACATCAACTCTTAGAGCCCATCTTAATATAATATTCAACTTTTATTCAGGAAAATAAAATGCGAGAGAACAGAAATTTTAGAGCTAACAAGATCTCACAGATTTTGTCTGTGGCCCAAGCAAACCAAGTTAACCACTAAATTTAAGTAAATTGTTATCTTCGTAAAACAAATTTTAACTGAGTGCTTTTCATGACAATGAGTGGGCCCACTTGATGGACTTCCTATTCAGGTTAGGTGCAGGCTGCAGTTTATATTATATATACTTTCTTCATGATTCATAAGCAGCACTCAGATAAGGATAAACGGTGATGACCATTAGATGCATATTATATTACATTTATGTTGAGCAAAATGCAAAACCCTATGCCCTATTACACGAAAATAACAGATTCACTTTTTTTTTGTGGCCAATCCATAACAATTTACTTATATTCCGCAGTTCAGCAACCTTGAAAAATACAAGGCAGACAATAAAAAAAATAATTACAATCAGTATGCCATCTTCCTAGTTAAATTTTCACTTTGGGGCTCCAATATCATTGCTTTTTGTTTGCATTACCAAATAAAAATAATAATACGATATAACATACCTCTGGAAGGAGGGGATAGAGACCGTTAATGCAGCCTTCAGCTATGGCTCCTATCGCCAGCACAGCTGCTTCTCTCTCCTTCCAAGATGCATCATCTGTTCTGGAGAGGTTTTGCTTCCGAGTGAAGAAGAGGGAGAGAGACAGAGCAAAAGAGATTTAGTCAACTTAGGTTTCAAAAAGAAATGAGCGAGGATTTAGTCTACTTGTGCTTGAAAATTGCAAATAAATATGAATTATGTTCAAGTTATTATAAAGAAATAACTAACTTGAATCACAGGTATCAATGTAGGAAGGATTTCATCATGGAATACATTAGAAAGAACATCTAAACCAGCAGCACTACATTTTCGCAAGTTCCACATATTTACTGCATCGTCGTCCTGCTTTTACAAAGATACAAGTACCCCAATTAATTAATGATAAGAAAAAAAAGAAAAAACTAAAACACTAAACTTGATTAGTCTTATCATGAGTTTATTCAGATGAGTCAGACCAATAGAGTTCTTGCTCAAAAATATCCAATAAACTGAAAAACAATTCAACTTCACAGAAAGAAACACTACATCGTCCTCTCCATCTTCAGATCCATGAAAGCGTGACGAATGGAACCGGGGTTTCAGATCCTGTCAATAATATATATAAATTATTATTGCTCTCCATGAATGCATGCAAAATATTATCCAAAAAATATATATATATTCATTACTTGATCTCTATCTGGAAAAGATTCATCTTCCTGTAGAAAAAATAGCAATATAAAAAATAAATTTGGTGAAAATCCAGCAGCAGCAAAGAAACAATGATTAAAATTTAATAGCAAGACATTAACCTCAACATCATCGAGTGCCTCATCATCATCAGCATACACCATATTCGATAACAAGATCTACATAACATCACATATTGAAAGTATTGGCATGAAAGCTGTAAATAATTGCAATTTAGAAAAGTAACGAGTAGGAACAAATAATCCTACTGGAATTAGGCGAGGTATGTATTCTCTCAATCCCTCAGGAGGCATATTCCCATCACAGTATGCAGACCTGAATCAATGGACAAACCATCAGATCCGATAAAATAAAAATAAAAAAAGGAAAGAAATATCCTTAAACTTCCTTCTCTTTTTCTTTTGAAAAATAAGCAGGCAGAATGCATAATACAAATTCATTAAAACAAAATAATAAAGGTTATATAGTTAATTGCACAAGGGCCTGCCAGAAATCATAAACCCTTGAACCCTGAATGTTGGTATTCACTGTTTTACCCATGGTCAATCTGAATCAAGTAACATCTGGCAACAAAAGGCTTGAGTGCCTTAATAAATTTTATTATTTAAATTAAATGTTATATAACACATATAAAAACATACCAAAATTCACAAGCCTCGAGTGCAACTTCTTCATCCTGATCCTTGTTAGCTCTTAAGATGATTTCAATTATGTTTCGCAAATGTGGCTGAAATTATTTTTTGAAGGAAAAATAGGAAAATAATTAATAATGAGAAAATAAAACCCAAACAGGATTCAAAAGGAAGCCACTGGAAATAACAAACAACGAACTATTCCTAGACATCCTTGCAGAAAAGATATATCTTATACATACATGCAAAAGTGGTTTAGATTGTGACTTATTCAGTTGATAGTTGCAAAAGATACAGTTGAATAAACCAAAAATAACTATTAGATTCGAATAAAATACTAATGAAATTAAAGTAAAAAAAATAAAAAATAGAAGCTGGCAGCCTACCTCCAAGAAGGATGGTCTCACTTCAACTAGTTGAACCCATGCTGAACAAACCTAGATCAGAACAAATGGACTTAATGAAGCTTTAAGAAAAAGGATAAGTATGACACTACCTGTTGATTGGAAGTCAAAAAAATGATAGCTAGTCAATTAATAGTGAAAGATAATTAGATACCAATTTCCTGACATCTGCAGTTTGATCCTGAGCTAGAAGAAATAAGCCCTGAAGATACTGGTCCATTGACATGTACAGTGCCTAATAGTAAAACATATAATGCATAAGCAGATAATATCATTTAAAACTAGAAATTAGAGAGAGAGAGAGAGAGAGACTTACCGAAGGCATGACCACTATATACTGATTGATGCATCCCAGTGCTAGCTTTCTAAGATTTGCATGTGGAGATTGGAAAAACTGAGCAAAATTTGTCAAAACAGAAGATCATTTAGAAAAATAATACATGCAAATAAGTTATAAAAAGTTTATAGATGTTGAGAGAGAGGGAGATGAACCTGTAAAAGTCTAGGCAAGAAAATGTTAATGGGCCTCTCTGGCAAACCTGGTACATCCACATCTAGCTCTTCTGGCACATCTTCACATATCTGGCAGAAACAAGTGTATCAGTTAAGAACAGTTCTGAAATATTAAAAAGAACAGATAACAGTATTTCAAATATAAGTACCAATAATATGAGCAGTTTATTTTGGTACCATTTTAGTAAAGGTAAAAAATATCCGAACCAGTTTTACCAAACTGTTGTTCCCAATTTTTTTCTATTTTTCTTTCATTCCTTAGGCATACTATTAGGCCTCAGTCAGACTTAGACACAGAACAGCCCAAGGACTAAATTGTGATTAAACAGTTTTCTCCTCAAAAAAAAAAAACAAATTATACAGTTGACAATTAACTTTGAATGCATTGCATGAAGTGGCAATTAGGTTATCATTGCTATAACATGCGTATCTGGTCTTATAAACTACAGGTGGCAATTAAAATATGGACTCAACTGGTAAAACTCAAGCAGATGGCCAGAAGAGACTTAAATTGCACAGTTGAGGGGGAATGAGACTCAATCACACAATTTCCAGTTAATTAAGGCTAAATAAGGCTTAAAATAAAAATACATTATATCCACCACAACAACTAATACCTTATAAATAGCATCAAGAGCACCTTCCATGTGGTTCAAATCATTACTGTCCAAACACTGTAAAAGGGCCTGAAGCAACTCAGGCCAGCCAGCTACCCGTACCAGTTGAAACAGCACACTTACAACTGTACCAACTGTTGACCGAATGGCACGATCAGCCGCCCCAAGGCAAGGCAAGAGAAGTGTCTTTATGTATTGCTGGTTTTGAGGAGAAAGAGTGCTGAAAGTTCCACGAACATTGTTTTTTAGTAAGAGACCAGCCGCCTGCCTCACTTCAATTCTAGCATCCTGGATTGTTTTTTTTTTCCAAAAAGAAAACACTGTTATGATTTTAACAAGAATTAGCACCACTGCTACTCTTACTATCGTCCTTCATCATTATCGTATGTCTATTACTACTGTTATTTATAAGAGTTGATCGAAAACTGGCTGATACAGAAGGGTGAATTTTGGATATTTTCATATTTGGCCCTTCAAAACAGTTTTATTTCTCTCTTCCTTCTCCTGGCAAAGGGGGTTGTTTCTCATTGACCAGAAAAGTTTCAACAAAATACCAAATAATAACTATTTCTTCAATAATTCCACTAGGAAGTAGGAACCCAAAAACCCTGGCACTCTAACAGCATCAGCAGGTAGAAAAATTAGCAATAAGTTTTTATTAAATCTTTTCTGCTTGACCCATCCAAGGTTCTATAATTCCTAAATAAACAAAACTCTCAGTCTAACACCTAAATGTTTGGCGCAAACACACCTGTCACTGTACTTCTAATCAAATCAAATTACTTCAAACCAGTTAACAACAAAAGAAAAGTTCAAATGAACACAAAAATTCAAACAACCCCAGCCTGGCAACTAAGCTCCGCAGTAAATTAACTAAAAATTGGATGTGCGGAATCGAAAAGGGGTAGAAAGCAAAACCTGAGCGCGAGCGAGAATAAAAATTAGATAATTATTGAAATCGGGGAACTGGCTGTAGTGCTGGAGCTGCTGCCAAATCCGCGCCTGATCGGAGCCCGGCGTGATCTGCTGCTCTAGAAGGACACAGATCTCTCTCAAACCCTGCTCCTGTGGCTGCCACGTGTCCGCCGCCGCCGCCATTTCTCTCCTGATCGTCGCTGTCTGTGTTCGTGCGATAGAGCTCCCCAAAGAGAGAGAGAGAGAGAGAGAGAGAGAGATGGAAAGCAAGGAATCTGTAAAAGACTACTGTGGTTTTTTGTTGTTTTGAAAGTGGATTTTATTTATGACATGGGCAAAGAGAACTCAGAGAAGGTATGAAACTATGAATTCGTATCCTCTTCGAGTTAACACGAACTTAGAGTTCAGATCTGGACCGTCCGATTTTGATATGCACGAATATTAAATGACAACGTGCATTACAAGCGTAGGTCAGATTGGCCCGGATTCTGATCCGACGGTGCGGAGCTAAACTCCAACGGTGGGACATTGAGTGCAGAGGATGCAGAATCGGGAAGGATGATGATTTCGGGGGATTTCTTTTTTATTTTTTTCTTCTGTCAAAAGAAAAAATGGATATCTTTGGAATTGATTGTTTCCAACTGTTGAAACTTGAAAGGGGCTGCTGATGTAATTGCTAGCAGCACGGCAAGCCCAAACCGGGCTGTTAAAGTGCAAGCGGATCAGGTACCATTGAAGAATTTCAGTTCCGAAGGGAATTCCTTGCGGATCCCAATCAAAATAATATTGGATCCAAATTCCTCCAAATTTGTTGTTCGTATAAATTATGGCCCTTGTTATGGACCAACCGACGAATTTCAATTAAAATTATTAAATATGCGTATCTCGTTTAATTGATACCACACTCAATTACTAATTAATCCTGTATGTAATTTGATTGCAGCCGACAGGTACATCTACTATTTCTCCTCTCTGAATTTCCAAATTTTCTCAGATTCCATCCTTTTGGTCTTCTGTTATAGAGACCATGTACAAAATTGTGTAGAGGATCAGATTAAGAGCACAGGCGGGTAACAACAAATCGTTACATGTTACACAGAAATTACCCTGCTCCCTGCGCGGAACGAGAGGGGCGAATGGGTGATTCATGCATTTTCGCGGAGACAAATGCACATTACCTGACTGATTACAATTGAAACGGACGATCCAGGATCGTTCTTATAACTTGGCACGAAGCGCAAAGCAAAAATAATACGCCATCCCGAATAGGCTCTGGCTGAGAGTATATCTGGACCGTTCGTTTTCAATTGTCATGAGTCAGGTACCTGGGAGGATAAGGATTCCGCTGAAACCAGCGAATAAGGAGTAGACAACGCGCAATATCAGAGTTATGAGGTCCAATGTACATAATAAGGTATATGTTTCATGTTCAAATTCATATTTAGTAATATTTTTGCTTGGTACACTAAATATCATGGGAATATTGACACAGGGATTTAAGAGACTTATCCTGTATTGATTCGGCGAGCACAAAAGCTGCACACCGACAAGTGCGGAGTGCGGACCATCCGATTCTGATCCATGGACCAGAACTCTTGTAAGTTGTAATAGTAGATGTTTTTTGTTCTTGTCAGCCCTTCATATTTTGATATATTAAGATTCACTTGTATTAATATTTTAGAGTGTATTTTCTTTGTTGCAAATTTCTGGTTGCAGTAAACTCATTTCGAATTCGGATAAAATAAAGTTAGGCTATTGCCAGCTTGGTATTAATCATACCGTAATAGATTTATTTGTTTATTTGTTTATTTGTATTATTTGTATTATTTTAACAAGGCATAAAAAGAGTCGGAAAGATTGAAGACAGCTCTTTAAAAAAAATAATAACAATACTGTTTTTTTTTTCATAGCTACGAGATAAAAATATTTTCTTATACGCCTCATATTTTATAAATTTTGAAAATTACAAAATACAAAGGTAATGTATTGCTTGTATTTTACAATTTCCTTATATGTATAAATGTTCATTTTATTAATAGTTTAATCACACAAACTTCTTGCGTAAAATATTTAATCCTTACAAAAATAAAATAAGTATCGTATACATTGTTAGATTACTTAAAACTCCGTGAATCTCACACGAAAAAGATAGCATACGCTTGATCATTTATTATTTACAGAACATATAAAAAGAAGAGGAGAGCATCTGCATTTCTGAAACTCTTCGAGTTTCTCTGTTAACAGAATTTTAGAAATTTTAACTTCTTTGAATTTCTAAATCTCTACATCTCTGAAATTAAAATTAGAGTTTGTTAATTGCCGCATAGCATTTAATTCAAACAGTATTAAAAATTCAGCAAATAAGGGTCGATTATTTCGCCATGTCAGAGTTTTGAAACAGTTTTATATTTAGAAACTATTGAACAAAATTGCTAAATATGAAATCTATCTATATCTCTGAAACTGGTTTAGAAACTACCAAATTAACTTTAAAACTCCAAGAGTTTCAACAATGCAGATGCTCAAAGTGAATACTGCGATTAATTGAAATCATTAATTCAACATTCCACTTATGTGGAGCGAGAATAATTATGCATTATATATTGACTTTATGTTACTTTGGCCTTTGGCTTTAAAGTCATCATCTGTATATTATATATATTTTAGCCCTCTAGAGTTTGAGAAGAAGAAAAAAAGCTAAAGGTGCTGTGAATTTAACCCCACGAAGAATATTAGCATGCGATCATGATCATTGACATCAATCTGAAGTTCTCAAAAGTTGCTCCATTTGATGGTCTCATCAATATCACACGCACGTACGTGCGTGATATACATGAAATTCGTGTCAAAAGTTATACTGCTGTCTTGTTTAAAATTAAACCCAATGCTAAAACCAAGCATATGTCGGATATAATTTTGACAATTCGGGTTATTGGATGTACTTGTTCACGACTCGATCTTAAGAAAGATATTACATGTTCATTTTTAATTAAAATTAGCAATCTAGTCAGGGCAGAACTAAAAACATTGAAATTGGGAAATGGAAAAAATAATTTTAGTGTAATTTTATTTTATAAGAAATGCTAAAAGATATCAATATGTATAAAAATTAAAAAAACTTAATGGACCAAATTACATATTTGCAATTTATAAGGGCACTTTGCAACATTTATCGACCATCACCTTCCACTCTTGAATTCACCCCGAGTTTGGTTTGACAAAAAATAAAATGAGAAATTCAATATTAATCTCCTCGTATTTGTATTTCTTATTGTGTACTTGGTTGTACAATCGTTGTCCTAAGAGTGGGTGGAGGTCCAATATCTGATCGTAACTATTTAATCATCGTTAAGATACATGCTTGATTAATACAAAATTAAAAGTTATTCATGTAAATCTTGATGTTGATCAGACGATTCAACCGATCTCAAGATCAAATTTAATCTGAGACCCATCAAACCTACTAAGAGTCCGTTGTACTAACGTATTCACGAGATAAGTATATTCACACAAATTACAGAGAATAATAGAATAATGTATTGACAACTAGTTCGAAACCTCCTCAGAAACATCTCTTTAATTAGTTTGTCACACAAGAGGAAATCGAAGAAGATCACATTAGTCATCAGCAAAAATTTTGTAAATTGTGTTAGGATAAGAAATGAGCCGAGTCTATTTGAGTTAGATAAAGTTTGAACTCGACTTGTATCAGAACGAATCGAGTATGACTTTGTTCAAGCCAATATATTACAAGCTAGTTCATTCTGTTATGAGTCGTGTGTATAGATCGAATATTTTGTTAATTTTAAACAATGAATCACACATAGATCACAAGTAAGGAAAAAAAATTACAATAAGTTTTGCCCTCTTATGAGTTATGATAAGCACCAAGAATAATAAAAGAGTCCAAAGGAGCTTTATTTTCAAAGAAAGAAAGATAGCCATTATGAAATAGAGTTAAGATGAACCGGCATTTTTATTCATAACCAAAAAAAAATATAAAATATTATTAATAACCGCTCAGCCTCAACAATTTTACCCATGCCCAAACCGCCCCCCCAGGGGGCGGTTTACCCCCCCACCAACCCGCCCCCCTAGGGGGCGGTTTAACCCCCCACCAACCCGCCCCATGGGGGGGCGGTTTACTTTTTTTTTTTTTTTTTTTTTTTTTTTTTTGCGATGATGGATTATTTATAATTAGAATTTATGTATTTTGTAATATTATGTATTTGTTTATATTTTTAATACGATGGATTTTATGATTTGTGAATAGTTTAAAACATAAGTTAACAAAATAATCAAATAACGTCTGAATGCAAGGTTAAACTTGATAATATTATATTTATGATTTATGATTTCATAATATCATATTTTGTAATATTATGTATTTATTTATATTTTTAATACGATGGATTTTATGATTTTATGATTTATGATTTTATGATTTATGATTTGTCAATATTACATATTTCATGTCTAAACTTCATAATATCATATTTATTCTTCTAAACTTTAAACACTTACAAATTTACTCATTTTAATCTCTTTGTCTGTTAAAGCTTATTTTAAATTTGTAAAATATCCATTATATCCTTTATTAAAAATAAATAAAAATATATCCATTATACCCTTTACTCATTTTATATCCATTATACCATTTATTAAAAAAAATATCCATTATGATTTTATGATTTATTCCTTTGTCTTTATTTAAGAGACGCCTACGCTTCTTAGAATTAACGGAACTAGTAAACTATATTATAATTACAGGATCGCTAGAGCATATACCTTTCAGTCCTTGAAATCAAACTAGAAGACAAAATGTTTGTATGAGACTTCTCCTGTGGCAATTACACTTGCTACTGGTTCATTTCTCGGTGCTGAAAATTATTTTTTGACATAAAAAAATTTAATTAAGATACTAAAAATCTTAAACTTAATTTTTGAGGCACTAAACGACATTTTTTGGCGATTCTGATTTTTCCGGATACCCGGGGTAAATCCCGGGGTGACGGTCACCACCGTCTCCTCCTCCCCTTTCCGAATTGGGGTCATACGCGTAAATCCGACTTTCCTAGCAAAAGATATGGCCGTTTAAAGTTTAAAAAAAAAACGATGTTTCCGACTCTTGATCCATTTCATTTTTTTTAAGTTATGGCCGTTTTATTTTTTCTAATAACACAAAATGAAATATTTTACTTTTTCTTACAGCCGCGAAAAATCTGATCTGAAAAATATTGATCCGAATTATATATTTTTCTATCTAATTTCAAAGAAACATATAAAAAATTTCTAAATTATAACTTTTTTCAAAAAAAATTTGAGCCGGTTTGGGCAGTTTTGACAGAATTTTGTTTTGATGGGCAATGTAAGTTTCGATGGGCATGGATAAAAATGACGGGTGTTTTGGCATAGACAATGAGATCACACTAATATTTTTTTTAATGAGCATCAGTGCATTGCTTAGATAAAAAAAAAACAATTATTGTTATCTATCCATATCATGTGTTATGTATTCAAATCTTTATTTTTAAAATTCAAGTAATAAATTCAATCTGCTCAAACAAACATAATATTACAAAACAATTATTGTTATCTATCCATATCATGTGTTATTGTTAAACTATTCACAAATCATAAAATCTATCGTATTAAAAATATAAACAAATACATAATATTACAAAATACATAAATTATAAACATAATTATAAATAATCCATCATCGCAAAAAAAAAAAAAAAAAAAAAAAAAAAAAAAAAAAAAAAGTAAACCGCCCCCCCATGGGGCGGGTTGGTGGGGGGGTAAACCGCCCCCTGGGGGGGGCGGTTTGGGCATGGGTAAAATTGTTGAGGGGGAGCGGTTATTAATAATATTTTATATTTTTTTTTGGTTATGAATAAAAATGCCGGTAAGATGAATTTGGAATAATCAAAATCGAACATACTAATTTCAAATTTATTCCGAATTGATCTCGAATGAATCACAAACTACGAATTTCTTGTACTAGTCCTAGACCATGTCCAGGTGTTGTAAAAAATATATATATAATAAAGGTGATTAATTTAAATAAAATTTAAAATCAATGTCATTCATCATTCAGTTAAAGCATGTGTTTGAATACATGTTTCATTCTCATTGGTTATAAACATAACCTTTCCGAATAGGATTTTGGTTTCATGGATTATACTTTTGTCTCCGACCATCTAACAAATCTCTGACAGAATCTATTATTCCACCTACCGGATAAGCTTATAATGTGAGAGATGGTATAAGATTTGGTCCAAATGACACCGGCCAAAGTCTCTAAAAATCGTATGATAAAAATCCGAACAGTCGATCTGAACCATTCAACATGATTTCCATATTAAAATGTGCTCAGATATCAAATTTTGTATTTTTGAAAATTATTTACTATTTTTTTAGATACGTACAACATCACTGTTTCTGAACGGTCCAAAAACAGTGATTTTGTACGTAACTAAAAATATAGTAAATATTTTTCAAAAAAATATAAAATTTGGTCTCTGAGCATATTTTCATATAAAAATCATGTTGAGTGGTTCGGATCGACTGTTCAGACTTTAATCATACGATTTTTAGATACTTTGGACTGTGTCCGGTCCAAAACCATTTGAACCAAACCTTATCCCGTGGGAGATAATGAGATGACAACTGGAATGATCTAAACTACCATGTAGGAATACTGTGGATAAGAGAAATGATATTAAATTATTAATTAATAGAGTAGGAAATTTTGTAACTCTTCATTTTTCATCATCATCAAAGATGAAATTGAAAAATTGAGATTGGAGGGTTAGAAAATTTAATGTGATTTAATTTAATTTTTTTTAAAAATAAAAAAAGTATTGATGTGGATAAAAATTATAAAATTTAACGAACAAAATTGTAAATTTTCAATTTATACGAAAGATTAAGTCTTATTTTCTCCTTAATACCATCCGCCCATATGCATCACGATCTTAATTTTAAATTTTGAATCAACTAAAGCTATAGTGCTAAATAAGAAAATTAGAATTCAAGTATTCAACAGGTAATGTATATTACTTTCTTTATATGCACTTCAAAATAATGTTATTTTATTTTCTCAACGATGTTAAGCTAAGGGTTTAATCTAGAAAATTTTCAAATTAATTCATTTTTACAAATCTCTTGATGTTAATCAAGATAAAAATGAATTGTCATAACAGGATGATTACATACAAAAAAAAAAAAAAAAAAACGGATGAGATAATACCTTGCAAGGAACAGAGAATCAGGAATGGATATTTAACTCTGGCGCAGAAAATTAAATGTACATTAATTCAACAAAAACTAGCATTCCTAGAATAATACGTGAATTGACTCCTGAGGTCTTAATTAATTCCACTGATAATATGATTTAATGCGAATTGAATTTTTTTTATAGTCTAGACATCTTTCGAGCACTATGAAACCACAATGGTATCCTCTGTAGAGCTTTTACCTGCGGAGTTCCTGCGGTGCTTCTAATTTGATCTGTTAGTTTTGATCGGACGAGCCAAATAAGATTTTGGCACGAATGTCAAAGCAAAATTAATACTGCTCCCTCCATCATCCCTAGCACTTACCGGCTGAGAGTAAATCTGAGCCGTCCGATCAGCTCCGCACCGCAAAACTCCGCAGAGGATACTCCCTATGAAACCTCCTTCCCACACCACATTTTTAATATTTGAGTTTTTCAAAACACCAAATCCTTGAAATGGTATTTGTTAGGGCTACAAATGAACCGAACCATGTTAAACTGGAGAACGTTTGCACTTGATTCATGTCAGAACAAGCCGAGCTCATCATGAGTCAAGTTGAGTTAATTCTTAACAACTTGTTCACGTTGTAAGAATTTACATTTTGTCTAGTAGCAAAGACAAACTGTTCTTATTTACATAGACCACAAACAAGAATTTTTTTTTTTTTTTTTAGTAATTATAGGTTGGAGGTTAAGCCACTTATGCGAACAACACATCCCGTGATGGACACAAAGAACAAAGACAGGTTGTCAGAATTTTTTATCTGTAGCATTTATAAAAATAAAACATAAAAAATAGCCTCTGTTTTTTAACACGTATGCAAACCTAGTCTTACGTATCACTCTCACCGACAGATTGTATTTCTCCAAAAAAAAATTATTTTGAAACGTTACAGATAAAAAAAAAAATTAATTTTTGATCTAATAAAATAATAATAAAATACAACATTTTCCGTATAAAAAATCATAAATTCAAAATTCAGATACTAAATATTTTTTTAACCAATTAAATAAAAATTAATAGACTAAACCTATTATTTCTATTTAAAAAATGCTACGGGTAAAAAAAGAGGAGGAGACTGTCATCACTCCTGTCCTTTCAGCGCCAATGAAATGAAGAAGATACACGCTTTATTTGGTCAATTTGTATGGACTAACAAACAATCATTGACCCAACTAAAAGAAAATGATTGCCTTCGTGGGCAGGTGACAAGTGAACAGACAAAAAGAAATGCAAATAAAATAATAAAGGCCATAAATGACACCAGTTTTACTGTGGCAGTTATGGACATGAACCACCGTGTTGTGGGTTGCTTTAGCCCAAACAAATATTCAAATGAACATACTAAAAGGATTCATAGTTGAAACTTGAAACCATATATAGTAGTAGAACTAGGGTGTTCTTAAGTTCACTAAGCTTCTTTGGGAACTCAATTATAAAATCTATCGAATTGATTTTAAACGATAAATCCAAACAGTTGAAATCTTTCTACTTTATGAGTGATGCGTCTACATGGGAAAATTTAAGTTTCGAATTAATTTAGTATAAAGTCAAGTGGCCAAAATTAGAAAGTTTGTAAATTAATTTTAATGCATTCATTTTTGGACGCTTTTTTAATTTTAAATTTTAAATTTTCGAAAGAAGGATTTCAATATTTTGAATTCATCTTTTGAAACTAATATGATAGATTTTAGAGTTGAGTTCACAATATTAAAAAGCTTAATGATGAACTTAGGAACACCCTAGTTTAGGGGTGGCCAAAAAGCTCGTAGCTCATGACTCGCATCTGGGTCGCTCGTTCATTACTAGACCGAGCTGTTAACGAGCCAACTCGCTACTAGCTCAGTCCAGAATTAACGAGTTTGAGCTAGGGCCTAGCTTGCTCGCCAGCTCGCAAGCTAGCTCGGCCAGGCATCAATTTGTGAATTTGTGTGTATTTTATACTATCAAGCTCGGTCCAAAAAGGTTTGTAAAATTTATTTTCTTATTAAAACAAGATCCAGTCAAACCCAGTGAGCCAGCTTGGACCGGCTTGTCACGAGTTTGAGCTGAGATTTTAGTTCGGAAGTTCTAAGTCCAACTCGCTAGGTTCAGGTTCGGTCCAGAATTAACGACCTGAGCTAAGGCCCAGCTCGACCCGAGCCAGCTCATTTACAGCCCTACCCTAGTTCTACTCCCATATATAATTAAATATATATATTTTTAAATAATATGCACAAGTAAAATGGTTAAGATGTTGCAAACTTCAAGATTAGTTTGTTAGATTTATTAGTCATGTTTTGAGAGTTCATATGTTTGACTGAGGTGGTAATATGAAAACTGTTGGATTAGGACTGACTAAAAGCTCGTAGTTTGTGGCTCGCATGAGATTAGTTCGAGAGAAGCTTGTAACTAATTCGCTAAATTTTGGCTCTTTATGGTATAGCGAGTTTGAACTTGCCTCGGTTTGTTCTTTAACTCATTATAAAAGAAGAAGAAACTTTTTAATTCGACATTTTTACTTCTTCTCTTCATGCCCGGCCCATCATGAGAATATAAAGTTCACTGCAAGAAAAAAATGATTTTTTTTCTGACTTATGATTTACTCACGACTCGCACATCAAGTCAATAAAAATCTTTAATCTATACACGACTCACATCACAAAGAAGCTAGTAATGCTTGACTCGCCTCATAATGGACTCAGCTAAAATCAAACTCGATTCGTTTTAGCATGAACCAAGTTCAAACTTTACCTAGCTCGGCTTGGCTCGTTTACAACCTTACGATTTGATCCACAAATTAGTATCTCTTTCGAAAATTAAACATCTTTAAAATTCACAACTACAATCTGAATTTTTTTCCACCTCATCAGGTACTTGTAAACAGTGTCTTTCATCGTTAGGCTTCACATTTGTAAATTGTAATTTCCTTTTTTGGTTTTTACCTTTTAATGATGATCAGGTGCCAGTATACAAAAGTATAACAAAAAATGTAGAACCACACGCACGCCGCACGCGCAAAAATTCGCCATGGCAGTTTGCTTTCTGCGACTCTTGCACTTTAGCCCTTTGGCATGCGAAGAGCATCTGAGAACTAATGTCGCTTTCTATCCATACATCTCTCTCTCTCTTTTTCTCTTTTGAGAAAAGGCTGACACCAAAAATGAAAGAAAGGATTTGAGGTACTCTGACACAAATATCGATAACTTAGAGGGGCCCTTTAGGAAAAAACAAAAAGAAGCGTTTAAAAGCACCTCTTCTTTTGCTAATAACCTCATGACAAAGCTCTCACTGGAGCAGATCCGTCAAAACTCATTGGTGGTACTGGTACCAGTACCAGTACCAGTACGCCAAAATCAATTGTCTATTTGGAAGATAGGACCCTTTGAGATTCGTATCAGATTAAAAACGCACGTTTTGGATGAATCTGTATTTCTAGTGGTCCGACTAGTAAACCGTTGACCCAAAGTTTTACCGGTTTGATGTCCGGTCCGGTTCTGATAACATTGTCAGCCGGTCAAAAGAAATTCGGTGTCTACAATAGATACAGTGGGGTCTATTTTGAGATTCGTGCCAATGTTAAGGTTTGGATTCGATAATTGTATCCTCCGGTACCTAGGGGTGGTCCAAATTCTGACTCTGAATTAAAAATGCAAAGGTTTTTTATTTATTATTTGGAGTTCTGAATTTTTTATTAGATTATGTATAATTTTCAAATATACTTATTTTTTTGATAAAAATGCCGAAGCCCATTTCATTCAAGAAAAAGTTAACTTACAAACACAATTTCAGACCTATAACAGCAAAATATAACTCCACTCCATAACACTGACTAGTTGTAACTCAGCTAAACACCATAGTAACCAAAAAACTAGGTAAAAGAAAACATCAATAGAGATACGATATTCACCTCAAAAAAAAAATAGAGATACGATATCTGTAAGCAACCAAAAACTAACAACAAAGATCCAACTACAAGAATATCTAAGCCACTTCATGGGGCTGGGGGTAAATTTGGTAACTACAAAAATGGGCTCTACGACCAGCAGCCATCTTCTAGAGGTATTATTCTTCATATATTACCGAGTCTCTGTTGCCTCCATCTTAGCATAATCCGATGCCAACTTGCAACTGGCAAAACATCCACATCCACTGGGAGCCATAATGCGGTAGAATCAGTCACCCTTTGAGTCACCTTACTTGTCCAATAATGCACAGAGAAATAATGAGTAATATGATTTGTCGAATTGATTTCTTCTTACCTTTGTCAAAACAGAGTTCGTTGCGATGCTGTCCAGCACACTGCACCAAAAACTAACAAAAAAACTGATTTATGTGCATGAGATAGTTGGTTAGCAAAACTAATGATATCTGAAAATTTAGACCACTGTATGCTAGCATCTTGGCATGAGCCTCAAATATACTTATTCAGTAAACTTAATTAAATTTGTGGATTCAGATGGACGAGGAAACGCTAAAAAATATTTCTAAATACATGACAGAGGAAAAACTGAACCAACATAAATGCATAAAGAAAATAGTTACATTTTAAAACAAAAATATTGATATCAAATATTTAAAAAGTCAAAATTGACATAAGAGTTTCAAATAACATTTGTTACCAATAGACAAATGTAACACATTTTGTCTAAGTTCTGCATACTGGTGCTTTCTAAAATTTGTAAAAACAATTTCGGGGATTAGCACGCTTGGGCTTTGTTTTCTTGTCAGGCGCTCAGGCCCAGCTGGGTTCAAAACCAGGTTCAGATCCTCTCCAGCTGGAAGGAAATTCAATGGATGTCAGGCAAATTTGCATCGTTGATTTCAGATCGGATGGCTCGAATTGAAATTTACCTTCATTGTTAAAATTCAGCAGCAAGACATACATGGAGATCAATCATATAAAAGTTTTATGTAAGTATACAGGTTAATTTTACAGATTAATAATATTTTACTCTAAAACTATATAGAAAATTATGTACAAATATCAGGGTTCTAAATAACGCACTATAGCGTTTTCGGATCATAAAAACTATGGCGCTATAGTGCACTATAGTGGCGTAATATGAGCATAACGTTGTTTTTTAGCCGTTTTGCTATGACGCGATGAACGCTATTTAAATCTTTGACAAATACAGAACTTTTAAAAATGAACGGAGTCAGCTATTCCCTATTATTGGATCGTTGTTGAAGACATATTTTGTTAATTCAATCTAAAATGTTAATTTTTATTTTTATTTCAAAACATTGTTTTCAAATAAATTCAATTCAAAATGTTAATTTTGTTTTTGTTTTTAACTAAACTAAAAAGTTTCCTTCACTTGAAAATGAATTAACACTTTGGCATTAAAAAGGCACCGGAATCCTAGATAGTATTTAATGATTAATTTTACAATACTAATTGCATTTTACTCTAAACTATATAGAAAATCATATACAAACTTTTAAAAATGAACGGAGTCAACTATTCTCTATTACTGGATCGCTGTTGAAGACATATTTTGTTAATTCAATTGAAAATGTAAATTTTTATTTTTTTTATTTCAAAACACTGTTTTCAATTCAATCCAATTCAAAATGTTAATTTTGTTTTTGTTTTTAAATAATTTTTTTCCTTCATTTAGAAATGAATTAACACTTTGGCAGTAACAAAGGCAACGGTCTCCTAGATAGCAGCATAGTAACATTACTCGCGAATAATTCGCGAATAATTCGCGTTTTATTCGTTTTTTAGACGTTTCCGAACCGAACTCCGAATAAAACGCAAAAAACGTATAATACGTTTTATTCGCGAATAAAACGCGTATAAAACGCGAGTCGCGAATTATTCGCGATAAAAACGCGAAAAATTCGGCTGAACTGAAACCCAAATTTGGGCCGGCCCGCGCTGGATTTCAAAAAAAAAAAGTAGCAGCCACTGTGCATTGGAGTGGGTGATGCAGAAAAAAGTTGAAACTCAAGTTGGATCCGCTCCAACCAGGGGAGCACCCGAATTTGTACAAATTTTTTTTTTTTGCTAGTTTTTTTTTTATTTTTTGTTTCGTTATGGTACCGAATCATTCCCGAATTATACCCGAATTATTCCCGAATCACGAATTTTTGACCTCGCCGAACCGAATCCGAATAATTCATTTGTCACTATGGATAGCAGCTACTCCTTACATGTTGTCATGGTCCATATCCGCCACAAATGATCCGACGCACTAAGAAAGCTCCGTCCAGTTGTTATTTTCAGAGAGAAATGTCAAATGTGGCATGAAAAGGATGATGGAGAGACTGTATCGTGTTGGTTGGCCAAATTTCTCGTCAGACATTGTTCACATAACCTGAAAACAACATGCCACCATCAGAACAAAAAAAGATAAAAGATAAAAAAAATTGAATGACAACATGGTACTTGTATTTTGTATCAAACGATCAGTTCTCAGCTAGTGAGCTCTCAATTTCTGAACTCTGCCCAATCTCAATTTCTGTACATCATCATAAATATTTACTTTGAGCGCGGCTGTGTTATCCTGCATGGTGCAGAATTGCAGATAGGTTCCTACTGTAGATTAATATTTACGTTATTAAAGTCTAAATAGTTGACTAAATTTTATATTATTTAGATTTTTTTTTCTATATTATATATAGATAGAAAATTACTATTTTTGAATAGTGAGTAGTTTTTAACCTATCTAAAAAAAATGGTAAAAAATGTTCTAAAAAAATATAGAATTTGATCGATTATAATTTTTATATGGAGATTATGTTGAGCGGCTCTGATTAATTGTTTGGACTTTATAAATGTAGATATTGATCCATAGTACAGATTATTGTGTGCTATGCATAGTACCATAGCTTGACTCATTTTTTTAGTAAAAATTAGTGATTAAGTGAGGTACGTTTGGATGCACTCTAGAATAGTAAAAATAGTGTCATTCGGAATAATAAAAATGTTGTTTGGATTGTACATTTGGAATAGTGAATAGCTGTAACTGATAAATAATAGTGTTAACAAGATACTTATTAAGAGAAAAGATAGGCAAGTGGGGTCTCAAATGAATTGTTACGACGTAGAGATAAAATAAGTGGTGTCAATTTTATCATTTCGGAACTGTATTAACGGCAATAAATATTTTTTTCTCTATTCACACTTTCGAATAGTAGCTATTCAAACATTTCCAAGGAATAGAGAATAGCAGCTATTCTCGCTATTCCGAATAGCAAAAATATCGTTTTGATGCATATTGCCATTCTGAATAGCAACAATTTTTGAATAACTTGCTATTCTAGCTATTCTTACACCATCCAAAACTTTATATGCTGACAGGATTTGATTTGTCTTGTCTAATTGTATGATTGTACTATATGCTGACAGACTTTATTCAAGTGTAATTTTTTCATATGATTTGACACACTTATTTCTATTTTAACCATGAAAGCTCTATGTTAATCTTCTTCTTTTGCCACTTTTTGGGGTTTTGGCTGTACTTGTTTCTATAAACATACATGACAAAAAAAATGAACAATACTGCACTTTTATTAGAGACAACGGAGAGACTGTAATGTGTTAGATGGCCAAAATTTCTTGTCAGACATTGTTCACACAACCTGAAAACAACATGGTACAGCACAAAAAAAAAAAAAAAAAAAAAAAAAAAAACTAGAATGAAAAACAATATGGTACATGTATCAGGAATGCGTATCCTTGCATTAACTCAAAAGGGAATCTCAACCGTTTAATTTTAAACGGAGCCAATCTGATTACTCCTATAACATAGGGAGTCTTTTAATATTAGTGCAGATCTAGTCAGCACGAATCTTAAAACATATCAGATGGTTGATATTTATTAACTCAAAAGATTCTCTATTGAGTTAACGCAGAGGATACGAGTTCCATGTATCAGACGATCATTTTCTCAATTCCCAATTCCTGACTCTGCCCAATTTCAGAAAACAAAAAAAAAAGTAGAAAGAAAGAACCTCTGCCTGTCGGTCTTTGGACATGCAATGCAAATAGTTGATCAATAAATTAAATAATGTACATTATAATGTTTAGGCCCTCAGTTTTTACTTTCTACTTTTTTTTTTTTTTTTTTTTTTTGAAAATGCCATGGCAGCGGCTGTCAGTTTGGGTTTAGCCTCATTTAAGCTACCAAATTTAAAATAGTTTGGTCAGTCTAATTAGGCGTAAGTTTAAAGTTTGATCAATAGAGACGGATAAAACTTAAACCACCTAGACTAATTAGTGTAATTCTGATTTTATGTCGATATATATTTGCACTCCGCCATGTTCTGAGTAAGCAAACTATATTTTTATAAACTGTGTCACATATTTTGATCTGTAAAGGGAAGTTAAATCATTCAATTATTTAATATTCATAAATAATCTTACATTATGGTTTCAAATATGCGACCTCCTAGGCGAAGAATATTGACTTACTGAGTAGTATGATTTTTTAACAAGATTTGACAGAGGTTTTTTTTTTTTGTTCGAAACATGAAATTCATATAAATATGTAAAATATCCCTCTGTATTAATATTTTTTGTATTAACATTTTATGGTTTTAAAAATGATTAAATTTTTATTAGAGATTGGTATTGAATTAAGAACCAAAGTAATTAAATTTGATATGTTTATAAAATATAAATAAATGTTAAGATCATATTTACACTGCACAGGTAAAGTCAATTTCCACCAAAAAAAAAAAACACAACTGGGGAGCGGAGATTTTCCAACGGATATCAAATTAAAATCTGTCCGATGTCTTATGTAAACTGTCCAATTGATGTTGAATTCTTGCAAGCGGATTTAAATTTGCACTATACTAATTAATAAATCTAAATTGATTGTACAAATTGTGACACAAATTAAACAACTTGGACAGATTGTGTTTTGATGTCCTTCGAAATCCATCTCTCCTCACAAAACTGAATTGTTTGTATTACAGTACAGAGTTCAGATCATGCTGTGCCATTCCTAGTACAACAATGCTCATTTTAATGTTTGGCAGTTAGGGGATGTGATTTCATCAGTGTCAAAAAAAAAAAAAAGTTTTTGGGCGGCTGTGATGTAGAAATTGTTGTAGCAACTAACAAAAATGTTACTATTTATTTTTAAAACTTCAGTAGTCAGGGGCGGACTCAGGATTTTCGTCAGAGGAGGCAAAAAAAATATCGAATTGGATTTAAATAGCTAATCGGGTTGAAATCCATTAACTAATTAAGTACTTAATAAAAAATAATTCTCTAATTTATACTTTTCAAAACTTGTGATTTTTGATATTTTAATATATAATTCTAATTATTAATCATAATTGAAGAAATTTATTTTAATTTTAACTCTAAATTTAATCCGAACTACAAATTAAACATCCAGCGGGAGTCATAATTTTTTCCAACAAGAGACAGAGTCGATCGAAATGTCCCGATCTCTACTAAAACGCAAAATCCAAGATGAGATGCCCCCCCCCCCCCCGTCTGCGGTGCAAAATTTGATGCCAGTGATGCCAGTGAAACAAAATTTATCATCTTGAGGTGTGGTTTTGAATGGCAGATGACGTTGGTGCATTGTTGTGAGCTATTGGATGACTGTTTTTAATATAACATACACTTGATAGCCATTACAATTTTTTTTTTAAATAATAATTTCTCATCAGATTAACATACTATGTATAGTATTAAATTTCAATGTTCCTGTCTTTTCATTATAACAAAAGCATTGCCTTCCTCTATTAGATGACATTATATAATTATACGCAAGGCAATCAAATTTTGTATGTGTTACCAATAATATAATTTAAAGCAATGCCCTATTTTCATTGCTTATCAAATTTTTGCAAATAAAGTGTATAAATAAAGTCTTTTTTTTTTTTTTCAAAATCTTCATAGGCTGTGAAATCGTGAGTGGAAATCAAAGTGCATAAATAAAATCGAGAGAACAAATCCGATGATACAAAAGAACAATGTTCAAAATACGGTGAGTAATACAAACATGATAAATCTTTAGGATTCAGATCTGCTGAAATTCAAAATTCATGAACAGTAACTCTGAAATTCCTAAAATCTGATATCCAACCGTCTAAATTTTTCTGTGCACGCATCCCAAAATAGCTGATCTTTCTGTATATGCATCTCGAAATAATTCAATGGCTGGATCTCGAATTTCAGAGTTACGGTTCATCATCATGGATTTTAGCAAATTTGGATCCTAAATCTTAACACACTTGATCCAGTGTTAGCAAACGAAATATTATAACCCTACTGAGTGTGCGATCCAGTCCAGGAAAAGAACCCTGGCCCATGGACACATCTGGAGCCCATCGAAGTAACCCAAGGTATGGCCCATGGCCATACTTCCACGGGTGTTCTCAAGCTCACCATGTTTTTTTTGAGCTTAAAAACTTATCAAATTGGTTTGAAACGATGCATTCAAATTGTTAAAATCGATTTACTTCACGAGTTATGAGTTTACGTATCAAATTTATAAATTTTCAAACTAATTCAATATAAAGTCAAGAGGTAAAAAAATAATGAAACATGAACACATTAAGATTAACTTATAAACCATCTTTTTTTTAACCATTTGAGTTTATACTAAATTAATTCAAAAATTTATAAATTTGATGTAAACGCATCACTCGTGAAGTAAATCGGTTTCAAAAATTTGGATGTATCATTTGAAACCAATTCAATAAATTTTTGAATTAAACTCACAAATGAGCTTAAGAACACCCTAGTTCTACTCGGATAAAATTACTAAATACATATCATTTTGCAACATTGGCACGAATCTTAAAGCGGTCGCCCTCTAATTCTACACTAGGCTACAATAGGCGTCAAATTCTTTTGACCCGTCTGAAATTAAATCCAGGCCGTTGTTTTCCAATTGATACGGATTCCATCCCCACCGTCTATTCTCTTTCAAAAAGCTCAAGAAAAAAAAAAATTCCTAACATTAAACCATTCAGTTACGCGCTTCTTTTCATTCTATAAACCCTGATTGAGTGATTGACGACCTTCTCTCGATTTGTACAACTCAGGTTTTTCGAACCTTTGTTCTCTGAGATTGGATGGCTGCCGCGGACCCAGGACAGCTGAATCTTGGCGAGGTTCCAATGCGGGGATCTCGAAGCATCGATTGCTTTGAAAAGCTGGAGCAGATTGGCGAAGGCACCTATGGGTTAGTCCACTAATTAACTCAACTTTTTTTTTATTTTTTTTCCAAATATTTCTTCGTTTCTTGATTTGATGTGATGTGCCTTCGACAATCAGAATGATGGGTTTTCTTGAAAAATCAGAATTCATGATCTGTTAACCTGATAATTAGTATGAACCTGCACTAATCTATAGTTAAAATCAGCAAAACCCGGTGATTGATTGAGTTAATTTATGCAAGTAGTTGTCAGTGCTCCTTTGATCCGAAAGATTGAACTGTCTAACAAAATATGATACGATCTTGATTCCAATTATGCTAATTAACAGTGCTGACATATTATTTATTAAAGTCGCAAAGCACAGGTCTTGTGGTATTGTAAGCGGTCTTTCCATCTTCAGAAAAATTCACCAAGCATTTTTTTCTAATTAATTAAGAACATCTTGAACTAGTTTTACTGTAAACGAGAAAAACTTTTATTCATGAAAAAATGTTTCATAGGCCTGAAAAGAAAAACCTTGCTTATCAAGATTGAATCTTGTATTCTGGTATTAAGTTTGCTTTTCTTTTACCTGCAGACAAGTCTATAGGGCTAAGGATAAGGAATCTGGAGAAATTGTAGCACTAAAGAAGATTATAATGATAACTCAAAGAGAAGGAGTATGCACATCTTTGTTTCTTTCATTCATATCTTTTCTCAGCGAATCCTTTTTGAGGAATTGAAGTCTCAAATTTTGGATTATTTGCAGTTTGATATAACTTCAATTCGTGAAATCAATATTCTACAGAGGCTAGATCATCAAAATGTTATTCGGCTGAAAGAGATTGTCATTTCTCCAGGTTCATATCACACTCTTGAATTGTTCCTTTTTGTCTTCTGGTACAGTTGATTGATTATCCTTGAATTTGATGAAATAAATCAGACCAAATGCCATTATTTTCCACTACAGGTCTGAATTGAGCAATGTGTATACTGATATGGAGTTTTCTTTTAGTGATTTTGGATGACCTTCAAGATTGCCTACTGCAAACATAAAAGGATTGCTTCATGAGTCTTAGAATTTTTGACCGGGAGTAAAATGTAATATTTTGAATACTTTCTGTTTTCAAACTTGAATTGATTAATGTCGTATGTACGTTTAATTTCCAATTGTTTTCAGGAGAAGAAAAGGATGAACAAGGCAGCCCAGGTAATATATTATCCCATCTTAAACTATAACATTAGTCTTTCTTTTGATTTGGTGATACAGCATGACTCCCTTGCATTGCTTCAACTACCAGTTGATGGTGACAAGTACAAAGGAAGCATCTACATGGTTTTTGATTACATGGATCATGACCTTTCCGGTTTGTTAAGGGCAGGGATTCGATTCTCCATACCTCAGATTAAGGTGACATAATTGTATTCTTGTTTCCCCTCTTTGAACCTATACCTTCAAATGTTTATTGTTTTCTTTTTCTGCTATTTGTTTAATTTTTCCAGTGTTACATGAGGCAACTTCTAACTGGTCTTCAGTATTGCCATGACAACAATGTGCTCCATCGTGATATTAAGAGTGTGTATAATGTTCAATTCTCTTGTCAGTTTTATTTTACCTCTTTCTAGTTTATATGTTGGTTTTTTGTTGGTTAACATTAACTGTTTTGAGCAGGCGCCAACCTTCTAATTGACAATGAGGGGAATTTGAAACTGGCTGATTTTGGTCTGGCAAGGATTTTCTTTGGTTATCAAAATGATATCCTAACAAACCGTGTGATATCTCTTTGGTACAGGTAATCTTCTTTCATTTTTCAAAATTTTTATTTTGAACTTCAATTTTCTCTTAGTAACCAGCATTTTTGGCTGTATCTAATTACATTCTGTTACTTTATAGACCGCCAGAACTTCTTATGGGAAGCCAGAAGTACGGACCTGAAGTTGACATGTGGTCAGTTGGTTGCATTTTTGGTGAATTACTTCTTGGAAAACCTATATTTTATGGAAAAAATGAGGTAATATTTTGCTATGCCATTTATCTTTTTATTTCTAGTCAAGTTGCAGTTCTCAGTTCTCACCTTGTGTACAGAAATTTATAAAGGATTTGTACTTTAACAATGAGATATTCTTATTCTACATGAAAATTCATGACTGTAATGCTCTTGAACTAATGCAAGTAACAAAAACTGTTTTGTTGCATGAATGTAGCTTAATCAGCTGAAAAAGATATTTGAGAAATGCGGGATCCCGGATGAGATCAATTGGCCAGGCGTTACTCAAATGCCGTGGTATAACGATGCTACGGATGCCATCGTACATTATCCCATGCAAAGTCGCATTGGAGAGGTCTTTAAGGAGTAAGTAACCACATAACATATGGGTTCATTTTGCATGATTAATTGTTGTTAGTATCTGCTTGAACCATTAAATTTTTTCTTGTGTGGCAGTTTTGACCATTATGCACTGGATTTGCTTCAGAAGATGCTGACTCTTGATCCTAAAAAAGTGAGTACGCCTTGAACCTTTTTTTTTTCTTTTTTCTGTATAAGGCAGTGATATTGTTGCTTTCAATATTGGAAATCATTACATTGTGGCTTTGGATTAGCTTCCTGTCCTTCGCATCTCACCCATTATTATTATAGTAAGCTATGAATAACCTATGTTCCGGAGTTCCATTTAGTCACTACGGACTGAGATTTGTGCAATGTGCAAATTTTGTTCAGTTCTTTTTTGTTTGATATATTGATTTTAGGTTGGAAGGACCACCAGTTGCAATTATTTTTTAAGATCATACTAAAATTTTGGAGTTTTAGGGACCTGAATCTGATCTGCATCATAATTTAAACATAGTTTGTAATTTTCTTTGATTTAAAATATATTTTGTTTGTTTTCAAATTTCTTGTTTTTTTTTTATTTCTCCCATTTTATTTGTCGAAGAGAATCTCTGACAAAGATGCGCTTGATGATGAATATTTTTTGACCGATCCGTTACCTTGCGACCCTAAAAGGTTACCATAACTGTCCTTACACCTTATCCCTCACTTATTTATAGAAGAAAACAAAAGAAGAAAATTCCTTATACATTCTTGCTCTGATACTGCAGCCTTCCAAAGTATGAGCCGACACACGAATTTCAGACGAGGAAAAAGCGTCAGCAGCCTTCCAAGCAGCAGAGCCACTTGCCTCCACGCCCTCCAGTAATGCCCGGCCCGAGTCAGCCCATGCATGTTTCCCAGCCTCCCATGGCTGCCATTGGATCTAGAGGTGCAAGTAGTTCTGGCAGTTTTGGTGACAGTGGCCCCAACTATCCACAGGGTAGCCTGTCTGGATCTTCAGGTCCTGCTTGTGTACCTGGTAACACAAGAAATCAGTAGTGGCGCTCCTAAATGCTATCTTGAAGTTTTTGTAAGAAGATAGCAATCAATGGTGGCGCTCCTAATTGCTTTTGAAGAATAGATGTTAGCTTTGGTGATTGTACCTTGAAAATAGATCGAACTGATTTAAAATACTAATAGATACTGATGTAAGTGTTGTCAGTGCATTACAGTAGTACATGTTAGGTTAAAATTTGATGTATTGTTTGAAAAGTACAAATAATAATTGATATGGCAATTCTTTTTAACTTCTCCGCATTTACAAAACCTTTTCTATCATTTTCGAGCTTTTATTGCTATGAAATATAATGCAAACATCTTTAGAATTTATTTTCCTAGAATGCATTGGGTCATATTAATAACCTACCACAATGACCTTATTGACCTTGTTAATGGCAGTAACATAATAAGTGAACGGTTCAGTGGCAAGTTAAACATGTTGTACCATTTTCTGATCGATTCAGTGGCATTGGGTCTGATCGTACAATTGTTGAAATTAGATTTGGAGATCTGATCGATTTTGCCTATTTATTCGTTTAATTTTTTTGGCAGGATGGAGGAAATTACTAGCACCGTACCCAAATATTTATGATTTTTTGTCTAGATTCTTTACTGGTAAATTACTGGCACTGTTTATGAGTTCTTGGCTTCGCCAGTTTTATCCAGTTTTCTGATTTTCTCAAATTTGTTCAAGTAGCTATTATTCAGGCTCACTTTTAAATCAATTGAGCATTGTCAGGTCCTGACCTGACAATTTTGCTCTGATGGTAAATGACAGGCCTTAATTCTCCTCAATTGACATTATATACCTATTAAGTTTATACCCTTTTAACTACAACATATTTAAATGACTGTCATTATAATTGTATGTTTCTAAACCTTTGTTTAATTAAAATAGTGTATTATAAAAAAAAGTTGTTGGTTCCAATGACAAATTTCTGGCTCCATCTATGTTTAATTAAGTCTTAAATGACAAATATTATTTGATATTTTCTATTATTAGGATCCATTAAAAGCGAACTTTTGCGGAGGAGCTTTTAATTTGCTTATATCTGCTGGTGCTGGTACAAGTTCTTTTCATCAGTATTGTCAAAGAAAGATGATATATCTGCTGGTGCAGGTACAACTTATATTATATTGTTTGAATATGCTTCTTGATTCACTACCAATCAGATTTGGCAACATTGACTCCCATCTTGAACTGATGTTTTCTCACTGCTATGTAACGGTATTGGCAACGTACCAGTTGATTCATTCAGTCGGTAGAAGAGAACGATAGATTATGACATGATATGATGTTATAAAATATGATATAGTAATTTACAATATAAGAATGTAAAAACAATTACATGTATGTTGCTTTAATTATTTATAATTTATTTTTAAATGCAGCCAACTAGGTTATACCAGTGTTGTAAATAACGGTATGTGGTCATCGGATAGACGGGGTACCGCCAAGTGACTAATCGGTATGCGGCCGATTAATCGGAATTATGCGGACAATTTAACATTTTTATTAAATTTATGTATATATATCATAATTATTAAAATTATTTATTTAACTCACTAAACTTAATTTAAGTTAGTTTTATTATTATAACATGACACTATGCTTATTTCTTCGTAACACGTAAGCATTTTGCATATGTAAGTAACACATTTATTTAATGAAAAATAAATTTGAGAATTAAGCTTTTTCAAATACTAATAACATATTATTTAAAAAAAAGAAAACATTCCAACATAAAATCACTAAATTTAATTTATGATAATAACATAATTTCATAAATAAACATGTCGTACTAATTGAAAAAATTACATCAGTAAGTAAAAAAAAAATATATGGTATATAAATAATAGAAAAATTAATCAATTTCAAAGTAAGTAAGAAGAAAAAAAAACATATATAAAAAATATTGAATGAATATCCAAGCATAAATAAAACTACAATACATGATTTATAAACCTTATTATTACACACTATTATAGAAAAAAAAACAATGTGAAAAAAAAAATTTCACTGGAATAAACGGAAAAAAACGGGAATAAACGGGAATAAACGGCCAATTAAACGGCCGATTAATCGTTTTTTCCTGCCAACAGGCATCCATCCGTTAAGCGTATTCGGAACGGTTTGGCCGCCGTTTCCGATTAAACGGCCGTTTTCTCCGTTTTTTACAACACTGGGTTATACTGTAGTGTTTGGTTGGTACGTTGCCTTTCTATTCATCTGCATAGGTTTGTACCTTACGGCAAATTACCATATCAGCTAGTAAAGTAGCTTCAAATGGATCTTTAGCTCAAACATTTGGACAGGTCCCTGAATCTTCAGGGGGGTGATGGTTCAAATCCATCAAGATCCTTACATAATTCATTTTACAAATACATCCTCGAATTTTCTTCAGTATAAGAAAAAATGTACAAAACATCACATAATTCATACTAGTAGGTACAAGAAGATATGTACCAACTGGTACAAGAGTTAAGAAGGGGCATGAAGGCTTTAGAAAATGCTGAATGCATCATAAGTCTTAAAATACTCAATTTCATAGTAAATGCAACAAAAATCATTGAACTTAACATAACTAAACTATGGCTTGGTACAAACAATGTAAACTAAATTTCTTATTCATCAGATTTTTTATTTATATTGGTATTTGATATCAATTTAGGGTGTATTCAATTTAGAAACCTAATTTACTTGAATTCTTTGAATTATGATAAATTTAGGGAAGTAAATTAGAATAATTTTTTTTAAGTATTCAATTAGCTAATGGGTTTGAACCCGATTCTTGCCCCTCCCTGGCAGAAATCTTGGTCTGCCCCTGTTTGTTAGACCATACTGGCACCAAACTAAATGTAAGTGTAGATTTCTTGAAACAAGCACCAAAGAAAGTCCTTAAGCTCAAAGAGCTAATTTCTTCCTGTGTTGAACTAATGAAGATGCATTTTGATGTTGAGACATACAAGTATCTTTTTCTTTGCTTTTTAATTTACTTAGGCAATATAAACAAGCTTTACCATATGGTCGTTGGTCGATACTAAATGCATAGGGTCAACAGTACAAATACTATAACGTTGTTTTTCTGTTATTTGGTATTTTAGTTTGATGGAAATAGTGTTTAAGACTCAATTATGTTTACGCATGTAATCTTATGACAAAAAAGGTGGTGAAAAGGTGAATTGAAAAAATATGTACGATGGTGGGGGTGCAGGATGGGGCTATACTAAGTCAAATTTTATCTAACCGGTATCAGATTTTGTAACACTCTATTAGATACTGACATGGATTGCTCATTTGTTTTCTCTGTTAATTCCCAGGTTGTATTGACGGAGTTTGAAATTAATATGACTAAAATGCCTCTTCGAAAGCTAAGCAAAATATACAAAATAGTACATGATATATTTAATATGACTTCCTATTGTTTCTTATTTGTATTGTGACCATAATATGGAAGATATTAATAAATTGGCCCATTGTTTTTTTCTTTTTCTGTACATGTTTGAGGCATTGACTGAGATTCAAAATTTGGACTATTTTTTTTTTCTATATTGTTCTCTCTTTTTTGTTTCTTTTCTTGCGAGATGTGGTAGGAGTTTGCAAGGATTGGGTCGAACAGACGTTGTTTTGAACCATAGTGAGTTTATTACATTAGTGAAACAGAAAAAAAAAACTTTGTCAATTTGCCTCCTAATAGTTATCCAAATATTTTGGTGAAATTTCCTATTTCCATTTATACCTTTAGGTTAATTGTCACGAACAGTACAAGAAGCTGAATTTGTTTTCATCAGAAGACTGACTGAACACTTGCTAGACCATACAACAAAAGCAGGTGTGAGAATTAAAACACCAAGTTTTTAACAGTTTCAAAATAATCCTATATATTTAGCTATTGTAAATCATCTTAAACTCACAATATATGCATCTTGGATCTTCTGTACAACTATTTCAATGTATAGTGTCCTATCTGTTGGTCAAACAAACGAAAACCCAAAAAATTAAAAATTAAAACAATTACTAAGTTTGTCACGCCAGAAAAGACATGATCATTTCTTTCACACTTAAAATTCTCACTCCTGTCCTTAATTCGTTCTTGCAGTTCTGAAGAACATTAAAGCCTCCGACAACAAGTGATGCAAAGGACACAAGAAAACAACTATTTGTAAAACCTTTAATCCAAAAAAAGATAATATACTTCTATGTTAGTATAGCAATATCTTTTTATATTAGTATAACACATGTTATATGCAGTTTTCAATCATTTTTTATTAGGTTTATAGGTCAATTAAGCCAGGATATGATATTTGCCGTTTTTTCTCAGTTTCAAGGATATGATTTTGGGTTGTTTAGTGCATGGTACTAAGATTTGATTTAGGTTAATTTTGGATTTCCTCTTTAGAAAACATTTGACAGTGTTCAAGGATATTTCACCTTTCTTGCACAACTCACCTATAAGAGTGTTTTAGGTCATGACATTATGCTCATGCTCTTTGAAAATCATTTCATCAAGAAAATTCAATGCCTTCTCAATTTCTCCTTGCACAAGTCACCTATAAGAGTGTTTTGTTTTAGGTTACAACATCATGCTCATGCCCTTAGGAAATCACGTCATCAAGAAAATTCAATTCCTTCTTTGTTTCCACTTGCGCAGCCCACCTAAAACAGGTTATAGAATATTTATTGCCTCAGTTTCGCCTTTCTTGCAAAGCCCATCTAAAAGAGTCTTACAGGTGAATAGGTGATGACATTAGACACACACCCCTTAAGAAATAATATAATTGAAAATATCCATTACCTCCTCAATTTTACATTTCTTGCACAACACATAGAATAGTGTTACAAATCTTGAATATTGCTGCATTGTTTTATCTGTGTTGGCACATATAATCAAGCGCGCACAACAAAACAAACTACTTGATTTCTCATTTTTGCAGCAGTGAGGACAACAAAGCAAGAGAAGAAAGAATAGCATTGTACCGTATAAATAATTTCACATATTTTGTTGATTGTAAAATTTTGTTTAGTATCTCCATTCAGAAAACACTTGGAATTATTTTGTTACAACACTGTACAAAGGAATTTTTTTTTCCAGTTTTGTAACAAAAGGGATGACAAACTTATCAGATTGTATTTCCCCCCTCCAACCTTCTGTTTTTTTTCCTTTACTGTTTATTAGTTTTTGTTTTTATGTGGTTTTCTTATGAGTACTCTATATGTTTTTTTCTCTGCCTCAATGGCCACTGCCGAAGCAAAGCGAGGCACGCTTCTAGTATTATTTATTCCATAATTTTGTTTTATTTCTTATGGATGTTTTATACAGGGACGAATCAACGTTTTCAGTAGAATGGGATGATTTTAGAATAAGGCATAATTATATAATTATTTTGAATATTAAGTATATTTTTGCAATTTATCTAAGAAACATAGAAATATAAGTCGTCTATTTTAGATAAAAAAATTAGGACCAAGCATATTTTTTTAATTTTTTAAAATTTATATATATTTTTATAAGTTATTATGCAAAAAAATACAAAATTGAAAATTTATTTTTGAATTTATTTTTATAAGTTATTATGCAAAAAAAATTAGGACCAAGCAAGTCCCTCTTGATTTTACGTGGCACCATTCCTGATTTTATATTGCCGATTATATACATGAACAATTAATAAACACGCAAGTGCCAGCAGTTTTCACGTTTCCTCTTTGGTGATCCGTTGTTCATATATATTATATAGTAATTTGGTCAAATAAATAATTTTTTAAACCTCGAAGCTTGAGCTACATTAAGTAACGTAATTGAGGTAGAGAGGTAGAGATTAAGAGATGTATGTATGTCCCTTCACATCTTTTATGTCACGCCGGTTCTTCTTTGCAATTGTTTTCGCCTGAATTAAATAAATAATTAAAAATTAGAATGTGAAGGGAAAAAAAAATTATAGGTAACTTGGAAAAGGGCAAAATAGAGAACAATAAAACATCATATCTTACAGCATGTTCTTCTGTAGTCTTTTGTTAACTCTCCAATCTAGCTTTATGTCTTAAGGCCGATTCATCATGGTCCCGTCTTTTCTAATTTATTAAAGAGACAAGTCACAAGTAGTCATTAATTCATACGTTAATTCAAAATTAGAATGTGAAGGGAAAAAAAAATTATAAGTAACTTGAGAAAGGGCAAAGTAAGGAACAATAAAACATCATATCTTACAGCATGCTCTTCTGTAGTCTTTTGTTGACTCTCCAATCTAGCTTTATGTCTTAAGGCCGATTCATCATGGCCCCGTATTTTCTAATTTATTAAAGAGACAAGTCACAAGTAGTCATTAATTCATACGTTAATTCAAAATTAGAATGTGAAGGGAAAAAAAAATTATATGTAACTTGGGAAAGGGCAAAGTAGGGAACAATAAAACATCATATCTTACAGCATGCTCTTCTGTAGTCTTTTGTTGACTCTCCAATCTAGCTTTATGTCTTAAGGCCGATTCACCATGGTCCTGTCTTTTCTAATTTATTAAAGAGACAAGTCACAAGTAGTCATTAATTCATACGCTGAAATTGCAGTTGGAGGGATACCTGCTACTATATAGTCTCCTCAGTCCCAATCATCTTAAATTTTTTAAATGATTTTTTGAGATTTTGGTGCCTCATGCAATTGAGAATGGAGAAAGGTGATTTTTGAGGTGACACTATTCAGCTCTGGCAGTACATCCAAGATCTTTGTCTAACACAAAATCTCTTATAGGAAATTTGAGTGACTCTTGACAGTTGACAATAGATAGTTTTTGTCATTTTTGACCTTAGATAGTTTTTGACATTTGAGTGACTCTAGACCTAATATATATAATTTGCAGAAAATCCAAAAGAAGTAAAGTAAAGAGAAGTAAAAACACAGATATGTTCCGTTCTAAAACTACATATATATCATCCTCCAAACTAATATGGGTATGTTTGGATGCACAAGAATAGCTACTGTTTTCGGAATAGCATTGCTATTCGGAACAAGGTGCATCCAAACGACATTTAGAGCTATTCGGAATAGCTACTGTTTTTAGAATAGCATTGCTATTCGCTATTCTTACAAAAACATAGAATAGCATTTGTTGATTTCAATATTAATACTAATCCAATATTTAAACTAATATTATATTATATTTAATATCTAAATTAATATTATATTGTATTATATTTAATCTAATATTTTATTTAATATTGTTATAATATTTAAAATAATATTATACTATATTTTAATATTTAAATTAATATTATATTATATTATATTTCATCTGATATTTTATTTAATACTAATATAATATTTAAAATAATATTATATTACATTTAATAATTAAATTAATATTACATTGTAATATATTTAAACTAATATTTTATTCAATACTAATCTAATATTTAAAATAATATTATATTACATTTAATATAATATTTTATTTAATACTGATATAATTTTTAAATTAATATTATATTATATACATTAATATTTAAACTAATATTATATTACATTTAATATTTAAAATAATATTATATTACATTTAATATTTAAACTAATATTATATTATATTTAATCTAATATTTTATTTAATACTAATTTTATTTTTAAATTAATATTATATTACATTGATATTTAAACTAATATAATATTATATTTAATATTTAAAATAATATTATATTACATTAATATTTAAACTAATATTACATTATATTTAATATTTAAAATAATATTATATTACATTTAATATTTAAACTAATATTATATTATATTTAATATTTAAAATAATATTATATTACATTTAATATTTAAACTAATATTATATTATATTTAATATTTAAAATAATATTATATTACATTTAATATTTAAACTAATATTATATTATATTATATTATATTAATATTATATTATATTATATTTAATCTAATATTTAAAATAATATTATATTACATTTAATCTAATATTTTATTTAATACTAATCTAATTTTTAAAAATAATATTATATTACATTTAATATTTAAACTAATATTATATTATATTTAATACTAATCTAATATTGAAAATAATATTATATTACATTTAATATTTGAATTAATATTATATTGTATTATATTTAATCTTACACATAAATTATTAAACAGTAGCTATTCCCTCCAAACTCTATTCCAAATATGCAATCCAAACAATTTTTTCACTGTTCTGAATAGCACTGTTCTTAAACAGTAGCTATTCTTATTTACTATTCTAAACAGTAGCTATTCTAGCTATTCTAGAGTGCATCCAAACGTACCCTATATATACTGCTTATAAGTAAGAACTACTAATTGTCCTACAAGCTTGTTTAATTGAAGTACCTCGTTTTTACTTTGCAGCTTCATCTCGCTGCAAATCTGAATATTGGAGATTGAAATTTGTGATAGGACAACTGTGCTGCTTCTTTAATTGAAGTACCAAAAAAAATGTTAGCTACAGCTGCACTTGTCTTTATTATTTTGTTTTTTTTTTTAGTATGTTTGCTAGACTATTATTTGAGTGTTGCTACGGCTGTTCTTGATGTGCACTTTGATCTGTATTACATTTTAAAAATTTGCTAGAAGTCATATGCAATTTACGGATCTGACTCCGGTGCTTTTCTTAGAGAAAAACACCAAGGTGTTTTTCCGATTCCAACCATTCAAATTTTTAAATTTGCGTATCTCGATAAAGAAACTTTTTCATGCACAAATCTCCACGAATTTGAATGGTTGGGATCGGAAAAGCACCTTGGTGCTTTTCTCTAAGAAAAGCACCGGAGTCGGATCCGCAATTTACAATCACAGATTCTCTGGTTCGTATTATTTTTGGATTAAAGTCATATGCACTTTGATCTGTATATAGTATAAATTTTTGGATAATTTCATCTGGTTTGTATTATTAGATTTTCTGGTTCGTATTATTAGATTCATCTGGTTCGTATTATTTCTGGACTATTATGTATTTTAATTATTCATGTTTTATACTGATATCTATTAGATTATTCAGTAGTTCGGTCCAGTTGGCTGTTCCTGTTCAATAATTATTCAGTGATCTGCCTTGAATTGAACTAACATTGCAGATTTGCTCTGTTATACTGTTCAACTTATTTATGATACCTCTTGCATTAATGCACCGCGTATTTAGCGGTGGTCGGGGCACACTGCTATAATTATGTTTTGTTTTTTCAATGATAAAAAAACATTCTTTTCTGAAATCCCATCCGGAATAGTCGAATAGGTTCTCTGCAAATGTTTTGTTTGGAATTAGCAAATGAAGAGGTTACCAATTTTATGATAAGTTGTATATATTTAATTCGTTGTGTTTGATTGCAATAGGAAAGAAAATTAATTATGGTCAATGAAAAACAGCGGAGGAAATAATTACTAGGTCATTTTTATCTTTAAGTTACCAATTCAGAGTAGGTCCGATGTACTTGATATTTTGATGTGTTAATTTGTACTACACAAATTCAAAATGTTATAATTTGTATGCATGTACATTGCTTAATTGGGAATTGTGAAATTAAACAAAATGAATGATACACTTTTATCATTTCAAAATTTAAAATTGAATTATTAATACAACAAAGAGTATATATTTGCCATATGAGAAAATAATGTATTGCTATAAATTTATTGTAAGATGTTTCCCATGCTTTCATGGGTCCTGGGATACTGATAGAAGTGACTAAAAATAAGTAATAGTCAAATTACTTGTAATGCAATTGAGGATACTGATAGAAGCAATTGAAAATAGAAATTGTATGGTCAATAGTCAAAAGTACCTATAACAACAAATCAATGAAAAGATAAGATAATGTTCTGGTATGGTATGACTAAAAAACTTATTAAAAAAAAGTTCTTTGGATATTAAATTTAGAACGTAAAGTACAGTTAAGTTCATCATATTTGGAAATATATTAACAAAAAAAAATTCTTTGGAAATATATTAAATTTAATACCACTATTAGAAAGCAAATATAATGAAAACTTATTAACAAAAAATATTATTTGGACATATATTAAATTTAGAACATAAAGTATAGCTAAGTTTATATATTATATTTGCTTTCAATAGTGGTATAAAGCAGATTTCAAATTTCAAAAGCAAAGAAAAGAGGTACATTCCTCCACTGTTCTGACATGATCAGATTGGATTGGATTTACCAATAGAAAAATAATTTGGATCAGTGGAATTTTCCATCATTAAAAACAGTAATGAGATTCTTATTATGTAAAGTTAACAAAATTATACATTCCTAAACAAAGTGAAAAGTGGATGTAAATGAAGACGTGTGCATGGAGTTAGGCTATTATAATATGCATATTACAGATAAGCTCTTGCTATGAATTCATATTTTTATTTAAAAAAATAAAATGATCAATCACAATATAACTAGAAACCAAATTTATATTTTTTAAGAATTCCTTTTCTAGTTAGTATATAAATGCTTGACGAATATCAATTAGAACATGTCTTTCATCAATATAATTTGTTGATGAGAAATATATAAATAAGTTGCATGAAATGAAACATCGTATTTATTTTGAAAGATTGGAGGGTGAAGTCGTAAAAATGTCCATAGTTTTGATTTGAAGAATGTGGATATAGATCCGAACTCAAACGGATTCGGTTCGCCTCTGATTCATTTTGTTGGATCCGAATTTGCTGCGATTCTTTACTTATGAACAGTAGTTTATAATTTATATCTTTTCAAATTTAACTGTTGAATTATTTTGAGATTCATGTAAAAACTAATTATTTTGAGATATATGTACATAAATTATTTGACCACTGAATTTAAAAAACAAAATTTTTATAATTACTGTTCTCATATTCCGATCGCAGCAGGTGTGAATCTATCTCATTTTGTTAGGTACTGCGAGTCTGCGAGTCTGCGACCAATCTCGAAGTCTCCCCGGCTCAAATCAAACGGTCCATATAAAATCTCAGATTGAACCGAGTAAAATATAGCAATTCCTACCTCCAGTTTGAATAAAATGGAGAGGAAGCAAACCTGGACCTTCACGATACGGACGGACGGGACAGACCTCCCCTCCCACCGTGTCACCGACACTGGGTCCATCAATTTCTCTTTCGTTATTTCGGAATATCCAAAAAGAAAATTAAAACCTGCTCCTCCCTCGCAGCTTTTTCGACACTCTTAAACCCTAGCCGATTTTCTTAAAAATAAAACCCTGATTAAAAACGAATTCCACCAATCACGATTGAAATCTAGGCCTTTCAAGTCGAAACCTAGCATAACTGAGATTTCTATTTTGGCGTATATTTGTGGTTGAGATGAAGGTTAAGGTAATTTCGCGATCGACGGAGGAGTTCACTAGAGAGCGCAGCAAGGATTTGCAGGTAGATTTTCCACTGCTTCGAGCATTTTTTATACCCGTTCGTTACGAGAATGTTAAAAATTCTGAAATATTCATCTAATTATGTTAATTTTATGAAAAAAATGGGGCAGAAAGTTTTCAGAAACTATGATCCAAATTTGCATACGCAAGAGAAGGCTGTGGAGTACACCAGAGCACTTAATGCGGCCAAATTGGAGAAGGTAAATACCTTTTTATCAGTGTACTTATTTTTCATGCATATGCAAATTCAATTTTCAAAAGTACCATGTCAAGATGTCCTTAAAAGGTTTTGTATTTGCATCTGAACACCTTAAATCAATTGTTTCAATTGTCCTTTCAGAATTTCATTAGCTAATTAGAAGTAGAGAAACCTGTGTAGCTTTGTCATATATCAAATTTCCATAGATAAATGTGCAAAATTATATAGTACTCGAATGTATATTGTTTTTCCCTATTTCTATGAACTTCCTTTTCATTTTGTAGATATTTGCGAGACCATTTGTTGGTGCAATGGATGGGCATATCGATGCAATCTCTTGCATGGCTAAAAACCCTAATCATTTGAAATCGGTTTTCTCTGGATCCATGGATGGAGGTATTATACTTCAACGCAATTTAGTTAGTTTTCTTATTTGTACAATCTAAATACTACGATAGTTATAAGAAATTAATATTGGGGTGACCTGGTTTGTTCTGAATTTATTTTTGATCTTATATGGGGCCTCTAGTTGGTTGCCTAGATCACACTTTAAACCATGAATCAGTGATACAAAGTTACAAACAATAGTAGTTATTGGCCTTTCAGGCTCTGTAAGCAAGTGTTATTTTATTTATTTATTTATTTATTTAATCCTCTCGGCAGATATTCGTCTATGGGACTTGGCTACAAGGTACTTTTATGACTTTTTTATTATTTAATATTGTTCTGAGAAATTTCCATTTAACCTCAGACAATTCTTTATAATTCTACATGTCTCAGCACACAAACACTTACACAAAAGAAGGAAAAAAAAAGGCACGCCAGATTTTGTTTACAAGACTACAAAACATGGACTAATATCCCAGTGCTTCACTTTCATGCGAATTTGTCATCACAAACTGAGTCAAACAATGTTTATTGGACGAGGGGTCATTTGAAAATTATTTATTTTGACAGTCTTGACAATCTTCAAAATTTGAAATCTGACATTACAAGCATGATCTTGACGATGCATGTCTATAACAAAATGATGAGATTTGGTGTATATTTCACCGTACATCAAGTGAGTTGAAGTTTCAGCTGTCCAAAATTATGATCCTTAGTGCATACCCATAACTTTACTTTTTGACCTTCAATCTTTTTTGAATTGATTTGAAAAACCATTGGCATGGTTGTCGAGATAAACATTATCAAGTGAATCCTCCCATTTGAAAAATTGGAGAGAAAACGTGTGCTGGTAGTATATTATAGTTGCACAAGTTAATGAATAGCTCTAACATTTTTAGCTCCCAAGAATAGTTGTACATGTCGAACCTTATCTTAATTGAATAGCGGCATTGAATTTTTTGTTGAATAAAAATAGGAAAACAGTTTGTCAGTTCCCAGGACACCAGGGGGCAGTGAGGGGTTTGACATCATCCACCAATGGAGAGGTTCTTATATCATGCGGCACTGATTGCACGTAAGTGAAGTTACAACCTTTTTCTTTTCTCTCGTCCCTATGCAACAGGATATCTGTCTTATCTTGTTACATTGCAAATAAGTCAACAAATTTTCTTTTATGCGTTTTTGTGCATACTTTGTTTCTGAAGTTTGAATTAACAGCTTTTTAACACCAGCAAGAGGCAAAATGTCGCAACCATTTGCTACCAAAAATATCCAATATTCCGACACAGTAAATATAAACATAAAGAAAAAAAAGATACTATTTTTTTCTTTTCTGTCAATTTGTGCGCGTCTTGGGTTGAGCTTTTGGTTAATTTGGGCAGTTACTGAATAATGTTGGATAGACTGCCTGTATATGTTATAGATCGAGTGAGGCTATGGTACAATGCCCAGCGCACATTGGTCCGTACTATGGATCAATATCTCCATTTACAAAGTCCAAATAGTCGACCTGAACTGTTCTACATGATCACCATATGAAAATGTGCTTGTAGATAATTTTTTTAGATTTTTTAGATTTTTTTTTACTATTTTTTTAGATAGGTGAAAAAACACTTGATCTAAGTATTCTAAGTAGTGATGTTCTGCCTATCTAAAGAAATAGTAAAAAAGAAAAATTTAGTCTGCATGTACATTTTCGTAGGGAGGTCACGTTGAACGGTTCATATCGATTGTTTGGACTTTGAAAACGAAGATATTGATCCAAAGTACAGGCCAATGTGTGCTATGCATAGTACTATTCACTCATTATAGATAGATAGGTATACCAGAAATGTCCAACTTTTTGTAATAATGTATGAGCTATTTTTTTCCCTGATTCATTGAACTTCTTAGCCTTTATTGGATGCAGAGTTCGACAATGGAAAGTCGGTCCCCTCAATTTTGACTCCACTGCAGACATTTCAAAGGTGGTCTGTTTTACTTGGTTGCTGCTTCAACTTCACAAGTTTTGCTTACATGACTCTTGGACTATTGTTCAAATAGTCAATATTCTTTTGCTGCTTTCTGTTACAGTTTTCTTTTACAATTAATCCTTTTTTTTGTTTTGTCTTTTCAGCCATTGGCTGTCTACACTTGGAAGCATGCTTTCTGGTGAGCAGTGTAAAATTAAAGATCTTAGAACTGTTATTTTTATTTCACATATGTTATTCAGAATGTTTTTCGTGTTTGACTGAGGTAAGAACCAAAGTTTACACCTGAATCACTGAATTCAATAATATTAATTAAAGAAAGAAGGTAATCATCCACTTTGTTTGTGTATTGTATTGGTTGGGATGTGTGCTAATGCCAGAAATTTGAAATCTCTTACCAATATAAATAATTGGAACCCTGGAGTGGTATGCTATACAATACAGTTAAACTTATATTTCCATATTTTTGTTTTTCCACTGAAAAACAAACAGGGGTGTGGATCATCAATGGGACACCAGTATTTTTGCAACAGCTGGTGCACAAGTTGATATTTGGGATCGCAATAGGTATTATATTCTTCCTATTTTTTTTTTTATACTTTTATGCTACATGGGCGCAAATGACAGTATATTCTTTTCTTTTCTTTTTTGAGGAAAGGTCGGAGCCAATAAGCACATTTAAGTGGGGAAATGATTCAGTGATTTCTGTTCGGTTCAATCCCGGTGAGCCCAACTTACTGGCTACCTCTTCTAGGTATATAATCAGTTTCTCCTTTTTCATGTCTGTTCATCTACAATATCTCAAATTAATTTTTGAAAATTTCAACCAATGCTACACGGATATGGCTGTGGGTATCACATCACATACTGTACAGATAAAGCGATATGGCAATTTTCTAAATTGTAGGATACAATACGCTTTATAACCTATATTTCTATTCTCCAAGTTTAACGTGCAAGATATTTAACAAATATTTTAATATATAATTTATTAATTAAAAACGATGCAGCCAAAATTTTTTATATAAAACTTTTACTTTCCAAAAAGTACTAATAAACACAGAATGGTTGACAATAAAAATAGGAAATAAAAACAAATTTCCTGAAGTAGTAGAAGTTAAAAGAGTAGCTTCATTGGTTTCCAGAGTACTGCTCCATTAGTTCCCACATATCCTCAAAAGGAAATTTCTACTCTTTGGTCTCTAGATAACCAGTTAATATTTCTCTGCACCAAACATGCCCACCAGGAACCTAGCTTCGGGATCTTGTGTGGTGAGTGCCCATATCCTTGTACGTATCAGGGTGTATCTTGACCGAATTGGTCAAGTCAATTAAATTGCTAGATACGCTACTAGGTGCATCGATAAGTATCGCATGTGTGTCACACACGTATCTGATGCAGATGATATGATTATTAGAAGTATTGGTGAAGCATAGGTTTTAACCTTTTTACAAATCAGTACTACATGGTTATAAAAGTCTGATGTTATCCCCTTCACATATGAAGTATGAAGCTAAATATAAGTTTAAAAGTGAACTTTCTTGCAAAAATTAATTTACAATTTGTGTGGACTTTGAATTTAAGCTACAAGTTCAAGCTTATTGTACCGATTGTAGCCAACTATTGCCTGCTTGTCAAATTGTATTTTATTTAATTTTAAAAATGTTTTGTAGCGACCGTGGAATTATACTATATGACTTGCGCACATCTTCCCCATTCAAAAAAGTTATAATGCAGGTAATCTTTATTGGTCAATCTTCTCTTTCGATATTCTTATATAAAAAGTTATGTATATACTTATATGACCTCATGCTTTTGTCTTTTGCTCAATGCAGACAAAAACTAACTCCATATGTTGGAATCCAATGGAGCCTCTTAACTTCACTGCGGTACATTATCCATCCATGCAACTGTAGAATGTTTTTCATTAATTTGCATATATTTTTATATATAAACAATCTTTTACAGGCAAATGAAGATTGCAACTGTTACACTTTTGACGCAAGGAAACTTGATGAGGCCAAGGTTGTGCACAGGGATCATGTCTCTGCCGTGTGAGTATAGAAATTACTTTTGAACCATTTGTATACTTTTTATTGCCCCCTCCTTTGGTTGTACAACTGGCAGCCAAGTTAATTAGTATTAAAATTGTTTCAGCATGGATGTGGATTACTCACCTACAGGCCGTGAATTCGTTACGGGCTCTTATGATAGAACTGTAAACTGTTCTCCCATCTCTTATTTTAGATATTCAATATTGTTAATACCTTTTGGCAATTAGTTTTTAACTTAACATTTTACAGGTTAGGATCTTCAATCACAATGGAGATCATAGTCGTGAGATTTACCATACCAAGCGGATGCAAAGGTCTCCCCCCTCCCCCCAATTGTGTTTATTTATTTACTGTAAAAGAAATTTTGGCCGGGTAAAATTTTGCTATTTTGACCTCCTGGCTGGATTTAGCAATACAACTTTTGCCTTTGGTCAGAACAGAAGGATTTATTTATTGTAAAATAAAAAAAAATAGAAAAGGGGAGAAAAGAATTTTGAGTTTAGAAGTAATAATAATATTACTGCAAATTTTACAGTCTTTGCCCAATTCCTTCTGATTTTGGACTGTGTGACTAAAAACTATGGTATATTGTATACTTGTAGGGTATTTTCTGTAAGGTACAGCTGTGATGCTTCATATGTAATATCTGGAAGTGATGACACAAACCTTCGGATTTGGAAGTCAAAAGCCTCTGAACAACTTGGAGTTGTATGTGTTCTTTTTTTATTGCATTATTTAAGCATCAGTTTGGTGTTGGTACCAGATTTGACCCGCTTGTAGATTACTGTACCGGTATAGAATCCTGTTGGATTAACTTTGAGCACAGTTCTAGTTTTTCTTGATGTTGTTGTGTTCAATTGAAGACCTTCAGGGTTTTATCGAGGAATCATTGGATTTTTTTTAGGGTAAAGGATCATTGGATTTTAATGAAGGTTTAAGGGTGTTAAATTACTAGGGTTAATCTGGCAAAAATGAATGGAGACGATTACCAGGGTCAATGTGCCAAGAATGCTAATGTGATATAGCGTATAATTTCAGATATTACCTAGAGAGAAGAAGAAGCATGAGTACAATGATGCGTTGAAGGCACGATTTAAGCATCTACCTGAGATCAGACGCATTGTCAAGTCAGTCTCTCTCTCTCATATTAATTTAATCTTTCTATTGGTTTTGAACTCACAAGCACATATATGAAGGACTCGAGCCTTACATTTTCTATTGTTTCAGGCATAGGCACTTACCTAAACCAGTATACAAGGCAGCCATCATGAGGCGCACTGTTACCGAGGCAGAGAACAGGAAGGAAGAGAGACGCCAAGCCCACAGTGCTCCTGGTAGCTCTTCAAGGAAGCCCTTCAGAAAGAGAAGAATCATAAAAGAAGAATCATAGAATATATATTTTTATTCTTTATGAAGAGAGCACCAGCTGGCCTCGAGTTGATTGGTGAGGGGTCCACATGGATGCTTCAGATTAGCACCATTGTAGATGTAACCAATTTTCTTCACTTGAGGTTAAGTTGCTAATTGTACTATATAGAACTTACATGTTTCTTTCTTTCCCTTCTCCAGAGATAATAGTTTGTTTTTATTTGAAGTGATTTTTGTGAGGGGATTCATTTCAGCTAGTTTTCAGCCATAATTGTATTTTTAAAAGATGTAAGAATGAGCGATTAGTTAAATAACTTGCCGTGGTCAGGTAGTCAGAGCATGATGCAAACGGGAAACAAAGGAATAAAACTTGAAATCTATGGATCTGTCCAGAAGATTTCAGTGCTTAATTAAGACCCGATCTATATCACGTCATGCGTCTTCTTCACGGGAGTTAAGTGTTTAAGGTAGATCTGGAAAGTTATTTAATAAAGAACAGTCTTGATATTTGTTTTCTATATATTAACCTACTTGACGTATCTCATTCAATCTCAATACACATATTGGTTATTGTCATTTGTGTGATGCATGCGGATACCGCACTATTGTCTATTTCAATTATAACCATCACATGTTCTTAACCAAGTCGGAATGTTCACACCTATGTTTAATTTCTTATTTTTCTAGACTGATTATTCGAAACTTTAAAATACAAATTTAACTATTTCATAATACACATATTATAGGGCCTAATGCGTTACGAAATTCGGACTGTCCTTAAAATCTGTGCCATGATCTGGTCCTAATGGACTGTCGGCAGTTCGGCACTTGGTCGTCCGAGAGACAAATAGAAAGAACATAACGAAATGAAAGGGAACATAATTCCCTTCGTTTAAAATCTAACGGACCCAGCACCCTCAGATGACACTGATCTCAATACAAATTCAACAGTTTGGAGGTGAGAACTAGTCTTTGGTCTAGTGGCAAAGACACATGATCTCTGTATGAGATATCATAAGTTCAAAACTCAGATGAAGAAAATTCTTTATTGTAATAACAAAGTATTAAATAGTTTGATGGTTTGACCTAAATTCAGAGGTAATTGGAGGGGGAACTTGATAAGTATAATAATTCTACTAACAATATAGTACAATTGCTCTGATCTATAGTTATAGCTAAAAATAACTAAATTTTAATTCTATATATTGAAATAACTTGATTTTAAAATTTTAATTATATATATTGAAATTTAACTAAATTTTTATTTGTTTAAAATTTTTATATTATACAACCTCCTCATAAAATGATAAATGTTAAATGTGTGTTTGTAATTCAGTGATTAAGAGTTCTAATTAAAATTTGAGAGATCTTAGATTCAATTTCTAGTTACCACACTTTTTTTTGCCTTTTCACATATTATATATTTTATAATTTAACTCCTATTTAAATTTTCTAGTTTCATTCCCGACAACTGCTGTTGGTACCTTGAAATGAAAGTATTGTTAGGAAATAAATTAAATTAGTGATGCGACCATATTTCACATTGTTACATTAGTTAAAAAAAATTAACGACGAGCACAGAATAAAAATGCACAAAAAGACTACAAATGTATTAACTAAATACAAGAGCAACAGAAGTCGATATCAAGGTCTTCAAACAAATCTAATAAATCTATCTAAGACCATGAAAAGAAAAAGCTACTCGAACAACGCCGCACAATACATACATACACTCGGAACACAACAAAATAATCAGGAGCCGCATAACCTTAACTCACCTACGATCTGAAATTCAACTTATTATCCGGCATTTGTAGAACCAAACTTCCAATTCCAAGATGCAAACCAGCCTCTTTTCTGAAAATGCACCCAATGCTTAGGTACTAATTCATGATTTGGCATGTACAGAGCACTATCTTGAGCTCTTCTCAGGATATTTTTTCACGCAAAATGCTTCAGTTCCTCAAAAATGGACCACTCAACACCCCGGCAGTGACTGTGCAGATTCCATTTCAGACAGGCTTGTGCCTGACTCAACATGCTGCAGATAAGACTGAGGTAGGCCCGTTGACCCCACAAGATACCCCGACTGAGGCAGTGACTGTGCAGATGCCATCCCAGACAGGCTTGTGCCTGACTCAACATGCCGCAGATAAGACTGAGGTAGGCCCGATGACCCCACAAGATACCCCGACTGAGGCAGTGACTGTGCAGATGCCATCCCAGACAGGCTTGCATCGGATTCAACGTGCCGCAGGTACGATTGCGGTAAGCCCGACGACCCAACAAGATAACCCGAGGAGCTGATGCTCGACCCGGGGACATTATATGGGGACGCATATCGATTGTTGTAGATCGGTGACGACGAAGGCACAAAACCTAAAGAGTGTTGCGAGGCAAGGTGAATGGATGATGCATTGAGCCCACGATATGAGTGAAACGATTGCATTGCATGAAAGTCTGCATAGCTTTGGGAGCTTGACATGCCTCGGAAATCTGCATAGCTTCTACTGATGGAAATCGGAGGAGACTGATGGCGGGGGGTTCCACAGTACGAGTTAAAAGGGGAAGGAGAATTATGTCTAGGAAGGGGGTTAGGGTTTCGGGGCGGGGTAGAAATGGGGGTGTACGTGCGGGAGATGGATTGGGAACGAGGGGGGCGGGCGATTTGAATGGAGTGAGAGGAGGAGAGGTTGGAGTGGAAGGATTGGGAAGGGGAGGAGAGGAGAGGGGTAGTTTCGGTAGGGGGAGGAGGAAATGATGTACCGGCCATTGCGTCACGTTTGCAAACTGGACAGAAGGTTCGCCAAGAGGTGAGCCATAAGTCTACACACATCGCATGGAATTCTGTGAAGGAAACATTTCAAAACAAGAATTTTATTTTTAGTCCACAAATTTTAAATTTTGTTCTCCCTCAAATCAAGAATAAGTTCTTAAAATGAAAGCTTGTACTTTGATTAAAACATGGATGCTAGTGCGTATCAAAAATTAGTATTATATATTCAAGTCACACCTGGAACTGAACTATACCAGTACAGTTTAGTAAGAGAACTTTCAATTCCTACCTATATATGCTTTTAAGAAAGCAAAACCTATTATGACATCAGACTTTAAAAGTACAAAATAAAAATAAGTAGAAGATACAAGTCAATATAAGAAATTACATTGAATATGGAAAGGAAAGATATCGACTGTTCTGCAAAATTAAACTGCGAGACTATTTTAACTAGAAATAAAATATCAAGGAATAAAGATAAAACTATAATTCAGAACTTACTATGACGGCATGGTAAAATCCTCAATTTATCTCCGACGCAATAATCTTCAAGGCAAATGGCGCAGGTACTGGCAGTACAACTCTCCTCTGACACCACTGTAAAAACGACACTTGGCATGGCTTTCACCAGTTGACTGCTCATGCCGTGAAACTCTCTGACGTCCGTGTCCCGCCCTGCCCTCTCCCTCCTAATCCTGTGCCTCCTGACAAAGAAACAGGTCGCTAAGACCGCTGACATGGCAAGAAGGGAGATGAAGGAGATTGCCAAGATCGACCATGCAGAGTTTTCAAATGTTGGTATGATCCACACTTCAACATCTGAGCGATTAGCATACCGAGCTAGGGTTTCGCCAGAGAATTTGGAGACAAATAGAGCATATATCTTTATGCCACTAGAGCTACCTGCCACTGTAAATTTGTTTACGGTGCATGAGAATAAGATTGAAGTGCATTTAAATGCAAACAAGGCCGTTTTGGAAACACGTACTATATTTGCAAATAACACCAAGCATTTCTCATTTTGTAAGAGACCCAACAATACTAAAAGAAAATTTTATTAACAGATACCACATATTGGCCGTAATTCGAGTTACCTACCACTGTAAATTTTTTTATGGTGCATAAGAATAAGATTGAAGTACATTTATATAGGGATTCATGGATGGTAGGTCTTAATTGACATCTAAATGCAAATAGGGCCGTTTTGGAAACACACACTGTATTTGCAAATAACACCAAGCATTTTCTCATTTGTAAGAGACCCAACAATACTAAAAGAAAATTTTATTAACTCAGAGCACATATTGGCCGTAATTAGATATCAGATTTGATGCTTATCGGCTTATCACCACACCACCAAAAATGTAAAAGGGAAAGAAGGGGATTGAATACTTGAGACTAAAGCGCCGTCATCTTCATTATCATACACTATGGCAGCCTTATATCCTGCATCTTGGGCATTTCTGACCTTGTGATCAAATGTACAATTTCCCCTGATTAAAAGGACAAACGGTAGAACTTGACCATGACCTTTCTGTGCTTCATTCGTTAATTTATGGCATGCATCTAGAGGCTCTGCTATCTGAATTGAACCGCATATGCCTGATCCTTTTACTGCAGGGGCTGTCAAATTTCACAAAAATAACTATATAAATATATATAAATTAAAGGAGAACAAAATTGAAAAAAATAGTCTGAGAACAAACCAATTTAAGTTGGTATACCAATAAATTGCAAACTCGAAATATTACTTATCCCAACTCAACACCTTATTAAATTACCAGAATGCCTGAATTACCATGGAAACCTAGGGCTTGGCATTGGATGGATAAGTCAGAAAGCAGTGCTTCAGGCTATTTAGGGAATAAAAAAAATGAGAAGAGCAGTACAGTATAAGGATAACATAGAGGATTTTAGTTTAAGTGAATAAATTAACATTTTTTTAAAGGACAAATATTTGTAAAAAAGAAGAAGAGAAATTACAGAAATTGAAATTGAGATCACTAACCAAAGTTTGCTTCAACATCATCAAATGAAAAGGTGAGGTTGTTCCCCATTAGCACCACATTGGAAGAAACCAAATCCACCATTAAGCATAGATTTATCAAGAAAATCAGAAGATACCACTCCACAAAACCCCTTTTTAGCTTAACGAAATCCATGATTGCTCCCTTTTCAAACCCAGAAAGAAAAACCTCTACTCGAGCAATTTGATTATGTAAAAGTAAACACTCTTAATTAGCTTCAACTTCAAAATATCCGCAAATCTTTAATCAAGAAAGGAATCTATTGGATGATACACCTTCCAATTCTGCAATTCGAGAGCACTGCGTTAAAAGAAGGAAAGATCTTTCATAACGGATAAGAAAGAATTCGCTGAAACCGACAATTAGTATGAAATTTGGAAAATTTTAATTTACAAAACACGAACATTGATAAAATGGTACCTGGAATTGAAAGAAGAGCTCCGAAGAGTATAGAGAGAATCGAAACATCAGATTCCATGACCATCACACAGAGAGAGAGAGAGGAGAGAAGAGGCGGTTTGGTTCAGGTCACGGTTTCGAGCATATCCATCCTCGATTCGATGTCACCAGAAATTTCCACTTTCACTGATATAACCTCCGAATTGTTAAAATAGGAAAGTATAAGAAAAGTGGACTTAAAAATAATATAAGCCCAGTTTAAGGAGGACCGAAGTGCAAAAAATGTTGGTTTTCACATAAGTCCCCAAAACATTTCCTTTTCATCAAACATTTATAAATATCTACCATCGTTTTATAAGGAAATAAATACTTTGGTAAAAAAATATTTAGTTGATAAATAGCGTACATACAAAAATTGACAAATTGACTTATCTGTGATTGTGAGCTAGTCTTTGAGAGGTTATTGTTTGTACTTATCCGAACTAGACTCGCTATATCTAATACTAGAGAAGAAAATAAAGATTGAAAAATGTTAAATTTATAAAACTAAATAGTTATGAAAATAAATTTTGGAAAAACTAAATTGTTTTTGCTGGAAATATTAAAAGCATATATAATGCTAAATTTTTTTTTTTTTTGTCATATACTTTTAAACGAGAATATAGAATAGCATAATACACGAGTCATCCAATAAAGATAAATGAAAACAGATAAATAATTTGAATGAACGAGAAAATAGATGATGTAAACATGATTAGAAGATTTAAAGGACTTAATTTTTTTTTTATGTGCGATAAATCATCAGGAAAGATGATGGACAAAAATGATAAAAATTAAAAAGACTAAAATATTCGTCTAAAACAAAAGGGGTTTGAAATATTTAGATGAAAAATAGTATAGAGATAGTATAGAGAGACGAAATGTCATTTTACTTCACTTACTGATGAGATATATAACTAGTTTTTTTATTGGGAAAATTGTGATAATGCCACGTCAAAATTTTGAAATTGAAAAATTGCCATTCTGAAATAAAAAATCGTGATAATCCCACTCTAAACTAAATTTAGTCTTAATTTTGCCATCATTACCTCATTCTTATACTATTTTTATAAAAAATTAACTAAAAATAATAATTTTGAGATATGTTTTTTTAGTATTTCCCTAAATACCCTTAGTAGACTAAATGCCTCCTCCTCCTCCTCCACACTTCGTCTCCAGACCCCATACCCTCTGCCTCCTTCTTCTCCAGACAAGTCAGACCCGTTGAAAGTGAGCTTGTACCCTCCGCCTGCTTTGAACTCCTCCTTCACCTCCTCCTCCTCCTGTACCCTCCAGACCTGGCGGAGATGAAGGTGGCGAAGTGGACTAGAAGGCGGAGGAACAAGTCCTGGGCGAAGGAACAAGATGGCGCAGTCAGACTAAAGACCTAGGCGGAGGTCTTAGGTTTTGGCGGAGTGGCTAAGGCGACACAACGCAGAGACAGATCTATATTTTGGGAATAAGGGTATTTTAGTCATATTTTTTTAAAGGACTAAATATGTATTAATGGAAAAAAAAATAAGATTAAACTTAGTTTAGAGTGGCATTATCATAATTTTTTATTTCGGGATGGCAATTTTCCAATTTCAAAATTTTGGAGTGGCATTATCACAATTTTTCCTATTTTATTAGTCATTGAACTTTATCCATTATTCATATTTGGTCAGTGGATGTCAATTTACTCTTTTTAAATCACTAAACTAATATTTTAGTTGGATTTGGTCGAGTTGTCATCGATTTATTTGGAATAAGGATCAATGATCTTTTGTGTATTTGATGTAAGTGGCAATGGAGCGATTAAATTTAGAAAAATAATGTTGTTCTTGAAATTTTTAATCCTAGTAATGTATGGCTTTTGATTAAATAAATAACTCTAGTCTAAAAAAAATAATCTTTTATGGTACTTAAACTGTAACAACTCTTATTTTTATAGAAATAACACCATTGCATTTGATTGATTTACGTCTTGTTTAAGTTACTGTTTGCCTACGGGCAATTGTGGAAAAAAAAAAATATAGCAATTCTTATCCATGTAAATTACTTCTCCTCAAAATTACTTCACCTGATACTTAATTTTAAGGAGGCATAAGAATACACAATTTGTACTGAAACTTTTATTAATACACAAAACAATAAATCAATTTAACAATCTATACAATTTTAACAAAGAATTGGAAAAGTACCCATACCGATAACAGTGTCATCGGTTTCAGAAGATCAAACCGATCACAAACTCATCGGTCCCAAGAAATTGAAACTGCTCACAAAGTCACCCATCCCAGAATCGATGACTTTGTCCTTTGTCATCGGTTTCACTCTCTGAAACCGATGACAAAGCCATCGGTCCCAGGCCGGATGTGGCAAAACCGAGTAATTTGAAAATGGAAATAAATCTGTTGTTATTCTCAGCCGTTAATTTTTGTTGAGATTCGCACATAAAAAAAGAATTTCTTTGAATTTCGTGCGTGGAAAACTTTGAATGGTTGAGATAGGAATAACAGGTCCTGTAATTCCTTTACGATAATAGCATATTTATTTTCATGTGATCGATGACATACATAACACATGTGACCGATGGCAGATTTATTTCCATGTGACCGAGTAATCATTATAAAGCATATGAATATAGCAAAGTCTGGGACCAATAACATTTGTCATCGGTCTCAGACTTTGCTATATTCATATGTCATCGGTTCTGAAATGGATGACTTTGTGAGCAATTTCAATTTTTTGGGACTAATGAGTTTGTGATCGGTTTCATCTTCTGAAACCGATGACACTGTCATTGGTATGGGTACTTTTCAAATTCTTTGTAAAAATTGTATAGATTGTTGAATTAATTTATTGTTTTGTATATTAATAAAAATTTCGGCAATTTGTATTTACAGAGATAATATAAAAATAAGAGGCTGCAGACCTTGCTGTACTTTGCAAAGTACACATCGATTCGTAGAATGAAATTATATTTTTATTTTTAAAATTCGAACAGTCGATCTTAATTATTTAAAATGATCTTCATATGAAAATATTCTTAGAAATCAAATTTTACATTTTTTAGAATTAATTTTTACTATTTTCTAAACTAAGTAAAAAAATTCACTTAATTTTAGAAGTTCATGAACTTTTCAAAAGTAGTTATTTTTTTAAATCTATCTTAAAAGTTAGTAAAAAAAAAATTAAAAATGTAAATTTCGGTTTTCAACTACACGAATTTACATCCTCTCCGCCTCTCCGGTACCGTAAAAGGGAATCTTTTAAAATTAGTGGATCCAAACAGTTCTTTTTAACTTTGCACGAATCTCAAAGCCCAAGTAATACTGCCCCGCGGTAGCCCGAATCTCAAAACGGCTGAGAGTAAATCTCAAATTGTAAAATGAAGAGAAATTTTCTACACATATTGGAGATGATACTCTTCCCAACTACATTTTCATACGGTATGAAGATTATATATAGTTGTTTAAATTGAATGTTTGAATACAGAGATATGAATTCATAAAACAGATCCATCCGTATTTTCAAAGTACCATAGCCTCACAGTAGAAATAATATAGGGTAATGAATAAAAAAAAAATTCTCATAGAAAGAACCGAAATTAAATTTCAATTTCCTTAGATAATTCTGCAGGACCAAAACCGAAACAAATTTTCTGTTCATCTAAGATGAACGTACCACCCACCTCATGTCGAAAAAAAAAAGATTCCTAAATTAGAGGAACTGAAATAAATTTTGAGCTCCCTCTATGAATCAAAATTTCAAGACAATCTATTTATTACACTATATTATTTTTAAATAATTTATGTAAATAACAAATTATGTAAAGATATGGCGCCTGTTACATGTGATGTGATGGAACCTGAAATTTCATATAATACTCTCTGTTCTTCTATATATCTAATGAAGTGGATAAGGTTGATATAGTGACATATTACTTATCCATGCAATTGTTTCTCGGTGTACTAATTCTCTGTACTATTTTGTGTCAAAAATTAAACGCCCAACAAAAGAAATCATTTGTGATCATAGTGACAAGATTCGTGAATAATTCTCGAATTATTCGGTTTTTTGGTGATACTGAACCAAACGCCGAATTATTCGGCTGACCAAACTTTGACAGAATAATTCGCGAATTTTACGAATTATTCCTGAATTTTTTCCGAATTTTTTCCGAATTTTTTCCAAATTTTTCTCAAAATTTTATTTTTTGGTTATTTTTTTGTTTTTGCTCCCTTACAGAACTGAGACCTCTAATCCGAATAATACCGAATTATTCCCGAATTATAAATTTTTGACCTCGCTGAACCGAACCCGAATAATTGATTTGTCACTATGTTTGTGGTCCCAAAATAGATCAAGCACAAAAGACCACACGGTATTCTGTCACATGGAAAACAAACTTGCTGATCTGGGCAGTAAACATATACAATTATTTATTTGCACACTTGATATATCTTGTCATCTGTAGATTATATGATCATAGGCCTGTAACCTTGTTTAATTTTATAAGTAGAAAATAAATGAGTAAAGTCAGTGTTATTGGATAAATATATTTTACTTAAAAAATCTAGAAAATATAATATCAAGTGCATGAATTAAAAAAAGAAGAAGATAATACAAATCTCCTCTACTAGATTTCTGCATTAATTACATGTATTTATAAGATTTAATCTCTCTAAGCAATTGTTTAAAAATTCAACAGTAATATTGAACTTAATTTGCAAAAACCCTTTAACATTGTATGAGTTGCTAAGTAATGTTTCAAAACATAAATTCAGTAAAATATTGTATGTAACTTCTTAATGAATAAAGTAATCATTAAATTAATTCTAATTATATTATTCATCACAGTGGTAAAAAATCATTGATCAAGGTTATATAATTAATGGGTGGCCAATCCGTTTGAACATAAAATTATTTTAATTATGAATGACTTCATTCTAATGTTTATTATTAAAACCTTAAATACTAAAAACTCTGATTTTAATAAGCGAATATTATGTTGGGTATAGAAAACAGAGGGGTTGAATGACAAAAATGTCAGTGAGGGATCATTATCATGAATTCTTAATGAAAGCGCAATCAAATAATTTATAGTACCAGATGACAGATGCATTATAATTAAGATATATCTCTATCTACGAATTCATAAATTATAAGTAGCAACTTGGCAGTGTTGGCAGTTAGTGACTTGTGAGGATTTGATTTGAAATGGATGAGGATAATGTGGATAATTTGTGGCCATTGCAATGTTTCCATGTGCAGCCACATGTCTTTTGCAGTTCTTTATAATGACCATAGTGACAAGATTCGCGAATTATTCGGTTTTTTTGTGATGCCGAACCGAACGCCGAATTATTCAGTTGACCGAACTTTGACCAAATAATTCCAGAATAATTCGCGAATTTTACGAATTATTCCCGAATTTTATGAATTTTTTCCGAATTTTTTTCCAAATTTTTCTCAGAATTTTATTTTTTGGTTATTTTTTGGTTTTTGCTCTCTTACAGAACTGAGATCTCTGATCTGAATAATATCGAATTATTCCCGAATCACGAATTTTTGACATCGCCGAACCGAACCCGAATAATTGATTTGTCACTATGATAATGACAACTTTATGATTTGAGAAAGATCTGGCGGATTTAAGTTTTGTGATTTGAAAATAATTCAGATATAATTCGGAAATAATTTGAAATTATATATTGAGTCCGGATTAGAAAAAGGTAAAATTTCGTAAAACACGAATTGGAGAGATAACAAAGGAGACGAATTCACTTCGCGCGATTGTTCTCTCTCAAAATTCCATCGAGAAGTGCTTGTCAAAACTAAAGAATTTGATGAAAATTGTGTGAATAAACACAGACTCTTTTTTTTTTGAAATACTGATAGCGGCTATCAGCAGGGAGACTCTTCTTTCTTTCTGTTTGTTCCAATCAATGATATGAGTGCAACTTCTCCTTGCTCGTTCTTTTTTCAACGTAAAAATTCTTCTTCTTGCATTCTCTCTTACAAATTAAAACTCTAAAAGTTAGATTTTAATGACTATATATGTAAATTTTAAAAATTCATTTCTTGATAAGCAACAAGTTGACCGGAAAATATCAATTCAAAATTACATCTATTTTGTTCATTTGTTTTCTATTTTACTGATTTTTTTTTCCGATTAGAATGTGCAAATAACTTGACAAAAGAACCAAATACAGACAAAAGAAATATATATTAAGAGAAAATGCGTTGCAGATACCGGAAAAGTTTGCATTGTGCAATTTTTTTTTTATTAAACCTTGATAAAAGAAAAGGATTAAATAGGGGTGTAAACGGATATGGATTATCCGCGGATAATCCGCTCCGAATTCGTTTATTATTCGTATCCGGATTAAACAGATACGGATACTTGTGGATACGGATACGGATAATTTTAGCATATGAAAAAATAATGCGGATACGGATACGGATAATTCCGCGAGGATATAAATGGAGCAGATATCCGTATATATCCGAATCCGAAATTTAATCTTTCAGCAGCTTTCAATTCATTTTATCCTTGTGAAATTTCCAAAAAACATACATATTCGTTTAAGTCCAAGAATCTTGGTAGAAAAATCATATAATCTATTAGGATAATGGATTGGTTCTCTGAACCAATAAGCAATTAATCATGCATAATCATCACTGTGCAAATTTAAAAAGTCTATTAATTTTTTGTCAATTTAGGTAATTTAAAATTATGAAATTGAGTATAATTACTCAATATCCGACAATTATCCGCTCCATATTCGTATTTGAATCCGTATCCGTGGATTATCCGTTCCGTATCCGTATCCGTTTAAGACGGATATAGTTTTCAATTTTGATATCCGTTAACTATCCGTATCCGTATCCGCTTGTTGAAAAACGAATGCGGATATGGTATTAGCATTATCCGCTCCGAATCCGCTCCGTTTACACCCCTAGGATTAAACCTTTTTGTTAACCAGTTGGACAAAGTCGGTTTTTTATGTGAGAGGTTGTATGTTTGGAGTTTGAATAATTGGTTGCATGTTTCCTTCAGTTTTTAACATTAAACCTATGAGAGATTGCATGTTGTATGTTTGGAGTTTGAATAAATGGCTTTGGACCGGACACCGTCCAAAACCTCTAAAAATTTTACGATTAAAGTCCGAACAGTCGATTCGAACCGCTCAATATGATTTTCATATTAAAATGTGCTCAGAGGCCAAATTTTATATTTTTTGAAAGTTTTTTACTATTTTTTTAGATATGTACAAATCACTGTTTTTGGACCGTTCAGATGCAATGATGTTGTACGTATCTAAAAAAATAGTAAAAAATTTAAAAAATATATAAAATTTGGTCTTTGAGCACATTTTAATATAAAAATCACGTTGAGCGGTTCGGATCGACTGTTCAGACTTTAATCGTACGATTTTTGGAGGCTTTGGACGGCGTCCGGTAATCTTATTCCATTTTACTTTAATTTAAAAAAAACACTGAAGGGAAGATGAAGAAAAATGTTTTGAGAAGGAAACTATTTGGAATTTACTAAAAAAAGAAAAAGAAAAAATAAGATTCGAATAGGTTTCTTTTGCTTTTTTTAATTTTAAATATAGAATTAGAGTATGGACCATGACAGGATGGTTCCTCCAACAACCATTTTTTTTATTCTTGGACGCATTGTCATTTTTCTTTTCTAGAAAAAAGATTGCAGATCATTCTTTCCAAGTGGCTCAATGAATTCAGGTAATTTGTAACTTGAGGAAGATGTATCAAATTGACTTATTTTTTTTTTTATTGATATCTTGTGGCTTGTTAATTTTGTACTGTAAACCTATCACTTGTCACCTATAACATGGAAACTGGACACCTCAATTTATTGAATAAATTGTGATGTTTTCCTCTCAATTTACCCAGACTTCATTAATTACTTATTAGTTCTTACATTAGCCTATAAAAAGCTTTTAACAATAGAAGTTTAATTTAATTATTGTCATACAAATACAAAAATAATTTCATTCTTTTACAAGCCAATCAAAGTGGCTATATAGTATATACTAATCTATACAAAAAAAAAAAGAACACATAAGAAATAAATAATCAAAGACATTTCTTCTTGTACACATAACCCTTGGCAAAGTAAAGAAAGAGCACCAACTCAACTATACTAAAAAAATGCAAGAAGCCAATAGAAATAATCAAGGTGAGCTATATTTAAATTATTTGAAAACCACTATCTCCATTTTCACTTGTTATTTTATCTATAAGTGAAATGAGGAAGACACTACTAATGAAGCTACCTATGCCAAGAACACTTACGTAGAGAGCTAACTCTAAGGTCCTAAAATGAGTAGGCATTTGATCATAGAAAAATTCTTGCAAACCCATAATTGTGAACACATCACCAATTTCAATTAGTAGGTATTGTGTACCATCCACCACCAACTCATAGGAAGTGTGGCATTTGGTTGGTCAACCAAGTCGAAATCCCGCGCTATCTTTAACCGTTTTGTTTTGACAAGAGCTGATACCACCACAGTCAAAACTGAGATCACCATGTGTCATGCCGACACCAATTCTTTATAACATTGTGATACCAGTGGGGGTGTTTTGTGAATTTTATCACAACCAACATCAGGATTCGATCATAAATAGGCGCAAAAGTCATGACAGTCAAGCTACTGACGCTTGGAATTGCTGTGAAGGGTAGTTCCAGATTTGAGGTGATTGATCGATCTAGGGTTCTCGCCTGTTTGTTAAATAATGTTGAAATTTGAGCAACTACCGCGCCATGAATTAGACATGTTGTCCAAATTGGAAGCAGTTGAAGCACTCCCTTTGCTTCCTCGATACATATATCGGTGCTGTCTTCACATCAGCTTTCTTCCATGGCAAAGGATCTAATTTTTTAAGAAAAAAAACTTGGACATATTAATTTTACATATAACTTGCATGGATCAAGGATTGATTAGATATCGGCATTGCTCACGCATGTATAATTAATACATATAACTTGCCATAAAGGATTGCTTAGATGCTAAAATTTTAAATTTAGTCCATTTTTGTTGTTTTTTTTTTCTTTCCTTATCATTATCATTAGAGCATGTCTATAGTACAGCAAACTGATTTTGACTATAGTACAGTAAAATTATAATCGTTGATTTTGTTTTTTGAACGGTATAGATTAAATCGTGAATTAAACTCTCCGTTTCACTCCGTTTCATACATTGTACGCTAATTAGCGGAAAAAGGGTATAACACGGACGCCAATAACTTCTCCTTACAAGTAAGAATTGTAATGATCATACTTGGTTTCAATAGCTTCTCGGCGTGGTTCGACTGGATCATAGCACGCACGCCAACTCTTTACAAGTAAAATAAAGCTATTTCCAATCTGCACAGACGGGCTTCTCCCACTCGGAATGTATGTAGAGTCAATACCTCGTTCACCCAGCAAAGAAAACTAAGAGAGAGATAACCATGATGAGGCAAGGGATGCCGAACCCTAGCCCCCAACCGACATTGTCTTCCACGTAGCTCAATACCACAACTGCTATGCTGATCCCAAAAGCCATGCAAAAGTACCACCAGTTGAAGGACCTACGCGCGCGATATGCACTCTTTTGGATCATTCTGGTCGAATTAATCAGCACCAAAGGCCACACCGCACAGCTTATCGCCTCCTTGCGCAAATGCCACTAGATATATATAATGAAATGTAGAAGAAGGCTATTTGGAAGGATGACGATCGGCAGGTCGATGGGTTGGTGGCGGCACTGTCATTACATGTTGGTACGTCCCCTCATGTATGAAAGCACGGCTGAGAGTGTTAACATGGCATATAGCCCTGAAATTAATTTAAATTTAGCAATATTTACAATTATGTGAGACATGATAAGTGCATATATTTCAACCAAAATAAAAATAGTGCATATATGTGGGCCGGTTAGTACTTAGTAGTCAATTTTTTCTTTTATTAGGTTACTCTCTATGGGCTGACTTAATATAAGTTGGATTTTTTTGCTGAAAGTCTGTAGTTTATATTTTGGGCTCCAAAGAGGTTCATGATGCATGCTCATTGTTATATTACGGAATTGGATCTGCTGCGATCCGAATGTTATGAACAGTAATTCTAAAATTCCTGTCTTTTCAAATTCGGGTACGTTTCCTCTGAGATATCTCAATTTTTGCGTGACCGACGTGTCCGGTGTCTATTCAGGGGAACGTAGGGGGCCATTATTATTTGTGCTTTGAGATTTGTGCAAAACGTATTTGAACGATTCAGATATTCGAAAAATTCACGCAAATTTTGAGATATCTCAGAGGATGCGAATTCTTCAAATTCAGCCGTCCAATAATTTCTGTGTATGTATCTCAAAATAATTGATTTTTCTGTGCACGAATCTCAAAACAATTCAATAATTGAATTTGGAAAAACAGAGATTGTAGATACTGTTCATGAGAAAAGAATCACAGGAATACAAATTTATATCTTGTCACGTTAACACAACTGCTATCTCCTCGCTTTAATTCTTTATTAATTGTAACCAATTATTGGTCATATCATTCTCATTTTAGTCGACCCACATCCAATAATTAATGAAGAGAGAAAAACATGCTAGCTATAATGTAAAGAAGCGAAGACTTAATGATGGTTCGATATCGACCAAGATAAAAATCAGCAATGAATGCACCTAAAAGAGGTAGCATTGAGGAAGCGCATGTTCAAGCATTGATCGCAACAGCAGCAGAGGCGTTTGATTGCTCAAGTGATTCAGTCAAATATGATATTAAATTTGATGATATCCCATAAAATACAAATCTGTCTGTAATTTCCAAACCTACCATATTTGAAAACCAACATAAATTTAGTATTTTAGTTAAGGAATAAAAAAAAATAAGTTTACTATTTTGTGCTTATTTAATTTTCAAAAAATGATGAACAATTCTGCCAAATGACACTACAGCAGAAAAGGGTATCATCGACCGGCGCCATTACTGGTCGTTGATTCCCATTTTTCTTAAAAAAAAATCACAAAAAAAAAAAATTTATCAGCGACCGGTGCCATTACTGGTCGCCTGTGACAGAAAAATTCTGCCCATCATTGATTTTAGTCAATCCTTAATTTACACATGACATCCACCTTTCATCTAATTAATGAGTTTAACAGTGTTCATTTCTTTAACTATAAATCACAAATTTCTATTAATAAAAATATTTTTATTTAATTGATTGTGTCACCCGTCTCTTGAACTCCTTTCAGGATTAATAAAACAAACAAAAAACTTCACTTCTCAATACTTATCAAAGATAAAACAGAGGATAGCAGAAACAAAAAAAAACAAAAAAACATAAAATAACTCTTATATATAAAAAAAAAAGTTTGTATATTTAATCAAATTTAATCATGTAATAGAAAACATTGTATATTTAATTAAATTATTTATATTAAACGGAAGGTTATGATTTACAGTTGAGAAAATTAACACTGTTAAAATTTATTAATTAAATGAAAGATAGATGCCATGTGTCAATTAGAGATTGACTAAACTCAATAATGGACATAAACTCAAGTAGTGTTCTTTAGTGTTCATTACTTATTGAGATTCATTACTTATTTGAATAAATAATGCGCACTTCCCAAATTCTCAAAATTCAAAATGAAAAAAAAGCAACCAATTTTACTTTTAAAAAAAATATACTTCGAAATGTGCTATCTCAGCATATGCCTGCGATTTTACTTTTTAAAAGAACACAATCTATCTCAATTTGTGATGTCCTACCAAAAACATTACCATTGATCAAACAAAACATGTTTCTTCTTTATATTCTCTTCAATATTTCATGAGAAAAATGCTAACAACTGGAATTCAAAAATCTTCATTTACCTAAAACAAAAAAGGCAGCACACCATCCGCCGGAGAAGGCACGAGACACAACGGGATAGTCTCGATAATCTACTACTCTGATCAACGGCTCTGATTGCTCGAGTAGCGGGTTAGGATCCATTCTCTTCCTTCTCTCTCTCTGTGTGGAGGCCTCGAGGCAATAAGCAAAGAAGATGTTGACTTGTTCTTTCTTTTATTTCTATTTATTTCATGGCTTGTTTTCAATTACCGAAGTGGTTAATTCAGAGACTGGACCGAATTAGGAGAGCATTTTTATGGGGAAAAAAATGAAAACAACAGAGTGGGAATTTCTTTGATTAATTGAGATACAGTCTGTTTAGCGAAAGAATGGGGGATGAGAGTTTCTAACTTGAGGTTACAAAACATCTCACTTCTCTTACGATAGTTGTGGAGATTGTACACTAACTTAAAACTATTTATGGATTGAAGAAAATGTTATTCTTAAAGCAAAAACCTGATGCTCAAGATGGTACGAGAAGGTGGGTCTGTTCAAGTTCTTTCTTTTGGGGCACTTTGCATTCGATTAATCATTTGTTTACCATGTCTACTGAGTTTGACAGGGAGAATTAGCTAGTGTGGGCATGGGTATCAAATGGTGTATACTCAGCAAAGTCGGCTTACACAATGTTGGTAGGGGTGGTAAGATTTTTTTTTTTGAAAGAAGTGGCCTATACACCGATTTCTATTACGAAACCATAAGCAATGTTTATCAGCACTAGAAGTGCTGAATACAACTGAAACAAAAACTGAAACAAACTACAAGTTCTAACTAATCTTCCTCCTATATTTTCCTGCCTACCACTTGATAACAAAAACCAACAACCTGTAAACAAAAGCCATTCTAATCCCCCTCCCATACTTTTCTGACAACCCCTTGAGAACCAAAAACTAATAACATGTAACACATTTAAAACAGAAAACAAAAGCTATGATATGCTAAACTTGCACCATCAGCTCCAAAATATCACTACTGCCTTCCTCTTGCATGGAACTATCATCGGCCCCACTGCTCACGGCTCCATGCGTAGGGGTTGAAACCTGCAAATCCTCCGTGAATGCTACTAGTGTATCTCCTGTTAGGTCCTTCACATCAAAAAGAAGAATTAAGTTAAATTGGGAGGTTAAATCATATTTTTGATTCAAAGCCCAAAATCTAGCTATTGCTAAGATTTTACTCCCAATGTTTCGAACCGAATGTACCTGTCCGTCATGAAAAATAATTCGATTTCTATCTAGCCAGATATTTCAGATTACTGTTCTCATAATAATCTCAATAATATGAGGTTCCTTTAATGGAATACAATAATCAAGTTCCCATAACTCATCAATAGTGCTGCCATAAAAATAAAAATTGTTAAAACGAGCTATCCATTGCCATATAGCTTGTGCAAACTGACAATTAACAAAGAGATGTTCAATAGTCTCCATTTGATCACAATATACACATTTCGAATCATCTGTCCACCCACGTTTAAGTAATATATCATTTGTTAAAATTCTCTTTTGACGAACCAATCAAAGAAAAATTTTGACCTTTAATGGAAGTTTGGCTAACCAAATATTCTTAAACGGGTTATCTAGTGCACCCCCAGTCTCTAACAGTTTGTAAACATATTTAACTGTAAATTCCCCATTTTGTGACCACCGCCAAACTATTTGATCCAATATAGGTTGTAATCTAAAATCTGACAGCTTTGTTCCTAAGGCAACCCATTCTAATAAATAAATTCCTGTTAACTGTCTCGACAGTTGTAAACTTAACCTGTTTGCTCTCATAGCCTCTGACACCACAATCTCTCTATCATAAACTATTGCAAATAAGTTGGGATATTCAACACATAGTAACTTATCATCATACCATTTGTCAAGCCAGAATCTTACCACTTCTCCATTACCTAATTTTCAAGTAGTATTTTCCTGTAAAATAATTTTGAGTTTCAATATATCATGCCACATTGCTGATTTCATACCTCTATCTTCTGAAATTGAATTTTTATCTATAATAATATCTTTCCACGTACCTGTAACTCTATTATCATTAAACCTAAACAGCCATTTTGTCAGAAGAGATTTATTCATACTTCACTTGGCACTAACTCTATTATAATAGAATGGTAAGATTAAATGTTTGTTTGTTACAATTTGGAGGTATAAGATTCCGCCGAGTGTACGCCTTTTTATTTATCTTCCACTCAGAAATAGACTGCTCACTCATGAGATGCTGATAAGAAGAGGTTTTGATATATCTCCAAACTGTGAATCTTGTAAATGTTGTGTGTTTTTATTGTTGTTTGATGTATTTTTCTGCTTTTTTTTTTTATGTTCAAACACTCGTACACACTGAAATCCGCTGTCGGTATTTTTTTTAAAAATTATGTATTAACATGTCATCTTATAACTCGGAAGTTGAGTCATACCTTTTAATCTAATATATTTTAGGCTTTGTTTAATATCAACTGTGTTTCTAGCCACAAAACAGCAATATCCTCTTGTTGTAATATATAATAGTAGAGGAGGGCTCAAATGCATCTTTTTTTTGGCGCTCCAATATACTACAATATACTCTACATCACTTATCTCTATTTTCAAAGTCCGTACAGTCGATCTGAACTACTAAATATGTTCTTCATAATAAAATATGCTTGGAGACCAAATTTTATATTTTTTTAGTATTTTTTTAGTATTTGTTTTATTAGGTACAATATCACTTTATTGTATGGTCCAAAATCTTCTTAAAACAATGATTTTGTACCTATGAAAACAAATAGTAAAAAAATTCTAAAAAAATATAAAATTTGGTCTCCAAGCATATTTTATTATGAAGATCATGCTGAACGGTTCGGATCGACTGTTTGGACTTTAAAAACAGAGATAAACGATATAGAGTATATTGGGAGCACCCAAAAAATGATACATTTGAACCCTCCTCATAATAGTATAAAATTCAAAGTTTTCATTTAAAAAAAATATATGCTTTATATTCTAATTTTGATTAAAAAAAATAAGCAATTTGATTTTCCTCCAACAACCATTTTTTTGAAACTGGACATCTCTATTTATGAATTTGTGATCTTTTTCGCTCAATAAATAATGGTCAAAGAGTTAATCAGCACAGGCTTTATTCAGACTTCATTACATATTACATGAGCCTTTAAGAAGCTTTCAACAATAGAAATTTAATTTAATTATTATCGTACAAATACAAAAATAATTTTATTGTTTTACAAGCCAATCAAAGTGGCTATATAGTATATACTAATCTATACAAAAGTCAAAATAAATAATCAAAGACGTTTGTTCTTGTAAACATAACCCTTGGAAAAGTATAGAAAGAGTACAAACTCAACTATACTCAAAAAGGCAAGAAGCCAATAGAAATAATCAAGGTGAGCTCTATTCAAATTATTTGAAAACCAACTATCCCCATTTTCACTTGTTATTTTATCTATAAGTGAAATGAGGATACTACTAATGAAGCTACCTAAGCCAATAACACTTAGGTAGAGAGCTAACCCTAAGCTCCTGAAATGAATTGGCATTTGATCATAGAAGAATTCTTGTAAACCCACAATTGTGAACACATCACCAATTCCAATCATTAAGTATTGTGGTACCATCCACCACCAACTCATAGGAATTGTGGCATTTGGTTGGTCAATTAAGTCGAAATCTCGTGCTGTATTTAGTCGTTTTGTTTCGACAAGAGCCGATACTACTACGGTCAATACCGAGATCACCATGCCAATACCGATCCGTTGTAACATTGTGATGCCAGTTGGGTATTTTGTGAATTTTCTCACAACCGGCACAAGGATCCGATCATAGATAGGCACAAAAGCTAGGATTGCCAAGCTACCAACGCTTTGAATTGCCGCAGGAGGTAGTTCGAGACTTGAGGTGATCAATCGATCTAGGGTTCTTGCCTGCTTGTTAAACAATGTTGAAATTTGAGCAAATACCGCACCGTAAATTAAGCATGTTGCCCAAATTGGAAGCAATTGGAGCACCCCTTTTGCTTCATCGATATGTCTCCCGGTGCCGTCCTCGCATCTGCTTTCTTCCATGGCAACAGATCTAGTGTTGTAACTGTACATGTTAATTTTCAGTATAACTTGTTATGGATCAAGGATTAATTAAATACCAGCATTGTGCATATATGTAATTAAGATATATAACTTGCCATAAAGGAATGCTTAAATGTTAAATTTTTTAAATTTAGTATATTATTATTGTTGTGTTCTTTTATTATTATCATTATCACTATTTTTATGTCCTCTTGAGAAAATATTGAACAAAATGCATGAAATAATTGTAATGTTCATACTTGGTTTCAATTACTTCGCGGCATGCTTCGACAGGACCGTAGCCTGAACACCAACTCCTTAGAAGTAAAACAAAGCTATTCGTGATCCGCACAAACGGGTTTTTCCCACTTGGGTTGTAGAGCCGATACCTCCTCGATCCGGCCAAGTAAACTATAAGAGAGACAACCATGATGAGGCAAGGGATGCCGAACCCTAGCCCCCAACCGACATTGTCTTCCACAAAGCTCAACACCACAACTCCTACGCTGATCCCGACGGCATTGCAAAAGTATGACCAATTGAAGAAGGAACTACGCGATATGCACTCCTTCGGGTCATTTTGGTCGAATTGATCAGCACCAAAGGCCGCACTGCACGGCGTATCGCCTCCTTGTGCAAATGCCACTAGATATAACGAGATGTAGAAGAAGGATATTCGGAAGGATGACGGTTGGCAGTTGGAGGTGTCACTGCCGGTACATGTAGGTGGCCGCATGTATGGAAGCACGGCTGAGAGAGTTAGCATGGCGTAGCCCTGAAATTAATTTAATTTTAGCAATATATATGTGCAATTATGTAAGATATGATAAGTGCATATATTTCAACCAAATTAAACAAAGGTGCATAAATTTTAGGCCTTCATTAATTGATTTGGTTAGCATGTCTGTATTTAATTGATGGAATTGTGGAACTGTAATGAAACAGTAACTGAACTAGAATGAAATTACATGAAATTGTGAAAAGTCAGAAAAATGAAATTGAAATGGAAATATGCAGTTAAATCTTTTATTTTGCACTTTAGCTTACGCCTTTTTCGTCTCGTTATTTCATGGAGAAGGTGGAATTGTGACATAGTGGCTTTTTCATTAGCTGAAATAAACTCAATTTCATTCTTTTAATATTCTGAATTTGTTGAACACAAGTCAAATAAAGAAATAAAAGTCTATTTTTTTTTGACCGAACAGTTCTTTACTGAAAGTAATATCTCAACATTAATTTTGATATAAAATTATTTTACTATTTTATTAGATAACCAGGAAATCACTTGATGTAAAATTTCTAGACAATTCAAAAATAGTGATTTTCTACCTAACTAAAAAATAGTGATTCTACCTAACTAAAAAAATAATAGAAAAATTCTAAAAATATATATATAATTTGATTTACCAATATATTTACATATGGAGATCATGTTGAACGGTCCAGATCGACTGTTTAGACTTTGAAAATGAAAATGAAAATATTAGTCCATAGTACGAGCCAATATGAGCTATGCATATTACGATAGCTTCCCTCCAAAACTATATGATATAATTAATCATGGAGTCCGGCTAGTATGACATCAGTATCATTTCAGCCTTTGTAACACCAACTTCAAACCTATCGAATTGACTTCATATGAAGAATCCAAACCGTTCAAACTGATCTACTTCATTAGTAGTGTATTTACTTGTAAAATTATAATTTTTGAATTTATTTAGTAGCAAGTCAAGCGGTCAAATGTGAGAATTTTTAAGTTAATTTTAATACATTCATTTTTCAACATTTTTTACCGCTTGACTTGGTACTAAAATAACTCGAAAAAATATAAATTTTACATGTAAACGTATCACTCATACAGTAGATCAGTTTGAACAGTTTGAATTTGTCATTTGAAGTCTATCAGATAAATTTTGAAATTGATACCATATAACACCGATATCATACCAGCCGGAATCTTAGTCATCCTATTCCAACTGTCCACTTACAAAATTAAATTACAATACATCCGCGTATAATCTTTATGACACCTAATGTTATTATATATATTTGCATGTGATGCATACTAATTATTATATTATAGAAAAAAAAAAATACGTTGACACGTTAACCCAACTGCTATCTGCTTGCTTTAATACTTTATTAAAACGAAAAATTATTGGATTTCCTGATCCTGATAGTGGGTTTGATGCTTTATAAATTTAATGTTTTTATTTCTGTAATATTTCCCAACTGTGGTTCTACATAAATATAAATAATTCATAAACCAAGTCTATCCAAAAACTAGCCCTAATAAATAGTTTTGTTTTTGTTTTTGTGGTTTCATGTATAATTTCTCATTTTTTTTTAAACAAGCAACTATGTTTAAAAAAAAAAAAATACTCTACCGCTTTATTAGTTTCAAAAATAGAAGGACAAGATGAAAAAACTTACTATGATGTAAAGAAGCAAAGATATAAAGATGGTACGATATCGACCGAGAAAAGAATCAGCAAGGAATGCACCTAAAAGAGGTAGCATTGAGGAAGTGCCTGACCAAGCATTGATTGCTGCAGCAGCAGAAGCATTTGATTGCCCAAGTGATTCCGTCAGATATGATATTAAATTTGATGATATCCCATAATATGCAAATCTTAGAATAATTTCCAAACCTACAATATTTGAAAAAGACTATAAATTTAGTATTTTAAGGATGGACAAACAAATAACTTTCCAATTTTGTGCTTATTAATATCCAAAATCAATTAGTAATTTAAAAAAAATGATAAATAATTCTGCTTAATGCTAATTTAGCCCACTTGAGAATAATAATTTAATACTAGCAAAAAACTTTTCATTTAGGTGTCAATTATTTGAATGTACATCTGAATTTTCTCAACACCTCACTTTCTCAAAAGTTCTTGGAATTTCAAATAGTAAAAAAAAAAAACAATTTTACTTTAAAAAAAAAAAATCATTCTTCAATCTCAATTTGTGCTGTCCCAGCAAATGCATTGCCACTGATCAAACAAAAAGTTTCTTATTTATTCTTTTCAATATTTCATGAAAATAAAGAGTAATAGCAAAAAATAAATTACTTTAAAAAATATATATCTATCTTCTATCTCAAGTTGTGCTAACCCAGCAAAAGCAATGCCATTGAGAAATGCTAACAGCAGGAATTCAAAGATCTTCATTTACCTAAAACAAAAATGGCGGCGCGCCATCCGCCGGATAAGGTGCGCGACACAATGGGACGACCTCGATAATCTACTACTCCGATCAACGGCTCTGATTGCTTGAGTAGCGAATCAGGATCCATTCTCTCTCTCACTCTCTCTTTTTGAAAAACTTGACGGTGGTTGCCAAGGAGCTCTCCCTCTATCCCTCTCTATCTATGGAGGGTCTCTTCTTTCTCTTTTCCTTCTGAAATAGGTAATGAAATAGCTAAATAGCAAGGAAGATGTTGACTAGTTCTTGCCTAGAGACTAATTGTAGATTAATTGATTTATTAATTAATTAATTAAATGATATATTTGATTCTGTATTAACATGTCATGTTATACTAAACTTCTATACACCAGATAACTGTTGAAACTTAACTTTGGGGAAATTTCATGTATACCCCTCAAAAACTAATAAATTAATTATTCCCCCTTCCAAATTCTAATATCGTATTTACACTTCTAAATTCTAATAGCTCACATATTTATCCAATATAATTTTAAAATACATCGAATTCACTCAAAATTCAAATTAATTATGTTTAATATTCTTGAAGCTACAATTAATGAAAGATTGATAAGTTACAAATAGAGAAAGAGATGGTGGCCCTGCTGTTTGTGATTTCCACTGTCTGATGATATAGCCTAGCTACCTAATCCTTATCTTTATGGTCTTCTTATCATTGATAATTGACCTCTAAAATGATATTTTTTTTTCTAATCCAAGTTAACCCAAAACTTAAACAAATAAACAAATTATTTCTTAGAGAAAACAATCAAGGTCCTAGGAGTCTACCAGATTAGGCTTAAACATCAGTAAGACAGTAACATATGTTTGGTAAAAGAGAAATCTTCTCCTTTGATCATAAATGAAAAGTTTTCAATTAAAACATGAAAACGTGACTGAATTAGTCTTAGTGAAAGCCTGCTTCTACTGACCTGAAGCACACATCCCAAATGCAAGGGCGGATCCAGAATTTTCGTTAGAGGGGACAAAAAAATATCGAATCGGATTTAAATAGGTAATTGGATTTAAATCCATTAACTAATTGAGTATTTGATAAAAAAAATAATACTTTAACTTATACTTTATAATGCCCTGACTTGTAATTATAATTATCAATCATAATTCAAGAAATTTATTTTAATTTTAACTATAAATTTAACCCGAATTACCGACTAAACATTCAGAGAAGAGCAAAAAAAATTTCAAGGAGAGGCAAAGTCAGTCGGAACCGATAAATCTCCACTAAATGTGGTAAACAATGAAAGTGATTCTAACCAGATCAATCTGACACAATTTACAAATTGACAGTCTGATTTACAGGTCGGCGTAACGCTAAAGCTCAAAATTCAGAATTAGTTCACTGTAAACAAAAATTGGTATTTTATATGTAAAAGAATTGTACCCAGAAAACTCCGATCTTCTCAAAAGCACCTAATAACAAGAAAAAGCACTTTAGTATGAAATTTGGAAATATTTAATTTACAAAAGACGAACATTGATAAATGGTACCTTGAATTGAAAGAAGAGCTCTGAAGAGTAGAGAGAGAACTGAAACATCAGCTTCCATGACCATCACCGAGAGAGGGAGGAGAGAGAGAAGAGGCCATTTAAATTATAAAAAAATTATAATATATTTTAAATTATATGGTATATATTTATTATGAGGAGTGATCCACTTACACTATTTTTTGGTGACACTCAATTACATCCTACATTTTTTAAGTTTTCAAAGTCCAACCGTTCAACGTGATCTCCATATTTTTTTTTAACATGATTTCCATATTAAAATGTGTTTGGAGACTAAATTTTATATTTTTTGAATTTTTTTACTATTTACTAAATATTTTACAAAATCGTTGTTTTTAAACCATTGAATTTTTGTACCCATCTTAATAAATAGTAAAAAAATTCAAAAAAATATAAAATTTGATCTGCAAGCACATTTCAATATATTTATCGTGTTGAACGGTTTAGATCGACTATTTGAACTTTAAAAATATAGGTGTAATTGGGTGTTACCAAAAAAATGATATAAGTGGATCTCTCCTCATTTATTATTTAGATGCGAAAAGTTAAAATTATAAGTGTATCTTGAGCAAAGTTAGTATATGATATGGTCATCAAGAGAAGTTGAGCACAATTCTAAAAGTTAATCGATTGTCTTCAAATAACAAATTCAAAAAATCCATCTACTTCATTAGTGATGTATATACATAATTTTTTTTAAAGTTTTGAATTCATTTAGTACAAGATCAAGCGGTAAAAAAAAATCATTTATAAGTTGTTTTATGTATTTTTTTTACCGCTTGATCACCCTAGCTTTGCTCTATATATCTTTATTCACACAAATATTCAGATACGAATATCGGTATCCAATTTTTTAAAATACATATTGAGTAAGCATTTTAGAAATTTCAAAATTACGTATTTTCCCCTCTGAAATTTATATTATCTCTAAACTTCCTAATTTCAAAAACTCATTAGTTTACCTAATCTATTGCCTTTTCATTATGACTTAGTTATTATGAAACACCAATTCATTTTTATTAAAATATGTAGCATGTTTTAGAGAAATATTTAGTTTTTTAATCGATTAGTTGTGAGAGAAAATGGTTCATTTTCTTACTTATGATGCACACAAACATATAATTAAATGTCATTGTGTATGCATTATGTGTAGATAAAATAACTATTTGTCCTCAGAAACTGATCAATTAAAAAATGATTTTTTTTTACACAACCTATGTATTTTTATTTTTATTTTAATAAAAAATTCAACTCTTTACCAACTCGAGTTGGCTCACAACTCGTTTATAACTCTTTTGACCAGTCAATTTTCTTAGTTATAGTTATATACTAGTAAGAGTTTATCTAAACACAAACAATTCAAATGGTTTAGTAAGAGTTTGTCTAAACACAAATAATATAAACATAATTAACAAAACAACTAACAAAACAAACAACCCAAAATATCAATTTATGAGTCATTTAGAAGGGCATGGGATTTGCTGTGATGAATTTTGTGTAACTCGAGTTGTTAACAAGCAAGTTGGAGTATGCTCAAACTCAGCTCATTTATTGTATGAGTCAGCCAACTCGACCTGGAACTGACTCGAGTTATAGATGAGCGAGTTAAAGAGAGCAGTTAGCAAACAAGTTATGAGTTAAATTACGAGTTTGAACGATTTTGTACAGCCCTACGTGGGAACTTGACAACTCCATTATTGAATAAAATTGTAATGTATTCTGCTCAATAAATAAGGGTACGTACAAAAATTTCATTTATCTACGGATTACATATTTACATGAGCCTGTAAAAGGTTTTAACAGTTGAAATTTAATTTAACTATTATCATACAAATACAAAAATAATTGCATTCTGTTACAAGCCAATCAAAGTGGCTGTATAGTATATATATACTAGTATATACAAAAAGTCCAAAAAAATGACACATGATAAATAAATAATCAAAGGCATTTCTTCTTGTACACATAACCCTTGGCAAAGTACACAAAGAGCACCATCTCAACTATACTCAAAAAGGCAAGAAGCCAATAGAAATAATCAAGGTGAGCTCTATTCAAATTATTTGAAAACCAACTATCCCCATTTTCACTTGTTATTTTATCTATAAGTGAAATGAGGATACTACTAATGAAGCTACCTAAGCCCATAACACTTAGGTAGAGAGCTAACCCTAAACTCCTGAAATGAATTGGCATTTGATCATAGAAGAATTCTTGTAAACCCACAATTGTGAACACATCACCAATTCCAATTAGCAAGTATTGTGGTACCATCCACCACCAACTCATAGGAATTGTGGCATTTGGTTGGTCAATTAAGTCAAAATCTCGTGCTGTATTTAGTCGTTTTGTTTCGACAAGGGCCGATACTACTACGGTCAATATCGAGATCACCATGCCAATACCGATCCTTTGTAACATTGTGATGCCGGTTGGGTGTTTTGTGAATTTTCTCGCAACCGGCACAAGGATCCGATCATAGATAGGCACAAAAGCTAGGATTGCCATGCTACCGACGCTTTGAATTGCTGCAGGAGGTAGTTCGAGGCTTGAGGTGATTGATCGATCTAGGGTTTTTGCCTGCTTGTTATACAATGTTGAAATTTGAGCAAATACCGCACCGTAAATTAGACATGTTGCCCAAATTGGGAGCAATTGAAGCACCCCCTTTGCTTCCTCGATACGTTTTTCGGTGTTGTCCTCGCATCCGTTTTCTTCTATGGCGAAGGATCTAGTGTTGTAAAAAAAAGTACATGTTAATTTTAAATTTAAGTTGGGATGAATCAAGTATTAATTAGACACCAGTATTGCACACATGTAATTAAGAGGTATAATTTAATTTCCATCAAGGAATGCTTAGAGGTTAAAATTTTAAATTTAGTATATATTATTATTGTTGTGTGTGTGTTTTTTTCTTATTATTACCATTATCATTATTATGTCTTCATGTGAAAATATTGAACTAAATTCATGAAAGAATTGTCATGTTCTTACTTGGTTTCAATAACTTCTCGGCGTGCTTCAACTGAAGCATAGCCTGCACGCCAACTCTTTAGAAGTAAAACAAAGCTATTCCCGATCCGCACAAACGGGCTTCTTCCACTCGGGTTGTAGAGCCGATATCTCTTTGATCCGGCCAAGAAAACTATAAGACAGACAACCATCATGAGGCAAGGGATGCCGAACCCTAGCCCCCAACCGACATTGTCTTCCACGAAGCTCAACACCACAACTGCTACGCTAATCCCGATAGCCATGCAGAAGTACCACCAATTGAAGAAGGAGCTACGATATATGAACTCCTTCGGGTCATTCTGGTCGAATTGATCAGCACCAAAGGCCACACCGCACGGCTTATCGCCACCTTGTGCGAATGCCACTATATATAATGAGATGTAGAAGAAGGCCATTTGGAAGGATGATGGTCGGCAGACGGTGGTGTCGCTGCCGTTACATGTAGGTGGCCGCATGTATGGAAGCACGGCTGAGAGAGTTAGCATTGCATAGCCCTGAAATTAATTTAAGTTTAGCAGTATGTACAATTATGTGAGATATGATGAGTGTATATATTTCAACCGAAATTAAAAAAGGTGCATATATTTTGGGCCGGTTAGTTGTCAATATTTTCCTTTTGGTTAGTCTATGGGCTGGCTTATATGCGTTGGATCATTTATTTACTGAAAGCCTATATAGTTTATATTTTAGGCTCCAAAGAGGTTTATTTATACTAATTAAATGTATTGTCTACTAATTCTTTGACCAAATTTATACTATGATAATTCTTCAATTATTATGTTATCTTGTTTTGTACATCGTCATAAATTAATAATTAACTTTCTGTCGCGTGTCTATATTTATGGATGAAATTGTGAAATTGTGAAATTGTTATGGAATAGTAGACGAACGAGAGTGAAATTAGATTAAATTTGTGAGAAGGTGAAATAATGAAATTGAAATGGATCTGGATCCCCTATTGAAATTGAAATAATGAAATTATAACCAATTAATGGTCATATCATTCTCATTCTAGTCAATCCACATCCAAAAATGATGTAACGTAGCTGTTATAATATCTAACATTTAAACCATTTTTAATATAATAATAGTTTGAAAACCTTGCTAGAGCAATAAGTTTTCTCACCAACCAGGGTGACTTGGAAAATTTACAAGGAAAAAAAAAACCAACGTAATGTTTGGTCTTTGGTCACAATGGCTGCAAACGAATCGAACTAAATTAAATGTACTCCAGTTTGTATTTGAGTTTGAATATGATTTAAACCGAACTAATTTGATTTATTTCAGAACGAATTGATTACGAACTTTTTTGGAATCGAATCAAAGTCAATCAAATCACGAACTACAAAAATTTTAACAACCACTGGTTGTTTATGCATTAGTTTTCTTCACACGGAACAAAATTCATGTGGTTTACTTTTATATTTTACCTTTCACGAATTCACACTGATGGATTATGGGTCAGTTCAAAATTCTCTTACCTTTTACTTTACTGGATTAATTAAAATCATGTCATGGACCTAGTCAAATGGAACTTATTGCATTGTTAATTTTGTTACACTGTTGAAGCATTTTTATATTATAAAATACCATTATATTAATAATTTTGAACTATGAGATAAGTTTGGTTCCTACATTATTAAAGATTGATGGTTGAAACCATTAGTTGCATTATTTGAGATTCGAACCTAAATTGTTCGCGAACTAATTTCGAACAAATTATATCCAGTTTGAGTTTGAATAAGATTCGAACCGAACTAATTTGATTTATTTTAGAATAAACTAATTTTGAATTGAATTAATTACTAACTTTTTTCAAATCCAACTCAAATCGAATCACGAACTATAAATTTTGTGTGAGGCCTTAGATCACATGCTTGGTTGATTGATGTGGAAAGCCAATAATAAGGCTGGTGAACAGAAATGATTGAAAAAGGAAATTATTGGTGAAAATAATCTTTTTTATTTAAGTTATAAAGATAATGTTTTCTATGTAGGATTGTTAGTACGAAATTTGAATGATAACTTTTTTTTATGAATATTAAAATTGTAAGTTCAAAATTCAGATTAACTTTTTTTAATAAATATTTAAAAATGGGAAATTTACTTCTCATGTTTATAATGACTATTGTAAGTTCAAAATTCAGATTACATTTTTTTTAATAAATGTTTAAAAATGAGAAATTTACTTCTCATTTTTATAATGACTATACACGAATCTTACTCAAATATGAATATTCGAACTAAATTTCTCAGAAAAAAAAGGAAAGTTATTGGATTTCATAACTTTAATAGAGAGATTGATGCTTTATAAATGTTTCATGACATAGTTGTATTTATGTAACATTTCTCTTGGTGACTCATCTCTCGATTTGTTTTAGGAGTAGAGTTAAAATATCTCATTGTTTTGTCTTCAAATCATGCTTCATATTTTTATATTTGTTTATAAATTTTACATAATTGATTCAAATCATTAAACATAATCTCTATATTAAAAAAATTAGAGACCCCATTTTATATATTTTTTGGAAATAAAATTACTATTTTTAAATAAATACAAAAATTATTGGTTTACAGAAAATCATGAACCATCTAATAACTATAATTTTGTATCTATCTAAAAAATTGTAAAGAAAAAAAAATATTTTTTGATATCCTAATACAATTTAATATGAAAATTATGTTGAATGGTTCAGATAAATCTTTTAGATTTTAATATAGAAATATAAATGAAGTATGAAAATAATGGAACATTTTATTTCCACAACACTAACGCTTGAGGAGAATCCAAACAGTAGATATAAAATATAATTCATGGACCTAGTCTATCCAAAAATTGGCTCTTTCGCAATCAATGCGTCGTGTACGCATCAACATTCAACCAACATGTTTATTGAATCAGTATACGCTGTTATCAAGAACCAAAATTGTACACAATCACAAATCAACAAAAAAACTATTTTACCTCTTAATTAATTTAAAAATTAGAAGGAAGAGAGGGAAAAACTTACTATAATATAAAGAAGCGAAGATATAACTATGGTTTGATATCGACCAAGAAAAGAATCAGCAAGGAATGCACCTAAAAGAGGTAGCATTGAGGAAGTGCCTGACCAAGCATTGATTGCAGCAGCAGCAGAAGCATTTGATTGCCCAAGTGATTCCGTCAAATATGATATTAAATTTGATGATATCCCATAATACGCAAATCTTAGAATAGTTTCCAAACCTACAATATTTGAAGAACAATATAAATTTAGTATTTTAAGGATGAACAGACAAATAACTTTCTAATTTTGTACATATTTAAGGATCCGACTCTGCTGCTTTTTTTTAATCTCAATCATTCAAAATTTTCCGTTCACGTATTTCGATAAATAAACTTTTTCATGCACAAATCTCAACGAATTTGAATGGATGAGATCGAAAAAGCAGAACCCTGCTTTTCTCTAAAAAAAGCAGCAGAGTCGGATCCCATATTTAATATCCAAAATCAAGAGGTAACTATCATGCTTTGACAAGTAAAATTTATGTTTTACTTGTTGTTCATACTTTGTGATTTTAAAGTTCAAATAGGTGATCCGAATTGTTCAATATGTCTCCAAATGAAAATGCTTTGGAGACTAAATTTTACATTTTAAAAAGAAATACTATTTTATAATTTTTTAAATCACTATTTTTTATGGTTTATAATTTTTTGAAAAACAATAATTTTCAAAATTACTAAAAAAATAAAAATTTTGATTTGTAAGCACATTTTAATATGAAGATTATATTGAACAGTTAAAATTGATTATTTGAATATTGAAAAATAAAAATATAAACAGAAAGGAAAAATATATTTTTAATTCTCGAAAGTACCGTAGCCCACCTTCCAAAATCAACAAGTAATTTAAATTTAAAAAAAACTGATGAGTGATGACCAATTCTAGCCAACTTGAGCATAAATTTTAAAATACTGCAACACGAGGCATTGAATACTTTTTTTTCTGCAAAACCTTTTCATACGGTGCGTATCCTCTGAGATATCTCAATTTTTGCGTGACAGACGTGTCCGGTGCCTATTCGGGGAACGTAGGGGTATTATTATTTTAGCTTTGAGATTCGTGCAGAACGTATTTGAACGATTGAGGTGTTCGAAAAAGTCACGCAAAGTTTGAATATCTCACAGAGGATGTGAAGCCCCAAACCCCCGCCCCCCACCCCCCCCCCCCCCCCCCCCCCCCCCCGGGCGCCGACACACACTTTATAAAAAAGTTGGAATTTCAAATGGAAAAATAGCAAGCAATTTTACTTAAAAATACAAAAATCTATCTCAATTTGCACTGTCTCAGAAAATGCACTGCCATTGATAAAACAAAATAGCTCCTTATTAATTCTTTTCAATATTTCATGAGGAAAAAACAACAGCAACAACAATTTTACTTTTCTTAAGAAAAATATCTATCTCAGTTTTTCCTGTCCCTGCTAAAGCATTGCCATTGATACCACAAAACATTTTTCTCCTTGTTCTTTTTAATATTTCATGAGAAAAATGCTAACAGTTGGAATTCAAAATTTTCATTTACCTAAAACAAAATAGGCAGCGCGCCATCCGCCGGAGATGGCACGAGACACAACGGGACGGCCTCGATAATCTACTACTCCGATCAACGGCTCCGATTGCTCGAGTAGCGGGTCAGGATCCATTCTCTTCCTCCTCTCTCTCTTTCTCTTTCTTTCTCTCTTTATAAATGGTTGCTTGTTTCTCTTTTTCTCTCTTTATAAATGTTAGCAAAGAAGATGTTGACTTGTTCTTACCTAATCAAGAGACTAATTAATTAATTAAATGATGTATTTGATTCTGTATTAACATGTCATTCCAGATAACTCACAAGTTGAGTCCAACCTTTTTAATTTAATATATTTTGATATTTGATTAGTAGTAATTGTTTATAGCCACAAAACGTCAAATATCCTCTTGTTGTAATACAATATTAAAAAACTAAAAATTTCATTTAAAAAAATATATGCTTATATTCTCATTTTGATTAATATATATGTATATAATTTGATTTTCTTCTTCTATATAAAAAACTAAAAAAAATTTATTCCATATATTATTGGCAATTCATTATATGCATGGTAAAATGTCAATATTTGTTCATTGAGCTGCCGTTGGCAACTGAGTTTAATTTTTTTTAAATATCTTAAATTTTGAGTTATTTCTGGATAATCCGGACTGTCCGGATTCATAAAGTACAAATCTTAAAACTACCTATTTTTTTTATAAATATTGCCCCATAAATTTTTTTATAGGTCCAAATTGAATAAAATGATCCGATATTGGATAAATTATGAAGTATCATTTTATCTTTTTTTTTTGGATAAAATGATACTCTCTCTTGCCATCCTGCCCTGTCCAATACTTTACGCCCAAATAGTTTTTTTTAGCCATTGCTCTCCTCAGAGGCGGAGTCAGACTTTCAAGCTATGAGGATCAAACACAGATTGAGAGTCAATTATATAAAAAATTTCATGCTGAATGAGAATCAATTTTACAGTACTCGTATAATATTACTCTAAACTATATGAAAAATTATATAGAAATATAAATTTTTAAAAAATTAATGGGATCAATTGACCCTAATTGACCCCATTCAATACATATGGCTACGCCATTGGCTCTCCTGATTGGAACTAAGTTTTATGAGTCCATTTGCATTATTATAGTGAATCTGACTAGCGTTCCAATTTTAGTAAATATTCTAACTGCTTCTAAAATCTATCAAATCGGTTTCAAACGAAAAATCTAAATTGTTGAATCTAATATACTTCACGAATGATGCATTTACATACAAAATTTATAATTTTTTTAGTTCATTTGATATCAAGTCAGGCCGTCAATGATAATGAAAAATAAATGCATTAAAATTAATTGAAATATTCCATTTTTATTGTTTTTAACCACTTAATTTGATATTAAATTAATTCGAAAATTTATAATTTTTATATGTAAATGAAGCTGTTATAAAGAAAATCGGTTTGAACAGTTTGGATTCTTCTTTGTAAACCGATCCAATAAATTTTGAATTGTTATAACTTCCATTAAAATTCTAAGTCTTTGGTCATTAAATACTATGGTGCTCTACTAGCCGTTTCCATATAGCACATTTAATGCCATATAAATAATTCATTGCATTCTATCAAAATCAGAAATTATCTTGTATATTTGTATACTCAATATATTCCAATACACAAAGATTGCGTATTATTAAGTAATACAGATTACTATTAACTAAAAATATTCCCCAAAAAAATTGATCAAATAACTATGCAATTCTATTCCTAAATATTATATTGATACATTCATTAGTCATATTTATGATCGTTTTCTAAAGAAGTGATATTTATAAATTTTCTTGATGACGATTTAAAAAAAAAATGCATGCAGAAATATGCAATACGTTTAAGAACAATATCTTACGATAATGATAATATAATGATAATTGTTTATTTATTTATTTTATATTTTAATTCATTTTGGTGTTATTCAAATTTTGTTTAAATTTTTTCCAACACCTCTCACAAAATAATTTCAATTTCTCTGCCCCCGTTCTTAACTCATTCCATCTTCAAGAAGAAGTCATAGGTTCCAAACCAAACTGAAAATCTTTCGTGAATATTAAACAATTAAGTGAATTTGACCTTCAAATTTTACTCAAAAAAATTAAACATACACGGAGTGACAAACTTGTAGTGTTAAAAAAAAAACTTAATCCGGTCAGATATTTTTAACAAGAGTGTAGATTATGTAGAGCATATAGATGGGAATTACATTCTCTTTGGAGCTTTTACCTGCGGTTCTTTTAACCTGGTCCGTTCATTTTGATCGGACGGACCAAATAAGATTTTAGCAGAAATCTCAAAGCAAAATTAATACTGTCCCTCCATCATCCCGAGCACTCACTGGCTGAGAGTAAATCTAGACTGTCCGATCAGCTTCGCATCATAAAACTCCGCAGAGGATACTGGTCAATATAGATGGGCCCGGGAAATGTTCTAAATCAGATGGTTTTTTTCAACAGACAGTTGGTGGGGATGGGGACCTCTATAGATATATATAGATAGATATGAATCATACGATTTTAATGCATGTGATATTGTGATGTGATGCTCAATGGCAATAAATAGAAACAAGAGCATTTATATTCTAACGTAGGGCAAACAATGTCAAAATAAAAAGAAAGAAAGAAAGTGATAGCTACCCAGCAATTAGTTAAAAAAAAAAAAACAAGGGTAGTTTATTATTTTAATTAAATCAACATGTCGTCATTTTCCATGCGAGTACGATATTACCTTTTTTATGAAATGAACTAAAAATAAAATTAAGTTCTGATCTAAAATGAATGAAGGCCCGATGACAAGTCTCTGATAAAAAAAATGTGACCGGAGGGGACCACTGAGCCCAAAATAAGATGTTAATCTACATATACATCTTGCTTTTGTTCTTTCGTGCTAACTGAATAAAAAATAATCATGATGATTAGAACCCAAAACAGTATTTATTTAAAAAAATTATCAAGATATTACTGTAAAGAGAAAATTATGAGTTGGAAAGATACCAATCTTGCATCCAAATATACAATCATTAAGGGTATGTTTGGATGCACAAGAATAGCTACTGTTCCTAGAATAGCATTGCTATTCGGAACAAGGTGCATCCAAACAACTTTTAGAGCTATTCGGAATAGCTACTGTTTTTAGAATAGCACTACTATTCGCTATTCTTACAAAAACATGGAATAACATTTGTTGCTTTCAATATTAATACTAATCTAATATTTAAACTAATATTATATCACATTTAATATTTAAATTAATATTATATTGTATTATATTTAACCTAATAATATATTATATTTAATCTAATATTTTATTTAATACTAATATAATATTTAAAATAATATTATATTACATTTTAATATTTAAATTAATATTATATTATATTATATTTAATATAATATTTTATTTAATACTAATCTAATATTTAAAATAATATTATATTACATTTAATAATTAAATTAATATTACATTGTACTATATTTAAACTAATATTTTATTTAATACCAATCTAATATTTAAAATAATATAATATTATATTTAATCTAATATTTTATTTAATACTAATCTAATTTTTAAATTAATATTATATTACATTAATATTTAAACTAATATTATATTATATTTAATATTTAAACTAATATTATATTATATTTAATCTAATATTTTATTAATACTAATCTAATATTTAAAATAATATTATATTACATTCAATATTTAAACCAATATTATATTACATTAATATAATATTTTATTTAATACTAATCTAATATTTTAAATAATATTATATTACATTTAATCTAATATTTTATTTAATACTAATCTAATTTTTAAAATAATATTATATTACATTTAATATTTAAACTAATATTATATTATATTTAATATAATATTTTATTTAATACTAATCTAATATTTAAAATAATATTATATTACATTTAATATTTGAATTAATATTATATTATATTATATTATATTAATGTTACACATAAATTATTAAACAGTAGCTATTCTCTCCAAACCTTATTCCAAATATGCAATCCAAATAACTTTTTTACTATTCTGAATAGCACTGTTCTTAAACAGTAGCTATTCTTATTTGCTATTCTAAACAGTAGCTATTCTAGCTATTCTAGAGTGCATCCAAACGTACCCTAAGACATTTTTTTATGAGAAGTTATGAATTCGAAATTCAAATGAGAAATCTATTGTAGATATTACCTCTAACATTTACTCAAAAAAAAATACACATAAAATAGTGTTTATATTATTGATAATTGAGTGAATGAGTGAAAGAGGGGGATATATAAATCCTCTCTGTAACATTTGATTAATAGAGAAAGGGGAGGTAGCACAGGTGGCTAGAAAAAAGTTCTAGAATTGTTGTACTCAAAGGTCGAGAGTTCGATTTCCTCTCACGACTTCACAGCTTCTGCGAAGGTTTCAAAAAAAAAAAACATTTGATTAATAAATTTAGTTAGTATGCAAGAGTTATTATCAAATTATGCAACAAACTATCATTCTTAAAAACTACGATCATATCAATCTAGATGAGCGAGTATTCTAAATGTAATTTGAATCAATTAAATGTAATTTGAAAATTCACTAAATTTTTTTAATATTCGTGTCAATTTGAAATAAATTATTATAATTATAAAATCTAAATCTAAACTACTAAAGAAGATACGATTCAATTAAGATGATTCAAAAATCTCAGTTCAAACAATAAGCCAGTTATCTTTTTTATATTATCCCTACAAATAAAAGATCAGAAGGAAACAAATATTCAACGCTGGTTGAACAATAGGGCTAATAATGATTGGGAACTTGACATCTCATCTCCTATAGGGTGCGGTGCATATTCTCTGAGATATCTCAATTTTTGTGTGACCGACGTGTCCGGTGCCTATTCGGGACACAGTAGGAGGCCAGTATTATTGGAGCTTTGAGATTCGTGTAGAACGTATTTGGACGATTGAGATGTTCCAAAAAGTCACGCAAAGTTTGAGATATCTCAGAGGATGCGAATTCATCTCCCATAACTTGCAGTCTTGCACGAAAGCTAGCTTCCATAATAAAGCTTTAATTAAAATTTAAAAGATAAAGCGATAACGCTAGTCCAGGTTACACGCAACCACGATTGACAAGTCAACTTATTTTTACTCGAGGTCGAGGTCAACAATTCAACGACCATTTTCCACAAAAAAAAAAAAAATTGACGACCATTTCACGTCATCACTATCTATAGTATGATTTCAAATCTGCTGAAATTCAAAATGCATGAACAGTAATCCTGAAATTTCTGAAATTCACGATCCAGCCGTCCAAATTTTTCTATGCACGCATCTCAAAATAGCTGCTTTTTATGTGCACACATCTCAAAACAATTCAATGGCTGGATCATGAATTTCAGGAATTCCAGGGTCACTGTTTATGACCCAAAATTTCAGCGGATTCGGACTCCTATAGTATAGCGCTATTTGGTGACTTGGTCGGACGCTTGACAGTGCTGCAAACGAATCGAATCGATTCGAAATTATTCCAAACTTAAGTTTGATTTGAATTAATTTTGCATCGAATTTTTTATGAATTCAATTTCAAATTTTTTACAAATTTTTTTACGATAAGAGAGCGTGATCATAGTTGCCGAGAGTGAAAGATAAAAGTTGTCTAGGATATCAGAACTGAGAGTGAAAGTTACAACTTATGAGTTATGACTTATGGTTGGACAGTCTTATATTTTAACTTTTAAGTCATCAGCGGAAATCAACAGTTCATGTTACTTTGAGATTCAAACTAAAATAGTTCGCGAACCTATTTTGAATGAATCAGGTCCAGTTGGAATTTGATTTGAATTAATTTTGAATTAATTCAAATCAAATTTTTTACGAACTCTTTCGAATCAAACTCAAATCGAATTACGAACTACAAATTTTTTGTGCAGCCCTAAACACTACTATGTGTGTCCCGCTGCGACCCTAAAATAAATAATAAAATAATCACAGATGTCAAGAGACAGGCCGTAGGCGAATTTGTATCCTCAGCATTAACTCAGAAGGGAATCTTTTGAGTTAATGCATCTGGACCATCCTATCTACTTTAAAATCCGTGCAAACTTGATCCGCACCACTATTAAGGGTCCATGTGTTAAAATCAGACGTCCAAATCGGTTCCGTTTAAAATTAGACTGCCGAGATGCATTCTCTTTCGAGTTAATGCAGAGGATACGTGTTCGGCCGCAGGCAGCATACGAATTCCTATCAGCCAAACTAAAGAATATTTCTGGTTAGATCCGGACCGTTATACCATAATCAACACGAATATTGATGGAGCCCCATGTATTTTATCTCATATCGGATTGATCCGGACTCTGATCGAACGGTTCAGATCTAAACAGAAATATTTAGTAGGATATGGACTCGACAACTTACAGCATCTTTCCATATTCTTTTATTTGTAGCATTAAAAAAAATTAAAATCATGATATTAAATAAAACGAGACAAAATGTTAGTATTGCTAGCGTTTTGAATTCAAAATGAAACGCTAACAATAATAACGTTTCGTCATGTCAGAATTTTTAAAATAAAATTTCACCTGTATTTTACAAAGAAGAAACTGGTGCAAGCTTTGTTCAAGTACCTTCCGGGCTTTTCCAGGCCGTTTGGCTTGAGAGCAACGGCCCACGTCTCAAGATACACAACCCTAGTTTAGTTAGCGTTTCGAATATGACGAATATGACGAAATGCGAAACTACCACATAAATTGCAGGCCAGTACAATTGAAATCCATGCCTCTCAGGAATTCAATCAGCTGAGGTAACATAAATTTTGATTTTAGATAGGGACCGTCCGATCATAATCCGCACCAAAAGTAATGGACACGTGCATTCAACATCGGACCAGATTAGTCCGGATTTAGATCGGACAGTTGGGAATCTAAACTCAAATATTCTGTTACCTCAGAGAACGGGGAATCCATCTTTTATTATTCTCAGTGTCTCTCTCCTCTCTTCTTTAATTTTGATTCCTCTTTTCCTCCATTCTACTCCATCTAATGACAACGACAACTTGCTCCTCCGATTCACCTCCGTTCCCCTTTCTTTCCCTTCCAATCCATCTCCAAGAGAGAATCCTCTCTCTCCTCCCAGTCTCCTACCTCCTTCCCCTCCTCTCCGTCTCCCGCGCCTTTCCTTCCCTCCTCCGTTCCCCCACCTTCCCTCCCCCTCCCCCTGACCTCTTTTTCCTCCTTTTCTCTCCCGCTTCTCTTCCCTTCACCTTTCTCCTCTCCTTCCACCCCTCCTCCCGTCGCTGGATCTCCCTCCCTCTCTCCTCCCACTCCCATCTCTCCCTCTCTCGCCCCTCCGCCACCTCTTCCTCCCTCGCCGTCTCCATCTCTCCTCCCGCTGGATCTGACAATGGGGGCGCTCCAACTGTATCATCGCCTCTCGTCGCCGCGCGGATGTTCTCCCGCCTTCCGCCTCAGGAGATCCCTCCGATGATCCCCGTTGGAGATCCGTACGTGCTGGCTGTCATCCCTGATACTGACGTGGATCTTCGCCGTTCGTCGGATCATTTCAAGATCGTTGCTGCCAGCTCATGGAAATACGGCATCTTTTCTCAGGTAAAAATTGCTATCAGATTTTATTCCAAAATTTGTTCTTTAGAATTCTTCAATCTAAGATTGGGATGAAAGATTCAACCTTTACTCAAAAAAAGATTGGGGTGAGAGATGGGGTGGTAGCACAGTTGTCTAGAAGAAAAATTCCTAGGACTGTGGTTACCCAAAAGTCTAGAGTTCGAGCCCCGCTCGCGACTTTGCAGCTTGTGTGAAGCTGTTAATAAAAAAAGATTGGGGGTGATTATATGCTTGCTTTGGCAATTGCTGCTGCCCAATTTTGTGATTTCACCTGTAAATTGAGCTTCAGTTTTAATTAACTCCGTCTTACATAATCAAATTTTTAGGTATATGACTCTAGACATGGAAAGTGGGTTCCTGCCGGTGAAATCCAGAGCCAATTTGTAGTACTAGGCAACACTGCATTGATAAACAGGTCATTGTACGTGCATGCTTACCTGCCAGATCAGCTTTTACAATTCGACCTAATCTCCCATACATGGAAGTTTATTATACCTATGCCAGAAAATATGATGTCCTCGCACATATTCTCGTACGATGAGAACTTGTACTTGGTTTCGGGTTTTGAGGATGTAGGGGTTATGACCGCAATAAGGGTTCTTATGCTTAATCGGCACGAGAACTGTGAGTCTCTCGAGTGGAGGGAGATCTCCATTTTATCTGAAACTGAGGAGGTATTTGAGGGGTTTACAGGCGGTTATTGTTGGCTGTTCCATTTTGAGGCGGTGGATCGAGATGGGTTGGTTTGTTTGCACAATTCTTTGACTAATAAGGTACTGTTGTTTGATGTGAGAGACAGGAGCTGGGTACTGCCTTGCGGGTCGGTACCGAAAGATGTGAAGTGGTATGGGTATGCAACTGAAATGGGTCTGGAGGTTTTGATGCCGGGTGCAGCAGGATAGCAAGATTATATGTATGGTACTGAGGTTTATATCTTGATAATACTAGACCTCAGGGCTTAATAATTTGGAAAAATTACCACTAAAACCAAGGTCCATATTAAAACCAAAATTAATAAGATGTGTATTACCCTGAGAAAACATTTTTAATAAGCAGAGGCTTTTGGATATTTCAGAGTGCTATATATTAGATCATGTGCCAAAACGGATATATGAGCTCTACAAATCTAAAGGTGTTAAAAGGTTTTGTGGATGGCAGCGTGGGAAAACAAAAACTTATCATGCTGGTTAAGGGATCTCTCAAATTTGATTAAGCTCAGTAGCCTTACAAAGCTTAATCAAATTTGAGAGATCACCTAGCCGGCATGATCAGATTTTGTTGCCCACGTTGCCAACTACAAAATCCTTTAACACATCTAGATTATAGAGCTCACATATCTATATACCATTTTGGCATATGATCTAACAGGTAGCACTCTGAAATATCTAAAACACTCAGCTTTAAATATATCTTCTGGGGGTCACACCCACCCATCTTATCAATTTGGTTTTAATATGAACCTTGGTTTTTGTAGTAATTTTTAATATGGACCTTCTTAGACATGTTTCAGGGGCTGTTCACCACTTTGTAACACAACCGAAGGGTGCCTACTGTATACTGTTAGAGGCTTTCGGTGGGTACCAGGATCTGTTCCCGGTTAGTGGGTTTGTTTCTTACTGGTCTGTTACTCTGATATGATGCTGCATCAGTATTGGTGGTTGTGATTAGAGAGTGTGTTGTAATTTTTATGAGTTGTAAAACTTGTTTCATGCAATAGAGCTGGTGCCTTTGGTGACTATTTTTTAAATAAATTTTGTTTTTTTAAACTCAGTTTGAGGGGATCGAATTGAATGCTGTTGTTATATCCTCTCCAGGAATAGCAGCAGCCTGTTATTCCAGCCCGATCTGTACATTATTTACGATTCAGGTTTAAGGTTTTCGGGTTGGATTGAAATGGACGGCTGAGATGGTACCATTATAATTCTGAACTATCAAACTTCAATGAATGATTTTGACAGGATGAAGGATGCATTCGGGTGTCTGCATTTTTATGTAATGGCAGGTCTGAATTCGGTGGGATAACCGGTTGAGCTGTTGGATCCATTTCAAGATTCGTGTGCACTTGATTTGCACGAATTTTGATGTGGGTCGAATGGCTTTGATTGGACATGGTCTCACTGCTTACCTATTTACCTTATTCTTACTGTTGAAATAAAAGAAGAGACGACAATATGGTTTAGATTTTAACACATTTAAAGAAAATATCACAAAATCTAATTGGGCCTCCAATTTGTGACAAGATTCTGTCATGGGCCTGTAATTCTGGTTTTTCTTTTCTTGACTCCAACATCAAGCATTCTGCGTTTCAGTTGTTGAAATTTTTATTTCTCTATACTGTTTTGTTTTTAAAAATAACACGAATATTATGTTTTAAATATGTAACCAGTAACCTTGCTCTCTCTAAAATTGAATGCACACTTAATGAAGGCGCTCCAGTTGTCTGCACCATGCGTATAATGCAAATAAATAAATAAAAATAAAGAATAAAATAAAGATAGAAAGAAAGAAAGAAAGAAATTGTTTTGCTTCTGTTGACACCTGTTTCGTTGAAAAGCTACACGGTTATCAAATTCGAATGGGATTATACTATGTTAAAAAAATACATAGTTGAACACTATTGCTCAATGGTTTTTTTTATCGTAAATTATAATTTTCAATTTGATCTTGCGCGTCATATATCTGCTAATATAGCAAGCAAATAATAATAATATTAGACCGTATTGTTGGATCCATCTTTTTTCTTTTTCTTTTCATCAAGTCTGCCAATTAACATTATAATTAACGTGTATATATTTAAATTTGTTTTTGTATTGACCAACCACACCAACCAGCGAAGCTTTAAAATATTTTGACCGTTGAAATACTTGACCTCAAACCAAAATTTCATATGAGAAAAAGAAATACGGACTTGGAGCTACCATCTCTTTCAATAAAACAGAATTTGAATTTAGTACTTCTAGTACTATTATTATGTGAACCTACTACGCAATTTTTTTTTTTATCTTAGTAATAAGTTCAGATTTTACTAGGGTGACTTCAAAAGAATTTTGCAGTCAAATAATATAAGAAGAAATATAATAAGTGCTTTATGATCCTTTTCAATAATTTGAAAAAACTACTTGCGTAATTATTGGAGAAAAAAACAAGTTTTGTTAGTATTATATCACTTATTCATTTATATATATATATATATATTTCTCTACATTTTATTTTTTTTTCGTTATAAACTGTATAAAAATGATCTAAATTTGCATAAAATAATTATTTAAGTATCCTTACTCTAGTACCCACAAAATTCCTGCACTACATTTAGAGAAATTATGCAATATGGTCCCACTATTTATTATTCTATAAAGATATTATATGGTCCCGTTAATTATTATTCTAAAAAGATATTATATGGGCCCAACTAATTACTATTCTAAATTTTTGCAACACCTTTTCTCTATGGTCTCCACTAATTATATGGTCCTCCTTTCCCGGTCACCGCACTCATCCATGTGTCAACTTTCATAGATATAAATACTTTGAAGATAAGATATTAACACTTGAAAAATGAAATATTAATATTTTGATGCGTAACTTGTTATGATCATCTATTTTCTAGTCCCCTAATCATTCTCGCGTCAACCTTCCCCTAATGAAGTAGTGGGGATCCTGTATGACTGCATTAACCTTCTTCAATCGTCTTGCATCAACATTCCTCTAACAAAAATAGTTGACTACGTAGGTATAAATACTTTAAGATGTCATCCAATGTCATATGTAAAAAATACTTGTGTGGCGACGAGCCTGAAAACATGTCAACATGGATCTCATTTGAAACAAAAAATTTCGTAGAAGACGTTCGTGGTTTTAGATTCGCAAAATTCCTCACATATCGTGAGAAATATGGACTAGATTGAACAGAAAGAATCCACCTATAAAAACGTGTATGGTCCCCCATATAGTTTGAGTGCCCCCCACAAGTATTTATGGTGCGGGTGTGTTTGAGGAATTTGATTGGAGAGACAATTATTTACGTAAAAATTGTTCACCTCATAAGTACAAACACTTCTGTGCATAAGTATAAATATTTTCTTGTATAGATATTAATACTTTAGGAAAAAAAATTAGTGCTAGAGTTTTTGTGATCCCTTCAAATAATTATAGTAGTTATGGTGCAGATACTGTGGCACGAATACTGTGACGTAAGTACTGTTATCAGCTTCCTAAGTTTATGTGATAAACTCGGATAACTTGTAGTTATTTAATAAAAGAATCATGAAGGTTAAAACCATCATATATAGTTAATTTTCACTGTTGATTATTTCACCTTTTGAACTTGTATATAATGACTTGAGAATTTTATGATTTCTTAAATTCTAAAATAGCGCAATCACATACATTGGAAACTGAGGCGAGTTCAAATTTCTCATATCTTTCATATTTCATTATAGCTCACATATTTTAGTTTTATTTTTAAAGTTCAAACAGTTAATTCAAACTGTTGAAAATATTATCTATATAAAATATACTTGAAGATCAAATTTTATATTTTTTTGGAAATTTTTTACTATTATTTTTAATGGTCCAAAACAGTGATTTGTACCTATTTAAAAATATATAAAATTTGATCTCCAAACATATTTTAATATGGTATTTTAATATGGTGATCATATTGAGCCATTTGAATTAATTATTCGAACTTTGAAATTAAAAATAAAAGATACTAAACATTTGATTCCTCTTAAAAAAATTAGAATTTGTTAATCAATCGTCGTTAATTTGCACGTTTGATTATTTCACCTTTGACCTTGGAATGAATGACTGAATATTTTACAATGTTTTGGCATAAATACATTAAGAATTATACAAGATCAAAAGCTCACATTTTTCTTCTGAAGTTTCGAATTTCCAATTATTAGTGGATAAAATAATATTCGTCATGACGGGATATTAAAAGTTATGGTAATTTGGAACAGGAATATATGTTGAATTAGACTTTGTCTTTGTTGGCCTCTCTTTTTTATTATGGCAACTAAGCTATTACTTTTCCTCTTAAACAATCAGCACTCGCCTTTTAGTTATATTAACCACACAAAAATTATATTAATTATTATTACGATTTTGAATTATTTCTTACTTCTGTTGGTGCACCTTTTTCATTCGGAAGTTAGACATGAATAAAAGACCCCACGTTCACAATTGTTTAATACATCATTTTTTTGATGTTGTATATAATATTTTTGTTTATACAGCAAGCTAAGAATAAAAAAATTGATCAGCTGGTTGGTCCATTTTTCTTTATGTGTGTTTTAAGTACCTTTTCACCATTATTTTATGGTTTGATTTGTATATCTGTTTATTTATTTGAATTTTCATTCACCAACCGCACCCACCAAAAAAGTAATTTGAAATTGTATTTTGGATCAGATCCTCTAAAGTTTTTGAGTTTGTTAAAAGAAAACGGATTTGAATGAAATTTGTAGGACAACTTTAATATATAGAAATTGCAATAAGGATATTTTTTCCTTTTGAGAGAAAAATGAGGTGAAATGGAGTAAGGATATTAACGGTGTTGGTTTAGCTTCACGCAGCGCACCAATATATGCTTTTTCATTTTAACTCTAATGCTTGTGCACTACATGAAACCAAACTAGCACTGCTAATATCTTTACCACATGCATGAAAAGCTTCAAGGGTCGTGCTAGTTTATGACGGATGGTTCGGATTTAAATTCAATTTTTGAATTACTCTGTTAATTATAGCATTATTTTAATATTTTATGGGGGCTAAAAAAATTTTGACCGTTGGAACTCTTGACCTCAAATCAACATCAAGTGAAAGAAAAAAAATAATATATACAAACAATTCAGAGCTAGCCGCCTACTTGTTCAATAAATATAGTCATGAAGGAGACAAATAAAGGTTGAAAAGAGGCTATTGAAAATGATGTAGGTTTATCCAATTCTGAGTTACAAGCCAAATTAAAATATCTTTTGGACAAGATAGATTTCAAACTCAAACTTAGCTTTTGAATAAAGATTTCTCAATATAAAAGGACTTAAGAGTTAAGTCACATTAATTTTACATGTTTTTGGCAATAAAATAGAATGAACAATGAGTTTAAATTCGGACTGTCTTATATAAATTGACCATGCTTCATAAATTTATAAAAGAGGAGGGTAGGAGAACATTTCACCTCTTCTATTCTTTAAGCAATTAAATTTTGCCTTCTTTAAAATAAAATATAGAGGAACTAAATTGGATTTAATAATTTCTTTATTCCTTTCTAATTCTTCTCCTTATATATATATATATATAGAGTAGAACTAGGGTGCTCCTAAGTTCATCAAACCTCTTGTGAACTTGACTCTAAAATATATCGAATCGACTTTAAACGATGAATCCAAACCGTTGAAACCCTTCTACCTAATGAGTGATGCGTCTACATGTGAAAATTTTAAAGTTTCGAATTAATTTAATATAGAGTCAAGTTGTCAAAAGTTTAAGGTTTATAAATTAATTTTAATGCATTAATTTTTTGGACTCCTTTGACCACTTGACTCTATATTAAATTAATTCGAAACTTTAATATTTTCACATGTAGACGCATCAATAATTAGGTAGAAGGATTTCAACAGTTTGGATTCATCGTTTAAAGTCGATTCGATATATTTTAGAGTCAAGTTCACAAGAGGTTGGGTGAACTTAGGAACACCCTAGTTCTACTCATATATATATATATATATATATATATATATGAGTGGGGTTAAAATGCACCATTAGTTTTGTGCTCCAACCATACTCCATGTTTTTATCTTTGTTCTCGGAGTTCAAATAGTCGATCCGAACAGCTCAACATGTTCTCCATATTAAAATATGCTTAGAGACCAAATTTCATATTTTTTGGAATTTGTTTACTATTTTTTTAGATAGTTACAAAATCACTGTTTTTGGATGGTCCAGATACAGTGATTTTGTAACTATCTAAATAAATAGTAAAAAAATTTCAAAAAATATAAAATTTGGTCTCTAAGCATATTTTAATATGGAGAACATGTTGAGCGGTTCGGATCGACTATTTGAACTTCGAGAACAAAGATAAAGACATGGAGTATGGTTGGGGCACAAAACCAATTGTGCATTTTAACCCCACTCTATATATATATATATATATATATATATATATATATATGACTAAATGAATTCTACAAATTTTCAAAGAACGATCAAAAGACAACATTGCATTTGTATGTACGCTACTATAAAAACAAAGTAAAAAAGAAGGCTGGAATATTCTGTCATTTTCATCCAAATTGAAAATGTCAAATAACAAGAATTAATTTCTAAAAGGTTGTGTGATGCCAATTTGATAGCTCATTATAGCGCATTATAAGTAGTATCAATTATCAAGTCGCAATCAATAGAATTTAAATTTGCTAATAACAAAGGGCCTCATGCAGAGAAAAAAACAAAATCTATTCAGGACATTTGTGCAAAAAATAATAACTTGAGTATTGTGTTGGTTTGTTTCATGCATGCTCTTTTGTTCTATATGTGATGGCATGAGATGAACTTATTAGATATATGTACCTGTACATTTGTCAGGTATCATGTACCAGTGGTTTGGTACTGATATCATGTTTGAATGGTTTATATTAATAAATTGGTGGTTTCACAGAAGAGTTTTAGATATTATCTAGTTTTAAATTGAATTGTTTGTTATTTTTATTTTATTTTCTTTTTCTTTTTAAAAGGTTCAGTATTTTGAGCCTCTGTTTTTATTCAGTTTGAAACCTATAAAAACCTCTTAAATTTAATAAAACAAATAAGGACATAGATCCTTATTTTTCCTCAAAAAAAAATCGGTGATTTCACCCACTTCTCAAAAAAAAAAAAAAAAAAAAAAAAATCTTGTGTTGTAAAGAGTACAAATATGGAATTAGAAGGCTAATAAAATTTGGATTCTGTCAATTTTGGTAGTCTAGCATTTCTTTGGCGATATTACCGTGCTTATATTATTCGTATCTTTTGCTATTATCCAAATATTTATTTGTAAAATCATTTCGGATAAGATTGGGTCCACAATTTTGGACTGTATATTACTTTCTATATTTGATTTCATTTATTTGCAACTCAAAACCGGGGGAAGAAATTAGTACGAACAAGCAACATATGCTTGTCTAAATAGTCAAATTAATATATTTTGTAAGAAAAATAAATAATTTTTGACTAATTTTTTGCAAATAAGCATTTGCCTCATTCTAAGAAATAAAACCAGAGAGAACTAGCATTTGGTCTAGTGGCTAAGACACATGGTTTCTATGTGAGAGGTTATGAGTTCGAATAGATGGAAAAAATCATTTGTTGTAATAACATAGATATTAAATAGTTGGGTGGCTTGAACTCCAACCTTTACTCAAAAAAGAAATAAAACTGGATGCAATCTGATGAGCATTGGATTAAATTTAGTATGTTGATTTATATTAAAAGTTCGTCATGTGAATCTAAATAGATTACGCAAATCTTGATACAGATTAAACGGTTACGAGCTGATATTCGACTGTTCCCTTTCCCTGAGAAATTATTACATGTTTTTTTTTTCTTGTCTTTATTTTTTGCTCTTCCAGCAAATAACTTTCCTATTATTTACAAATTTTTATATTTCCATGGACACCAAAGCATAAATAGAGAAAGAAGCAACCAAACTACAGTTTCCTGTTTGACCGGATGCTGACGTGTCATTGATCGGTTGGTACCGGTTGCCTTCTTGCACAGTAATAAGGTATTAAATTTAAAAAAAATAAAAATAAAACACACCTCTCTAATTAATTAATCCTCTATAAAACCTCCACCAAACACATTTCTCTCCTCTTCTCTTTCTCCTCTCATCTCTCATTATCCAATCGGATCTCCTTCAAAATTGGTGAAAAGTTTCAACTGATATCTCAAGGTACGCTTTCCCCGACCGCCCATCGGGAATTTCGCCAAGTTTTCCTGTGAAAATGTGTAGATTTAAGTTAGAATTGATGATTTTAGCGAACTGTTTGCCCTTTGATTCCTATTCTTTTTTTTTTTGTCTGTTGAAAAATTTGTAAGTATTGAAGGAAAATTGGCTGGGTGATGTGGTATCTACTCCTGTTTTAGATTTACTGGATATATCTACAAAATTATTTCTGTCTAGTTTCCATTTTCAATGCAGTCATGCACCCTATTGAAAAACAATGAAGAGAGAAAATAATTGATAGTTAATTAAAACATGCCTATGGGTTTTATTGATATTATGTTTGGTTTGTGTAATTTCTTAATGAATAACTGATTATTTGTTTTGTCAACCATTAAATCTCTGAAAGTGACTTTTGAGATAGTCCCATTTCCTAGCCGTGTAATTCTATGTATTATCTACAAAATGATGCAATTAATTTGATAAACCAGAGATATAAATGCACAATCCCTCTTGTACCTAAATAACACTATCACACTTTTGGCTCAGCATCATTACCTAGGATTAATCCCACAAGTCTCTCCAATCAATGGATGGTCCTGTGAATTCCAAAGTGGGGCCAACCACATCGGCGGCCGATGCTGATGACCTTGTCTTGGCAAAACTCTTAGACAAGCCAAAACTCAAGATAGAGAGAAAGAGTTCCTTTGATGAGAGATCCTTCAGTGAACTCACAATAAATGTGCGCCAGCTGGATAGTTATGATAGCTTGTACTCACCAGGGTACAGGTCGTCAGGCATCGGGACCCCTTCGACATTCCGAGGTGAGGAGTTTGATCCCCATCCCATGGTGGGTGAGGCCTGGGAGGCACTCAGGAGATCAATGGTGTATTTTAATAAGCAGCCGGTGGGAACCATTGCTGCTTATGATCATGCCTCAGAGGAAGTTCTTAATTATGATCAGGTAATTATAATTATATATATATATCTCTTTGAGTAAGGCTTGGGTGCTATGGATAGCACAAGGCCATCCGTGCTACGGCTTCAACAACTTATCAAATAAACTTCAAACTTCTATCAAAGTAGCTCAGTAAATTGGTTATATAATGAACTTTCAGAATACCAATTTTTACTATTTTTAAGATTTATGAAAGATGGCAAAAAATGACTTAAAAATAAAAGAAAATTGCAAATATTTTAGGCCATTTTTTGCCATCTTTCGTAAACCATAAAAAATAGGAAAAATTAGTATTCTACAAGTGCATTATATAACCAATTTACTGAGCTACTTAAATCGAAGTTTGAAGTTTATATGATAGATTTTTTAGACCATAGCACGGCTGACCTTATGCTATCCATAGCACCCAAGCCTTACTCTATATCTTTTATTTTATTTTTCTAAGTTTTAGGTATATTATATCCTCTCAAATCTATTTAACTCTTGCTTGTGCAATTAAGCCTCAACCTAAAACCTATTTTTGCAGTAGGTTATTCTTATTTTAGCAAATATGCCTGAAGAAGAAAGTGTTAGGTTGTTGTAATTTGGCCTGCATTGTTATGTACCAAACAAATCCAAGAAGAAAAATAAATTTGAAAGAAAGAAAGAGGCTTAAGATTTGTAAAATGAATTTCATAAAAAAAGAAATTTGCAAAATAATCGTTAGTATGAAAGAGGAAGGGAAAGTAAAGTGAAGAAACATAAAACATATAAAATGAAACCTATTTAGCCTTGATTCATATCTTATTTGTGTTGTTAAGCACCTGAGTACAGAACTAAAAAGGAAATTAGGCTTACAATTTGTAAAACTGGCATCAATTTGCTATCATAAGTACCAAAAGATGATATGTAAGTAAAAAATAGACCACATGATCTACTATCTACCATCACAATTAAGTCTTAATTTACCCATATTTATCCTAACTCATACATTGAAGCCTTAACTTCCAACACTAATTCTTCATGCACACCAGGTGTTTGTACGTGACTTCGTACCAAGCGCATTAGCATTCCTCATGAATAACGAACCCGAAATAGTAAAAAACTTCCTCCTAAAAACCCTTCATTTGCAAGGCTGGGAGAAGCGGGTTGACCGGTTCAAACTAGGTGAAGGTGCCATGCCGGCCTCCTTCAAGGTTCTTCATAACCCAACCCGCAAGACTGACACTCTCATAGCGGATTTCGGGGAGAGTGCTATCGGGCGGGTCGCGCCTGTTGATTCGGGTTTCTGGTGGATTATACTGCTAAGAGCATACACCAAGCACACAGGGGATATATCTCTGGCTGAGACCGATGATTGCCAGAGGGGGATGAGGTTGATTCTCGCTTTGTGCTTATCTGAGGGGTTTGACACCTTTCCTACCTTGCTCTGTGCTGATGGCTGTTCTATGATTGATCGAAGGATGGTGAGTAGAGTAACAACTCCTTGTTTCATTCCTAGAAGAGTGAGGCTATGGTGCTATGCAGAGCGTGGATTGGTCCGTACTATGTATCAGTATCTTTGTTTTGAAAGTTCAAATAGTCAATCTTAACCATTTTACATGATCCTTGTATGAAAATGTACTTGCAAATCAAATTTTACATTTTTTTATTATTTTTCTAGACAGGTAGAAAATCACTCCATTCATAAGTAGTGATTTTCACCCATAGTAAAAAAATTAACAAAAATGGAAAATTTAGTCTGCAAGTACATTTCATATGAAAATCATGTTGAACGGTTTAGATTGACTATTTGGACTTTGAAGAATGAGATATTGATGCGTAGTGCAGACCAATCCGCACTATGCAATGTACCGTAGCCTCACTTAATTATTTACTCTTTTGGTTGTTTGTATGTTCATCTTTTTCTTCTTCTTTTAAAGTGTGCTTTCGTGTTATGTTAGGGGTAGATTATTCTTTGTTGCTATTAGAAAATGCAGGATACCATAATGAGAAATGAGAGATGATTCCATTTTTTCGATATCATGTTTTGTAATGAGTAAAGGATTTTGTGAGGTTTGATTTGCGGGGTTATATGCAATTCTTTCCTTCTTGGAATACATTTTATAGCTGATGTTAGTAAAACTTAGGGCCGCTAATTGAGCAGCTTTGTCCATGGACAAACGGGCCGGATATAAACCGAACAAATAATGGACGAGTTTGTATCTGGACACGGTCCAATACTCGGTTCAGATCATTTTCATTTATGAAAACGAGCTGAGATTGGACGAGCCCTGGACGAACCGTTGAACAGCTCATATTTGTCCATGGACGAGCCCTATCAATATTCTGAACCCATAAGATCATGTACATATTCCCAAAATCATACGTGCAAGTACCTATCAATACTGAATCCGTAATGTCTGATACATTCCATGTCTCAGTTTCATTAGTTTTGGGTCTTTCCGGTTTTTTGATGCTCTAGATTCAACACAGTATATAGCAGGACTATGCTAGACCAATAAAACAAAACAAAAATCAGAGCAACGGTTCATGTATTCTTGTATACATAGCCCGTTGGTTGTCCAGTGGACAGCTAGTGGACAGCTTGTTAGTTGTCCATGTATTCTTGTTCGAACAAGGCTAGATTGAACTGAATTTTGTAACGATCCGAGTTGGACGAACTGAACATGGTCAAAAACTCCTCAAGTTCGAGTCGATTATGGACTGGACATTAGACATTTAAATTTCGATACGGGCCGATTATGGACCGAAGCCCGCTCATTAGCAGCCCTAGTAAAACTCTCTCGTTTTTTGATGGGACAGACTTGGTGCTTTATCACTATTTACCCTTGCAAAATCAATACAATTTGAAATTCCAAACATCCAATTGAGTGGTACAATTAGAAGCAGCTTCTCATCAGTAAGTCAGAATACCATCTTATTATCTTAATATCTTTTATTTTTTCTTTTCAGGGCATTTATGGATACCCAATTGAAATCCAAGCCTTATTTTTTATGTCATTGAGATGCGCACTTTTGATGTTGAAACACGATGCAGAGGGGAAGGAATTCGTCGAACGAATCGTAAAGAGGTTACATGCGCTGAGTTATCACATGAGGAGCTACTTCTGGCTTGATTTCCAGCAGTTAAATGACATTTACCGGTACAAGACCGAGGAGTATTCCCACACTGCCGTAAACAAATTCAACGTTATTCCCGACTCTATCCCTGATTGGGTCTTTGACTTCATGCCTTGTCGAGGCGGTTATTTCATAGGTATTAAATGATTTTGTGGGATTTGTTACTGCCTGGATCCAACCTTATTATGGTACCAAATATACTCACTTCTGCCGAGTTCACCACCTTGTTTAATCGCTTCTCCATATTGTATGGTTAATTTAGGTAGACTGAGGCTATGGTACTATGCATAGTGCATAATGGTCCGTACTATGGATCAATATCTCCATTTTCAAAGTTCAAACAATCAATTGAACTGTTTAACATAATATCCATATAAAAATGTACTCGTAGATCAAATTTTACATTTTTTTTAGAAATTTTTTACTATCTTTTTAGATACGTGAAAAATCACTTGATCTAAAAATTCTAGACCACTCAAAAGTAGTGATTTTCTACCTGTCTAAAAAAATAGTAAAAAAATTCTAACAGATGTAAAATTTAGTCTGCAAGTACATTTTCATTTGGAGATCACATTGCACGGTTCAGATCGGCTAATTAGACCTTAGAAACGAAAATATTGATCTGTAGTACGGACCAATCTGCGCTATGCATAGTACCATAGCCTCACTCATTTAGGTATTTTTAAGTGATTTGCTAGTAACAGATCCATTTAACCCCGGGCACCCCCCTCCTCCCAATCTCCAACACCAACAAAGGGGGAAAATATAAATAAAATATATAAAACAAATTAGTCCCTAGACATACAATTAACCCATATGCATGTAATGACGTACTTACATAGCAATATTCATACCTTGTACCGTGTCATTCCACCACCACCCCCCCCCCCCCCCCCCCCCCCCCCCCCCCCCACAAACACACTCTCCTACACCCTGACACAGATACATGCACAATAAAAAAAGAAAAACATTTCATACAAACAACACTATTGGTTCTAACAAGAAGAAAAACAACAGGAAATGTGAGCCCGGCCAGAATGGACTTCAGGTGGTTCGCACTGGGCAACTTAATGGCGATCTTGTCGTCTCTGGCGACACCGGAGCAATCGACGGCAATAATGGACCTCATGGAGGAGCGGTGGGAGGAGCTCATAGGAGAGGTACCCCTTAAAATAACTTACCCTGCCATTGAAAGTCATGAGTGGCGTATTGTAACCGGTTGTGATCCCAAGAACACCCGCTGGAGTTATCATAATGGCGGATCCTGGCCAGGTAATATTAATAAAGTTTCTTACTTGTATTCATGTGTTGAGATGCTAAAGTGATGGCATGTGCAAGTTGAGCCCCTTATTTAATTTGTTATCAACAATATTTTTTTTATTTTTTGGGGGTTTTGGCTGAAATTGGGTTTGAGACCTCCCTTATTTAATTGTTTTTGGATGGTCCAGAATCTTCTAAAAAATAGTAAAAAAATTCCAAAAAAAAAAAAATATATAATTTGGTTTCCAAGCAAATTTTAATATGGAGATCATGTTGAGCGGTTCGGATCGACTGTTTGAGCTTTGAAAATGGTTATAAGGATGTGAGGTGCGATTGAGGTATGAAAGCCATGCGGCATTTGGACCCTGCTCTTAGATAAAATACAAAAATCTATGACTCAAGATCTCTTACTTGTCTACTACATATGACTTGGGGAAATCAAATATTCCCTATGCATTCATTAACAAAGAATTGCCAGATTACCCCCCTGATTAATCAAATAGGGTATCATCAGCAAACCCATCCCATGCAGTCATTAACAATGAATATATTAATTAATTATATGAAAAAAAAATCTATTATTGTTTCTATTTACTATTTACAAAACAATGAGTTCTCAAGTTTTGCTTTCTAATAGAAAGTATGCATAACCAGTAACAATTTTTCATGTCTAGTTATTTTCTTAATCACAGCATTGTTAGCCCTAAGTTAAATATTTGGAGTGTGATAGTTTGTATATCATTTGATGTAGGAAATTTGATTTTAAAGACATATTTTGAGGCATGTTTATATTTTTTTTTAGCTTTGCTTAGAGATGCAAAATTTGTATCCTAATTTCTCTTTCTTGTTTACTTTTTAGTGCTTCTATGGCTACTCACAGCGGCATGCATAAAGACTGGCCGGCCTCAGATTGCAAGACGCGCCATTGATCTCGCTGAGTCCCGGCTCCAGAAGGATGGCTGGCCAGAATACTACGATGGTACACTAGGCCGGTACGTTGGCAAACAAGCACGGAAATTCCAGACATGGTCGATTGCAGGGTATTTAGTGTCGAAAATGTTGCTCGAAGACCCGTCTCACCTCGGCATGATTTCTCTAGAAGAAGACAAGGCCATGAAACCCTTGATTAAGAGATCTGCCTCTTGGACATGCGCCAAACCTAATAAAGAAGAAATGTAATTTGTATTTTTTGAGTTCTAATGATTTATTTTTTTATTAATCATAAAGACTTGGTATACCGCAACAGGGTATAATCTGTCTTGAGTCCGGCCTTTTGTCTTAACAAATTGTGAACAATTTTTTTTTTCCTTTCCCTCCTTTTTTTCCGGCTAAATAAAATAAGATGTGGTGACAGCGAGCTGCTAATTAAAACCAAGTTTTGTTCAGATCATTTTCGGATCTTTGAATTAGATTTTATGCAACACAATATATAATTAAACTCTGAAGGAAATTAGTCATGAGTCATGTCGTTATTGGTTTTGTCATGACACATCACGTGTGTCGGTCATGTGACTTGCACGTTGCTTGATGTTTCTCTTCCATCACGTAAACTGATATAACATCACATTATGTTGCTTGATGTTTCTCTTCCATCACGTAAACTGATATAACATCACATTATGTGACTAATTTTTGCAACATTATTTATTTATTTTATTTATTTTGCAACATTTACATAGTTGTAGTATTTTTTTTCTGAGGTTTTTTTTCAATGAATTAATTTAAAATTTGAAAAAATAATTAAACATGATCAATTCACCATGATGTCATCATTTTAGTCACAGATGAAATTATATTATGTTTCGTTTTCCTTCAGTATAATTAAAATAGAAAACTCCGTACACGAGTATATTTTGGACATTGGTAATAGATACATAGAAATCAGTATATTGAATTGATAAAACTCAGAAGGTTTCTTTTTATAACCAGCAAAATTACAATAACATAGGTTATATTTCAAATAAAAAATATTCATGTTAAATTTAAGCAAGACCAAGCTGCGACTATTTCATGAGCAAACAATTACAAAATCCTGCTTTATTCAAAAACCAATATATGCTGCCTAAATAATTCCAAACCTTAACTACAACATCTCACATTTAAATAAGACCACAGCTGCTTTGGGGCCTAAAATTTGGCAAAATTTTAATTAGTAACACCTATTAGACAGCAACAGGAGGCTTGAGAAACGTCATGGCTTCTTTTATATTATTCACCGCAGCTTCGAGTGTTGTCAGAGATGCAGCATAAGAGATTCTAACGCATTTATCATCTCCAAATGCATCTCCCGGCACAAGCGCAACCTAATACGATTAAAATATAATTTCCAAAAAAAAACTCATAGGCAGATCTTTGCTTAAAATAATGGACAAAATACCCTTTTTGCTTTAGGTATATAAACGGGATGGAAGAGTCTCGGCAATTTAATACACAATGAGAGGCACATTTAACTACAACCAGGACAATATTCCCCAAAAAAAAAAATCATTAAAATAGCATTTAAAGAATAAATTTTAAAATAATAAAAATGTGATGTATTGGACCGAACCTGAGCCTTGTCAAGGAAGAAACGGCAAAGAGACTCAGAGTCTTTGATAGTGCCGAAACCTTCAACCTCAGACCCATAATGAGCACTGAAATCGATAAATAGGTAGAATGCTCCCTGCATTTGTAACAAAATATTATGAACATTTAAAAAAAAAAATATACACATTATCTACATAACCTCTGAAGTAGACTAGTTATAAGAACAAAGAGGAAATGAATCATTGATGTTGGTTCTATAGCTTAGTACCATGTACATGCTTTACCAATTCTGAACTGTACCAACAGTAAGGAATCGACCTTTTTTTTTTTTTACCCTTTGGCTTTCAGTTTTTTTGTTTGTTACTTTTATAATGTCGGCACTGATAAAGTAATGGAAATTATATTTCGGTTTGGACTGCAAAAGTTCTCAAAAACTCATAATTTTGGTCTAGAAAAGGGGAATTGTAGATACTGCTCTTAATTTCAGTCCAGCACCCCCCACAAAAGATGAAAAAGTAAAAAAAAAAAACAGAACCAAAAGGGGAAATCATTAATTCTGACCCTTAACAAAAAGCAGAAAAGAATTACTTTAAATTAGTACCTGGGGTTCTGAAATCTTAACACCTGGTAATTCTCTGAAGCTCTTGACCAAGAAATCCCGGCGTTCACGGAAAGCCTTAACCATAGTTGCAACAGCTTCACCACCGGCATAACCTAAGTTCAGACCTGCTAACCCTGCTTTCTGTGAGATGCTACTTGCGCCGGAAGTGTTCTGACATTTAAGAAAAATGATTATATAATTAAAGTGTGAACTTGAACTTTATTGTGTGACCCAGCAAAATAAAAGGTGCTTCACGTACCCCTAAATGTAAGGAATTATCATCTAATCCTAAAGAGATGCACAAAAACACCTAATTTCTCCAAGAACACCCAACTATTCCTCTATTATTACTTTCTTAGAAAGAAATAGTAACATGAGGGATATGCATACAAATAGGATAGATAAGGTGCCCATAGGAGTGTACCTGGTATACCTCTAGTTTCTAAGACATGATTTTGTTTTGAACTCTATCAATGTAGCTTAGGTTAGTAGAGATACAAAAGGCTTCAACAAACTTTTCAAATAGATCAGGTCCATACCACTCGTTGGACCCAATTTGACAGCAGTAACAGAGAGAGAGAGAGAGAGAGGGGGTGGGGGGGGGGGGGGGGGTGGGGGGGGTACCTGACTTTGAATTTTTGCACATGCAGAAAGAAAATGTTTCGGGCATGCAAGATATCCAAGCCTCCAACCCGTCATTGCAAATGCCTACAAAATAAAACAAATATGTTGTAATACTACAAAAGACAAATCTGCCCCACATACATATTGACGATACCATGATACAAGAGATTCCTATCGGGTTAATATAAAATTTCATGCATCCTTATTTGCCATCCTTTTCTGTTATATCATGTTAATGAACCCATAATTTGACATGTTAACTATCAAAGTTTAAATACTTACCTTTGAAAATCCATTGACAGTCAAAGTTCTGTCGTACATTCCTGGCAAAGATGCAAAGCTGGTGTGTTTAGCTGGTGAATATATAATATGCTCGTATATCTCATCAGACAATACCTGTTAAGATCAAGATGAAGTAATACTTATATTTGATGGTTTTCATGACAAACATAAAATGCACCATCAATTATATATTAGAATTTACCAGAAGAATAAATGAACCATCAAGGAACTTACCAGAAGCCTGGGGTATTTCCTGACAATATCAGCAATTTGTTCTAGAAGCTCTTTTGGGTATACTGAACCAGTAGGATTTGAAGGTGAGCAGAGAATAAGAAGCCTTGATTTTTCATTTATTTTTGAGGCAAGTAATTCAGGATTGAGCAAGAAATTGTCAGATATGTCAGTGGGGAGGATAACGGGTTCAGCATCCGCTAACCGGGCCATTTCTGGATAGCTCACCCAAAATGGGGCAGGGATCAAAACCTACAAAAAGTTTAGAAAAAATATTTTCAGATCAAACCCTAGAAGATTCAGCATTTTTAATTATAGATACTTGGTATTTTTTGCAAAAAGCATTCAAAACCTATATAAATTCCTAAAGAAAACCAGTACGGATTATCAGCAAAAAAATCATTTTATTTCTGTTTTGGTTAAGACTACAACAGTGTTTTAGATCATTTTATTGTTAATATATATATGCACAGCATAGATTCTTTACCAGATTAATTCTAGTTGGTTCCTTTGTGTGTGTGTAATAGAGCCTGAACTATGAAAATGCTACAGTAAGATATACAAAAAAATGAACTTTAAAAGAGTCGCTAATGGATGTAACATTATTAGCAAAGACATACATAAATAAGGTGTACCATTAAAAAGGGTTATATAGAGTAAAGGTCTATTTTGATGGGAAATAGTTGTGAGATGGAAATATGGTGTTTTTTCTCAACTGCAAGCACTTCCCCTCTCTAAAGCTTATAGGGTGTTCATGAAACAGAAAATATGCCACAATTGAGAAATATTAAATGTAACAGAAAATATTGTAATATTTCTTGAATACTGTATCAGGGAGTGGTGCCAGTGGTTTGGTATTTAGCTCCTTTAAACACTTTGTGATTCAATGAAATCAGTGGATTTATATCCACTTTTATCAGAAAAAAAAAATGTAACAGAAAATATTTACCTCGTCACCAGGTGAGCAAACAGCTAGTACAGCTTGCATAATACACTGTTTGGCACCATTACTAACCATTATCTGATCTGGTGTGTACTCCAACCCATTTTCCTCTGATATTTCACATAATACATAATTATGTTAAATGCTGGAGGAATTAAAAACAAAGGTCACTACAACTATACTTAATTGATTTTTACATGTAGTTTACCCTGACATAAAAGTATAGAAATTTACCTTTGAGTTTATGGCAAATAGCCTTTCTCAGCTCGATTGTACCGGTGTTTGGAGTGTACCTTGTGTGACCTTCCCTTATTGCATTGATACCAGCCTGAGAAAACACACAAAAAGTGTTCTTAATAACAAATAAAAAAAACACAGCAAATAAAACTGTTTGTCTTCTCCAAAAATAGATAGGAGGAATATATCAAAAAGAAATAAAAAATTAATTTTAGTTTTTGGAACTAGTTTTGTACATGTCATAATCTAAGCTATTGCAAGTCAAATTGCTTTCCCTAATTTGATTGAATAAATTAATCAAAATTGGACAAAGAATTTACAGTTATTACCTCAGCGATGGCAGCAGGCGTGTCAAAATCAGGTTCACCAGCTGCAAGTCGGATTACAGGAACTCCAGCTTGTACAAGTGCAGTTGCATGATCTGTAATTGCCATAGTCTTTGACGGTTTCAGAGATTTCACCCTTGGGTTGATTGAATCATCAACTGGTACAATCGGTTCGGTACCATTTTGTGAACTTGCCTTGACCATCATTGATACAAGGTTTATCCTCTTCTCCCAAGATCTGCACCAAGCAAAAATTTAATTATGCGTAATTAAAAAAAAGAAGTTAATTTCTAACAGAAATGAAACTTCCCTGCACAAACCACATTATGTAATTTTCACAAAACTTAAAGAAAAAAAAAATATAAATTTTTCTTACTACTCTTAACTTGTATACTTAATTGAACAAGGAATATCTTCAAAAATGAAAATTTGATCAAAATCCGTACTGAATTTGAAAACTGAAATGCAAAGAATTCAATTTTGGTCAAGATTCGAGTTGTTAGCTTACTGGGAGAAGCAGACGGATTTAGGAGAGATGCAATGAGACAAAAAGCGAGACGAAGCGGGTTTAGAGAGAAGAGAGTGCGAAGGAGAGGTAAGCGTAGAGGCCTCCATCAGTAGATTCTACGATTGGCCTAAGTTTGATAAGGAATCCAAGTAGATTCGGATTTTTGAGGAATTGGAGAGCACCAACGCTGTGTCTCTGTCAGGTTTATTATTTATACCCTTTTTTGTGTAGTAGGTGTTGGTTTCCTTGTCTTCCTTTTTCCCTCCTTTACCAAACCCCACCAAACCTACTCTTAGGTGGAGGAGGAGGAGGACCGGGTCTTGCAACGTTTACCAACCGATTTTACGACTTTCTACTTGTGTTGTACAAAACGGCCATTTAGGCTGATTAATCAGCTGATTAGTTGTTGATGGTGATTAAACCGTCGTGAATTTTTCTGACTAATCAGCTACATTCTTAATTATAAGTGATTATTTTTAAATTAATCATTTAACAATATCATATCCGTCCGATGAACACGTTATTTATAACTAAAAAGTAGGAGGAAAGATGCGACCACCAAATGAAATTTCTGACCTATTAAAACACTAAAAAGTAGGAGGAAAGGTGCGACCACAAAATGAAATTTCCGACCTATTAAAACATTTATTTGATAGAGATCGTAAATTAGAGTTAAAGGTAACATTGGTAAAGTTAAGATTAAAATACATATTAATTTCATATCTATAATCTGTCAATTAATCATTGACGGTGATCAAACCGTTATAATTTTTTTTTACTAATCAGCTACATTATTGATTATAACTGATTATTTTCAATTAATCGTTTAACAATATCATATTCATCGGATGAACACGTTATTTAAAACCCTGCTTTTTAGGAGGAAAGGTGCGATCACAAAATGAGTTTTCCGACCTATTAAAATATTTATTTGATAGAGATCGTAAGAGTAAAATAGCTCTAGACATCATTGGTAAAGTTAAGGTTAAAATAACATATTAATTTTGTATCTATAATCGGTCGATTAGATCAAACCGTTATGAATTTTTCTGACTAATCAGCTACATTCTCGATTATAACCAATTATTTTCAATTAATCGTTTAGCGGCATCATATATGTTTGATGAACGTGTTATTTATAACCTGCTTTCTAGGAGGAAAGGTGCGACCACAAAATGAGATTGCCGACCTATTAAAATATTTATTTGATAGAGAGTAGAGTCAAATAGCCGTAGACATCATTGGTAAAGTTAATGTTAAAATAGCATATTAATTTTGTATCTATAATCGGTGATTATTGTTGACGATGATCAAACTGTTATGGATTTTTCCGACTAAGCAGTTACATTCTCGAATATAACCGATTATTTTCAATTAATCGTTTAGCGACATCATATCCGTCCGATAAATGCGTTATTTATAACCCTACTTTCTAGGAGGAAATGTGCAACCGCACAATGTGATTTCCGACCTATTAAAACATTTATTTGATAGAGATCGTAAGAGTAGAGTTAAATAGCCATAGACATCATTGGTAAAGTTAAGGTTAAAATAACATATTAATTTTGTATCTATAATCGGTCGATTAGCCATTGACGATAATCAAACTGTTATAGATTTTTTTCGACTAATCAGCTACATTCTCGATTATAACCGATTATTTTCAATTAATCATATAGCGACATCATATCCATCGATAAGCATGTTATTTATAAGAGTCCGGCTATGCTCAAAACGTTTGTTCCCAGGCTCAGGAACAAACGGTTCGGTTCTCCAATTTTCAAAGTCCAAACGGTCGATCCAAACCGACAGATGTTTAATCTATATTAAAATGTGCTTGGAGACCAAATTTTACATTTTTTGGAATTTTTTTACTATTTATTAAGATGGTTTGAAAATTGCTGTTTTTATTAAAATTCTGCACCATTGAAAACAGCGATTTTCAAACCATCTTAATAAATATTAAAAAAATTCCAAAAAATGTAAAATTTGGTCTCCAAGCACATTTTAATATAGATTAAACATCTGTCGGTTTGGATCGACCGTTTGGACTTTGAAAATTGGAGAACCGAACCGTTTGTTCCTGAGCCCAGGAACAAACGTTTTGAGCATAGTCGGACTCTATTTATAATCCAGCTTTCTAGGAGGAAAGGTGCGACCACAAAATGGAATTTCCGATTTATTAGATAGAGATCGTAAAAGTAGGATAAAATATCCGTAGACATAATTGATAAAATTAAGGTTAAAATAACATATTAATTTTATATCTAGATTATGCTTCCTACTTTTATTCAAATTTATGCTTCACATTTTTACTGGACTGAATTATAGAAAATTTAGATTGAAGAGTTAAAATATAGGAGAAAATTCTAGGGTACTCGTACGAATTTTTAAAATAAATATTTTTTTCATAAAAATATATTAATATTTAATATTCTCATAAAAAATATTTAACTTTTTATTTAGTTATTTTAAAAATAAAATTGATAAATATAGTTTTTTACTTACCCGTAACATAACAATAGACTATACAATATTGAGGCATAAAACAACGAAAAAAATTATGACTCAAATTTGAGTTATCAAAATAGATCAAATAATTGTATTTCATAATAAGATACACCCACACAAATCAGTGTTGTAAATAACGGTATATGCTCGTCGGACGGACAGAGTATCACTTCATAAAGTCATGTTTGATATCATCCCAAAATATTTAATAAATTAAAAATGAGAAGCCATCAGGACCTGGAGCCTTTGATGGATTACATGAAAACACAGTTTTTGTAATTTCTTCTAATGTAAATGGGGCTTCTAAAGCTTGTTGTTGAGCAAAATTCAGATTCTCAGAGGCAGCCCACAATGGCTGAACTGACATTTTCCTAACTATTGTAGTGCCTAATAATTTTTTGTAAAAAAGTGTAATATGATTCCTAATTAATTTCATATCATGTACTAGTTCACCATAAATCAAGAGGGCAAAAATCGAATTTTTTTTTTCCTAATAAAAGCTTGGATATGAAAATACTTAGTATTAGTATTCCTTTCAAGAAACCACTTAGTCTTAGCCCTACTTTGCCAATATACCTCTTCATTCTTAAATAATTGTTTCAAATCCAACTAATACTCTTGCTAGTGTTGTTGTGCTAAGTCATCCAAAGAATCTAACTCAACAAGACATTCAAACTTGTCTTAGTTTAGATAACAATTGGGATTTTGCTAAGTCATCCAAAGAATCTAACTTAGCAAAACATTCAAATTTGTCTAGTTTAGATAACAATTGGGATTTGGTTTTCCTTTGAGAAACCCTAAGAATATTATTCCACCCTCTTAATTTATGTCGCAAAAATTAAAGTTTTAAACTATTACCTAAATCCTGAGTAAAAGAGAAGGAATTCCACCACTTTAATAACAATTTAGAAAAACCCTCTTGGTGTAACCAATCTTTCTCAAACCTAAGAGCTTTATTCTAACAAACGAAACAGACAGATTGAACCCTAGGTAAAGAATAAGCCCCTGAATTATTTAATGTTAAAATAACATCAAGATTAGTGGAAATATTTTATAGTTAATGTTAAACCTGATCAACTTGCTACAAATTAAAAGATGTTGATGATTAAAACAATATTTCTTAAAAGTGATACTTATCCTACAAACATTCTATGATTCGTCAAAAAAAAAAATTAATTCCATAAGAGATCAGATGAGTCCATAAGATCAGACGAGTCCATTTTAACAATTGATTGTGGTGATCGCATCGTCAAGGAAGAATTATTATTCATCTCTCTTAATTGGTCCCACATTAGAAGCCTAGTTTGAATTTTGTGTTTTCACTTAAGAGTCCTTATTTAGTCCACTTTTAAAATGTCCAAAATATATGGTATATAAATTTTCTGGTGACAATTGTGCTTCAAAAGACGAAATTTTCACTCCAACTTGTTAATATATATAGAGGGAGAGACACACATTTAGTAGTTACATGATTTTATATATATAGAAAAAGATTGGCTAATATCAAAATATTTGTTCCTAAGTCATGGAACAAACGCTTCTGTTTTTACATTTTGAAAGTTCAAACAGTCGATTCAATCCATTCAACATTCAATCTATATTAAAATGTATTTGGAGACCAAATTTTATATATTTTTTAAATTTTTTTACTATTTATTAAACCAGTTTTAAAATTGATTTTTTTACTATTTGTACGAGAGCTCAGAAACAATCGATTGTATATATATTAATAAAATTAAAAAATGTATTCGTGAATAATTAGTAATCCACCTTTTGTTCGCGAATAAAACATATAATACGTTTTTTTTTTTCATTTTATTCAGCGTTCATTTTTTTTGTTACAATCCAACCTTTAGGTCTCGGTGTTCGGTCCGAAAACATAAAAAAAAATACACACACGCGCAAATTGTACGCAAATTATTCACAAATTATATTACTACGATTACTAATGATGTGGATCTATATTGAGATGAATGGCCCATGGGCCAAGTTGTTGCCTCTCTTAATTCTATTTGCCTGCTACTATTATGCATACGTAAGAGTACATCTTTTTCACTTGCTATTTTTCACATGTATTAGATGCATATTTTCGCAATAAGTGCATGAGTCTCCTCCTCATGTCTGAAGCATTTCATACCATGTAAAAATACAAATTTCATTTTCTACATGCTATATGCATTTTTTAAGCAATATGTCAGAGAATTTAAACCCACATTCGTGCATATTATGTTCTTCTTATCTATTTTCTCAATCGTTCAATAGACAACTGAAATCATATTTTTTTTTTCTGATATATCGAACAACTACACTTAATTTAAAGATCTAATTTTAAAAAAATTACTATTGAAAATATCCAACTAAATTTACTTTAATGAAGTATTAGAGGAAATCAATATTAAATAATCAATGAATCTGACCATTTGTTCGAATTTGACGAATATCTAACGGCTTATATCCGATTTGGTTGAGATTTGTGCAATGCATTGGAAAAAAAAGAAATCTCAGACCTCACTTTCTCTTCCAAAGGTTTCTTTTTTCTCAATCTATTATTTTTTTTCTTTGATTTTTATTTTTTCTTGCACATTCTTATCTTGTTTTCTTTAACAGATCAGAAACCTCTCGTCTGCTCTGGTGCTAGTCGGTGTTTCTCCTCTCCCACAAAGTATTGATCTTTTTCTTTTCTTTTACTATAATTTGAGGTAATTATAAAAAAAAAATGTAAATAATTAATATATATATTCCAAATTTTGTTTGCATAATTTTAGATATATTGAGCAAAATGTTGCTAAATAAATTGCAGGATGAATTAAAAATTAAATCAAGATTTGACTATCCACGTATTGTCAAATCCATTGGCTACTGTTTTCAAAGAAAAGATAGATTTATTGTCTATCAATTCATGAGAGGTGGTAGTTTGGATGCCTCAATATCTAGAAGTTTAATAGTTTTAAAAACTTCAATTTTCATTTTTCAAATTTTTACTAACTGACTTTTGCATATGTCATTTTGCCTCAAAACCCCTCTGACAATGGATATTACAAAACTTGTGATAAATGAGTAAACGAGTCATACGGTACTCATGCATTATTATAATTCATAAAGATGTAAGTCCTAAAATAAAAAATTAATAATTATAGAGGGAGAATATGCTGCACAGCCTCCACTACTGTGGAAGAAAAGGCTAGAAATAGCATTGGCGGTTTTAGATGGGATAAGATATCTCCAGCAAGAAATAGAAGGATAGTTGGGTGTTATTAATGTAGATTTGAAGTCCGAGAATATACTAATGGATGAGGTATGTACATTTATGTTGTTTGAGAGAAATTATTTTTGTAACTGTTCAATGTGATTTTTAATTTTATTTTGTAAAATATGCAGGACCGTAATCCGTATATAGCAGATATTGGGGCTGCCGTGACAATAACTAAATTTTATAATGTCACAGAGTCTGTTGCGCTACAGATATTTACAGTTTTGGTTCCATTCTCTTGGAATTAATCATGAGACGATAGCTTGAGGCTAAGAAGATGGAACGAAAGATCACCCCTGATTATGTCCGACGCATAATGTCTGAACAATTTTATTGTAATCATGCACTGTGTTTAAAATTATTTGCATATTTTATTTAATTGAGCTTTTCTTCGATGAAACTTAGGAATAGAAATCTTTTTCTTTATTCCTGTTTTCTAAATTATAAATAATACATGGCTTCTCCAGTTCTCCGAGTTATGTTATCTGAGTTTAAAGTTTGGGTTTTGTTAAAAGCTCACATCTTGTATATCAGTGGGAGTAAATATGGTTAATCAAGAGGGGTTTCAAAGGTACGAAAGTTTTGGTAATTTTCATTACTCAAGGGGTTTTGGGGTAAATTGTCAGAGGCTACACACACTCCTGATTAATGAAATATCTTCTACGGGCTTTTAACTAAAAAAAAGGAAATTTTTTTTAGTTAATGAATCTCAACCGTCTCAACTTCCTAATGCTTATCCTCTGCGTTAATTGCATTTCCTACATGTTATATACATTTTTTAGCAATAAATCGGATAATTTAAGCCCACATTCATTCATATTATGTTCAAATTCGTTATTTTCTCAGCCGTTCAACATAAAATTGAAATCAAATAAAAAATATTTTTTATATATCGAACAATTAAACTTAATTTAAAATCTAATTAAAAAAATAAAATTTCTCTAATGAAAATATCCAACTCAATTTAGATTAATAAAATATTAGAGGAAATCAATTTTGAATTGGAAATCAGCAACACACTTTCGAATACATTGCAGGTGTGTCAATAATTTTTGCTAAATTCAGTATGTATGATATTCTTCAAATTATTCGAAGTAAACATCAAATGCACCTTCAACTATATATTATAATTCACCGGCAAAATAAATTAATTATGAAAAAAATTACCAGGATAAAGGAATCATAATTTCCTTCAAGAATCTAATCGGACAGAGATCACCTGCCCCCCAGGGGGCAGGAAAATCCTGTCCCAAGTGAGACTGACAAATGGGTCCAAACGGGTTTATAAATTTAAATATTGATTTTTAGTTTTGGTGTGGCCCACGTTTCAGTGACTCAAAAGCAGGAAAATCCTGCTCCCTGGAGGCAGAGAATTCAGTCCCAATCTAATCTGTCGACATTTCAAGTATACCATAGAAGGCACTATCAACATGTTCTTTTTTTTTAGCCTATAATTTAAAATTGGAGATGTATTAAATAAACCTAATTTCTTTCAAACCGCCGTAAAAGAACTGTTCATTTTTCTTTACTGTTGTTCCTATAATTTGCAATGAATAATTATCAACTAATCTGTTTTAAATTTTAGAAAGAATTAAAGATAGTGCGTATCTTCAACTATCAAACATTGTGAGGCTCTTAGAATATGAAAATCATGTTAAGCGGTTTGGATCGATTGTTTGGACTTCAATCATACGATTTTTAGAGGATTTGGATGGTGTCCAATCCAAAAGCCATTTGAACCAAATCTTATTCCGAGTAACTATTATTAAAAGGAGAAAATATACAATTGACAGCTATCGTATATTTGATAGATTATATATAATAAATTAGGGACCGCCTAGCTGTCCCCCATGAAACGTCCCCTAACAGTCCCCCGGATAAAAACGGTTGAAACAGCAAAAGGACAAACAAAAACGCTTAAAACCGCTGAAAAATACTTCAGACTGTAAAAACATCATATAGTATTCATTTCAAAGAACATATGTATTCAATCAGAGACACAAATGTATTCAACTGCGATAAGAAAAAAAAACTGGACACATCACTCATCATCTTTTACACGTTTTTAGAGGTGGTTTGTTTTTTCTCCGTTCAATCTAACCAATATTTCTGACGATCTGTAAGAAATTTTTCAAATCTAAAACCATGAACCTCTTCTACATAATTTTCTCTTTTAAATGAGATCCATGATGACATACTTTCGAGTTGTCGGTTGCACAAGTATTCATCCTCGTCATGCAAGTATTCATACCTCGTTAAGCAAGTATTCATTCTAGTTGTGTAAGTATTCATCATTATGATTCACCTAGCTGTTTCGCTAATCAATCACACATTTTGTCCCCCAGTCAATAACTACCTGAGTAATTACTAACTAACTGTGGGACCACTTAATATTTGGGGAACGCCTAATATTTGAAATATTTTACAACTGTTGCGCGCAAGTATTCATCTATAATACATCAAGTATTCATATGTAATGCATCAAGTATCCATACAGTAGCAACTAAGTATTCATCCATACAGTAGCAACTAATACATTTCAAACATAAAGTATTCATCATCCTTGTCAGAAGTCTGAATGTACATACAATAGTAAGTATTCATCACTAGTCAATCATTCAACCTCATACATAAAGTATTCATTCGTACTTAACATAAGACTAACTATAGTAGGAATAGTAGCTTTTCATACCTAATGTAATGCAAATATTTATAATCATTCATAATTTATTCATTTATAATTATCTAAACAATTTAGTATTGAAATATCCATACTATGAATCCAAGCAATTCAACAGTTGATTACCCCCTCAAGTATTCATTCTTAAAATATAAAGTATTCACCGTCCTATATAAAATATTCATACATAATTATCAGAAAAACTTCAATGCACCAATCATATATTAACAATCTCATATAACAACTACAATAACAAACAAGAATTCAAGTTAAAAAAATTAACATATCCAATCAGAAATTGCGAGTTACAACTGACAATGCTAACTTCAGACAATTTTAAACTTGCAATCATTTCTCTCGTCAATAAGCATCCTAAAACCTATTAGGATGCGTTCCACGCTGATCATGTGCTACAAATTTTGAAAAATAAAAAAGAGTCAGTTTCATAAGCAGTTGAATATAAAAATAAAGATATCATTCTTAACATATAGTAAGTAATCATCTCATTCTATCAACACCAAGACAGAATGAGATGAATACAGAATTAATGTATTCAAGTAATACAATGAAGTATTCAACAACAATCAAACATGTATTCATTTTAGCAAAATATTGATACCGGAACTTGGTCATAGATTATCTATAAAAAAAAAAGGTACAAAGTATTCATAGTAAGTATTCATAACAAAAAAAATACTAATTACCAAAGTATTCATTCAGATAGTCAAACTATTCAACTCTAACATACAACTCTAACATATCAAGTATCCATTCAGATAGCCAAAGTATTCATTCAGATAGTCAAAGTATTCAGATAGTCAAAGTATTCAAATAGGCAAATTATACACAGCAAAAAAATACTAATGATCAAAGTATTCCTTCTATCACCATTCTGACAACTTGGTTTTGACAACCATATGTATTCATACAAAGATGGTAAGGTATTCAACAATTTCGATAAAGTATTCAACTAAAAACACTTCTCATATAATCACAGTAAGTTATTCAACCACATTAAAGTGTGAATTTCAAACAATAGCAACTAAGTATTCATCAATAAAGTAACAACTAATCCATACAATAGCAACTAAGTATTCATCCATACAGTAGCAACTGATCAATTTCAAACATAAAATATTCATCATACTTGTCAGAAGTCTGAATGTACTTGTAATAGTAAGTATTCATTACTAGTCAACAAATCATTCAACATCATACATAAAGTATTCATTCACACTTAATAGAAGATTAACTGCAACAGTAATACTAGCTATTCATATATAATGTAATACAAATATTTATAATCATGCCTAATTTATTCATTCATAATTATCCAAGCAATTTAGTATTGAAATATTCATAATATTAATCCAAACCCCTCAAGTATTCATATCCAACACATAAAGTATTCAATGTCCTACAAAAAATATTCATTGCTTACTGAGAGATAATGTGTAGAAAAATCGATCAATGTAGCTCACAAAAAGATAGGCAGTGACATGCTCGCCCCTTTTTTAGATTTCTTTTCAAGTCCAGTAGGTAGCAAAGTAGAGCAAATATCAGATAGTTTACAAAGTACAGGAGCGGTGCTGCAATCGCGCGGAGCTCGCGGCCGAGGAGCGAGAGAGAATGTCGTCTCACTATGATCCGTCGATGAATTTAGAGATGAACTGGCTAAAAAGCAATTTATTGAAGGTTGGATAAACTAGGGATAACTTGTTTTGTCTGATCCAACCTTAATTGAAGTAGTTTAATGTTAGAAAAGCATAGGAGCTGATTATAGAAGGTTATATATTGGATTCTGTTAAAAGTAAAATTGATCAATAGTAATTTGCAAAAACAAATTAATCCAAGTAGTGGAGATATTGGATGCCAAAATGAAAAGTTTGAAACTACCGATCCATACCTGATGAGAAGTGTCACAGGCTAATGAAAAGTGTCACAGACTGTCAGTAAAATCCATACCTGATGAAAAATCAGAGGAAGATAAAGCTAGTAAATAACTGTATAGATTGATCAACTATAAAAAAGACCCTTTTATTCATATGTTCTTTAGCTCGCCAACGCCACCAGATGAGAGGAAGAGGAAGTGAGCTTTTCTTCCAATTGAGTGAAGCCAATGTTTGAAAGTCAAAAATAGCCAGCCTATGTATTTTATTTGAAAGGTGATTCGTCCATGAAATCACCCATAAAGTTGAGGATAAATAGGCTATTGGGCTTAATGAAATAAAAAATAATAAAGAAGGCAAGTGACCACCTGATTCTTCCGAAGTCATTGATACGTTGAGAGAACGCCTTGGGAAAGAAGATCGGGCAGCAACTGGACCTGAAAGCCAATCGACTGAGTGACAGATGCCGGACAATTCAGGGGCCACTCATTTCCCATCAATGCCAAGCTTTGCCGATCGTCGATCACGAGATATCTAGTACGTTGAAAGGTAAAATCAAGCTAGTTTGGTTTGAGTTTCAAGTAATTGAAGAAGAACTTTCGCCTAATTACCTAATCAAAGGAGATGGAGAGTTCAATTTTACCTAATCACTTGATCGGAGACGGAGGAAGAACTTTAGTCTAATCGATTGCTTGATCGTCGGAGAGGTGATAGAAATGATTTGAGTTGAAATTAGACAAGAGAGAGATCTAGAAAGATGATCAGGCTAGGTGAAGAAAGACCCTGCCATTGAGGTTTTTTTTTCTTTCTAGAAGAGGTTCAAATTGGGAGGAGAGATTCAATTTTAGAAGTTAAAGTCGTTAGATTGACGGGGGACAAACGGGGGACTGTTTAGAGGGGGATGTTAGAATAACCCAATAAATTAATAATAGAAGAATAAAATTATTTAATTAGGAAATTTATATACCAATAAAGAAAGGAATCAGATTTGGAGTAATTAATATGACAAATAACATAAACTTATGTTCTTCTTTCAAAGGTAATGTTGGCATGACGGGTCATTCAAAACTCCCTCACCCTCTCTCTCCCCACATATAAAACCTCTTTGTATATTAAGTGTCAACTAGACTTGCTTGATTTTCTCAATATTAAATTTTAATTTTAAATTATGTTATGATAATGTTATAAAAAATTATATGCTCCATATCACCAAGAAAAAGAAAAAAAAGAGAGGAATTTGGAGAGCCAACTTTTCAAAAGAGATAACTATAAAAATATTACTTTTTAAGAAAGAGAATTAAAAATCTTTGTCAAATAAATCTAATTTCAATTTCTAATTAAAAACATAAAATAAAATAATGGGCCCAATAATTATATTTATGATTCTTATAAATACTTTTGAAATTTGTCATGAGACATCAAAGAAAATCAATAAATATATAAGATATATGTATACTTTTCTATGCAAAAATACGTGGATATCAATTTAAATCATATCAAGAAATGCTTTTCTTCTGTCCGTCTACACAGTAAAATCAAGCTGGTGAGCTGATGAATATTGTTCAATCTTTAACTTTTTTTGGATTTTTTTGTTGTTATTCAAATTCAAGCTGGTGAGCTGATTAATACTGTTCAATCTTTAACTCTTTTTTGGATTTTTTGTTGTTATTCAAATTCGATTATTTTTAGACTCTTGTTCAATTTTAGAAATAATCTTTGTTTAAATCGGATATTTTTGCTCTTTTTTCAGTTAATCAAGCTACTGCTAGTGAGAAAATTTATTATTATTGTTCAATTTTTAACCATTCATCAAATTCTTTTTTTTTTTTTTTTGCTATTAAAATTAGATTATTTGTAATACTATACAAAATACGTATAAAATTAGTAACTGAGAATAATGTAAGAAACGTTTGAATGTGTCTTTTAATAAAATGAGCAACTTTAACAAACAAATGGTATTTTCTGAATAGAGTAAGATAATTAAGTGAAACTAAAATTAAATATGATAAATCGATTTTCTAAAAATCTAATTAACTAAGATAATGTATAATGAGATATTTAGAAAATGTCTGAAATTTAGAATTGATTTGATATAGATATAACAAAAAGCTAATACTTGAAAATATTTATAATTTTTCTTTTAAATATTTGGACTAATTTGAAAAATATGAAAAGTTAAAGGTTACAATTGCAAAATTAACAAAAAAAATGAAATGACCAACGTGGAAATTTGTGCCACGCGGCCAACATGGGTGATCCTCCTCTCCCATAAAATAAACGAAAAAAAGAACGAAAGAAGAAAAAAAACGAAAACCAAAGAAAACAGGAAAAGAAAAGAGAAAGAGAAAAAAATGAAAAAAAAGAAAGAAAACAAAACATAGGAGTTTCCTTCTTTCTCAGTATGTGCTGTATAATAATTATTATAGGTATATATCTCTTTTTTCTTTTCTATTTGATCTCCTGATCTGATTAAGGGCTGATAAATTTTGGTAAATAAACAAGCAAGTCCTATTGTGTTGTGAATCGAGTTAAACAAGTTAATTGATTGAAAATTCTTCTTTTTTTATTTATTTTCCTTATAGGATTTCAACTCGTTAATCATGATTGGCTTCGATACTGGCAACCTTAGTAGTGCTATACTGAGTTGTTATTATCTATGATCCTCTCAAGCTTTTTGTGCTTATTATTATTACCCTAGAGATTTATTTACAAGAAAAATATTATATAAAGGATAAATTTACAAAATTCCTTAAATTGATAATACTTAAAAACTAACATAACAAAGTTTCAATCTCCCACCAAAGTTTTAGAACACTATCCTAATATTAAAAATCACTAAAACAATTAACAACCAAAATTTGAAAGTCAGATCGTACCTTTTGTAACCAAGATTAATTTTTTTCCTCAAACTAAGTGAAAGTTGAACCGAACTTCTACAATTATGAAATTAACAGGGCTTGCAGTAGTATCTGGGCCGAATTGAAGAGAAAAACCGAAGCGTTAAACTAAATGAAAATGGGCCGAAAATCATTTCCTTGTTTTAGTGTCAAACGTAACAAGATTCTGGCCCACTATTGAACCCATTACCTTCTAATTTTGCTGGTTCCACTTTCCACTTCCACTGAATTTTTGGGTCCCACCTTTAAGGAATTATGCTTTTTCTCTCTCCCGCTAAGCACTTCTCTCGCACCTTCTTTCTCAGGAAACAATTCAAATCACGTAAGGCAACATAATATTTCTATTTTGATTTAGACCGTCCGATCAGAATCCACACGAATATTAAAGGAATAGCACCCCACCTCGAGCCGGATTGGTCCGGATTCTGATCGGACGGTCTATCTAAAGAGATATTCTGTTACCTCAGAGTCCAACTCCTTAATTTTCTGGTCCAACTTGTCAGTATTTCAGGTTCCACTGACTCTTGGGTCCCGCCTTTCAAGAATTATGGTCTCTTGCTCTGGTCTTCTAAGCACATATCTCGCACCTTCTCAGTTCCTCGGTCTCGCTCTCTCAGATCTCAGTTGTTCATTTCTCCTTCTCATACAAGATCAGAATCAGAGAAGTGAGAAATGGAGGAGGTCTACAGGGTTGTGGAGGAGGTGAAGGTGGCGATGAACGAGCATGTCGATCTGGTGTCGGATCTGCTCCAGCGCGTCTCGTCCGAGCTCCGATCCGGTTTCGCACCTGCCGTTGATAATCTCCTCGGCTTCTTCCACGCCATTGATTGGAAGGTGCTATCTCATTTTCTCTTTTGTTGTTTACTTGCGCTCCAATTTCATCAAAGTTTCATAGTTTACCACTGTCAGAGAAATAAACTGTTGAATTTAGTGCGTAAGCTGGGATTTCGGTCTATTAGTTGATTGGAAGGATATTGTCCGATTGGGGGGGGGGGGGGGGGGGGGGGTTGTGTCGAGACTTTACAGACTAGAAAGTAACTGATTTTAGAGAGAAATAATTTGATTCATTTGATCTTATAACATTTTTAGAAAAAGGGTACAGATATAGAAGTTTAAACTGTGAAATTAACTCACTAGAAAGGTGAAGTCTATCTACTAAGTTATTTATTTGTTTAAATTTTGGGATTGATGTGAGATTGGATCAATCCAAAACACAGCAAACTCCTAATTTGATAATGTCAAGAAAATACAAGGGAAAAAATTAAATTTATTGATGCCATAATTTTTCTGATTATATAGGAGCCATGGCTGATTGGCTTGTTAACATTTTATGTGGTTCTTCTGCTAGTGGTAATCTTTTCTAGGAGAAGAGTGAATTTTCAGCTTTTCCTCTCATTTCTCGCTTGTAAGCTATTCTCTTCTCCTCATTTTCTCTTCCCTTTTTAATTTCATATTTGATACTTCAAGTACTCGATTGTTTGCTGAATTCAGTCAGAAAATAAGATTAGAAAACTGAAGGAGGATGAAAAGAAGAAAGTTTCCTTTAAATAATTAAGGATTAGATAATCAGTTGGCACTGTGTTTTCACTTTTCACCCTTTTTGGCTAAAAATTGTTTACGGACCCAATAATATATTGAATAGCAAGTGATGTGTAGTGTGTACTGCTACTTACATGTATATTATTTTGTGGAATTGTAGTTGTTGGGGTTTATATGGCTGAGAGGATAAATACCTTCTTGGGGGAGAATTGGAAAAGTTTCTCGAGCCAGAATTATTTTGATCCAAGTGGGGTCTTCATTTCAGTACTTTGGTCGGGCCCACTTATCCTTATTACCGTCCTTATTGTGGTACGTTTTCTTTTGTTTTACAATTTTTGTTTTGTCCACATATACTCTTAGCTAACTAATTATCAGATCATGAAATTGTGGTGCACCATGGCATACATGCTGGTAACTAAACTTAGTTGCTTACCAGTCCTTTGTAAGAACATTCGAAATGTATAACAAAAGAACAAAAAAATACCAAAGAGAATAGTGAGCAGAGAGAGAGAGAGAGAGAGCATCAGTTGGTAGTGGCAACTAAACTTAGTTACTTACCGGTACTTGTACTGGCATGCGTCAGTGATCTGTTAATAAGGTACCAGTATGTTCTAATACTTGTACCAACAACTCAGAGTCGAGATATTTATGCGGTATCCTTTTGACTAGTAAGGCTGTTGGGGGTATTTATGGAAACAATGAAATTTGCATTCACAAATGTTAAATCAACACAAGGTAATGTTCATTATTTTAAATGTTGACACAACTTATGTATATTGTGATGTTTTCTCTCCTAAAATTTAGGTCAATACTCTGATCACACTATGTGGTTTGATGGTGAGATGGAAGAGAGCGGAATTAAGGCACCGTGCCAGGCAGGCTCGTGCGAAGAAGGACTAATAAATATGTTTCTCTACTAGAATTATCTTTTTCCTTAATTAGTTCAAATCTGTCATTGAGGGTTATATTTTTGTATTTGTTCTTTCAGATGTTATATTTTTAGTCAGAAATGTGTTTGGTTTGATTTGCCCAACAGAAAGTGCCAGAGTTAAAAAGGCCTAACAAATTTTGCAGTATATATGAAATTTTGGGGACATATACTCTTGTGTTGGTCTAATATAAAAAATGATATATTTTGGTACCTTCATGTATGTGAAAAGGTTGTATTTTTGGTTGGAAGCTAAACTATTGGAAAAATTTGGTACCAATTGCTGGCATTCAGTCAGATGCCCTTACCATTATAGAGAACGTGCAATCAGTGTTCAACTGTATTTGATTTGCTTGTTTTGGTTTTTAACCATGCAAGTTTGTGTCATTTCTCTTGTTATTAATTGAATTAGGTTTTTTGTGAAGTTTTATATTTTTGTTTTTAATTTGGTTTAGATCTGCAAATTAAGACAAACCAGACTCACGGATAAGCTTTCTAAAGGTATTTGAGTTCAATCAGTTTGTTCTGTTTGATATTTGAGCAAATCAAGTATTCATTTTGGTTCATTTAGTCTAAAGGGACCCATTTCAGTTCGGTTTTCGCATATTAGTTAACAGCAATCATGACTACACAAGCTTTTGCAAAATTACCCATAAATAAAAATAATTCTAAGCAGTGGAGAGAACAACATTATAGTAGTTTCCAGAAATTTATACCGTGATCTGAAAATGTAGTAATTTTTATTTTTGAGTAAGGTTGGGATTAAGTCACCAAACTGTTTTAATATCATGAGATATTTTTATGGAAATTTTGAACTTATGACTTCTCATACGGAGTATGTGTTTTTCTATTATACCAAAGACATATTCCTAACAAAACAACAAAGATTAATTTATATTGATATTGTTTGTGAACTTGTGATAAAGTAGGCAAAATAGTATTAAATAATATAAGATAAAATTATGTTGATGTATTATGTTGGTAAGCAATAGAATTAAAAACACGTCAAATACTTAAATGATTACCAAAGTATTTGCCAAATACACCTCAAACTTATACTTAGTTTATATGTTAAGCACTTGGGGGAATATCATGTTAGTTGGCGCAAGATAAAAATGCACTTTGTATTACACTGTTAACTCTGACATACTAATTTGATAATCAGTCAAGTTACTGTAGTAACTTCACAAGAGAATGATACAAGTTCAGAAATTAATTCTCTCCATCCATTTCTAACAACACTTCCTAAATTTTGGAGTGTTGTGCAAAAGACTCTGCACAAAGGGCTGTCTCTATTATTTTTTTTTATAATTTTTTAATTCGATACTTAGTAATGGATTTGTGGCTGCTAGGGATGTAAAAAAAATCATAACTATATGTCATGATTTCTGTAACAACACGACACGATAAGTATGACAGTCGCAGGTTATGATTTATGTGTCCCGTGTCGTGATTATTTAAAAAAAAATAGTATGATACAACATACAATTTGGTTTAATCACACTACGACACGATACGTGATCATGTGATCACGTTTAATATTTTTTTTTCTATTTTTTTGCTTAAACAAACTTAAAGTTAAAAAAATAATTAAACGTAATCAAATTTAACTAATATAACTAATTACATCACATTTAATACGGCACATATTGTCGCTACATAACTACTACATAACTAACGTGTTGTGATCATCTATACAATTCTAATCAGGATACAATACATAAATATCTGACTTGGATCAACATACGAAAGGAAAAGTCAGGTTATTACCTAAATGATGACACCACCAATTTCAGGGGCAGACCCATGTGCATCCAGGGGCTCTGGATTTTGCACTTTAGTGGAGTTCGGGACGTTTTGATTGACTCTGTCCTTCCCTGGAAATTTTTTTGCTCCTGCTGGATGCTTAATTTGTAGTTCGGGTTAAATTTAGAGTTAAAATTAAAATAATTTTTTCAATTATGATTAATAATTAGAATTATAAATTAAAATATCAGAAATTACAAGTCAGAGTATTGAAAAGTATAAATTAAAGTATTATATTTTATTAAGTACTTAATTAGTTAATGAATTTGAATCCAATTAGCTATTTAAATCCGATTCGATATTTTTTTGCTCTCCCGACAAAAATCCTGAATTCACCTCTGCCAATTTACATATATAGCAGACATCAGAATTTTTTATTTTTTCTTATAAAAGCCATAAAGCTCTCTCACTCTATCTCCAAAGGAGTCTCTAGAAGCTGTTGGTAGCCCAAAGGCATGCAAAGTTGATTGGAGAAGACGAGTGGGCCCCACAAACCGACCCAGAAAAAAGTACCTCATCCATCTTTTCCTCCCGGACCCCAGGCTTTTTCTGATTTTCTTTTACATGGATATGTGTATATATATCCAACATATACAGTTGTAAACTAATAAATCAAAACAAATCTATCTGACTATCTTATTATAACTTAAAAGCCACCCCATTTTTCCCTACAAGTTTGCTCATAAAATGGGCGGTGTTAAATCCAATAAAATACTATGACCGGATCTGTATCTGATCTGATGTTACTTTGGCAAGGCTTTTCAAAACATGAGATTAGAGTATTAAAAAAAGAAACACTACAAAGCTTATCTTCTTCTTCTTTTTTTAAAATTTGTTTTTTAAATTTAAATAGTACTATGATCAGCTATTGGAGTCTTCTATGCTGAAAATAAAGAGTACGTTTGATGAATTGATATATAGAGGGAGATATTTCTTGATATATTTTTTTTATTTTAATAACCGTGACAATTTTTATACATAAAGGTTTTAAGTTTAAAATTCAACATTATATACAGATCCATCTAATGTACATTTCATGTCTATAAAAAATAATATGTTTTAGTATATATTTCATTGTATATCAACTGATTAAAATTTTAACAGTCTGGAATTCACTGTCGTTGATGCATCTTTACTTAAATTACGTGAAATTTGATTGTTAGACTATCTATGTCCAATAACAAACACATGATATTTTTTCTACTTTTTAAATTAATTGTTAAAATCAAATGTTTAAATAGCGTTTATCACGTCATAGCGGAATGGCTGAAAAACAACGTTATGCCCAAATAGCGCCGCAATAGCGCGAAATAATGCACTATAGCGCTGATAGTGTCATAGCTTTTATAGTCCATAGCACCGCTATAGCTCGCTATTTAGAACCTTGGTTAAAATAACCATTATTAAGTTATATCTTCTCTAATATATATATACAATCGCTTCAATTATATATGTTGGTTGTAAGTTGTAAAGTTTCTAATGACTTAATTTATGTATACTTTCTAAATCAAGGAATTTTATTATTAGAGCATCTATTCCAATTTCAAGAGAATTATAAATGTTGATGCGGTAATTGAAAATATAATTGATACTTTATAATATTTTGTGAATATGTCCTAAAATAATATCTGTACTAATATATTAGAGAAGCTTCTGGAAGGATGACAAAAGTTTAGATTCTGAAATCAAATGAATCAATCAAAGCTTCTTTTTTTTGTCACGCCTTTGTCTTATTAGAAGACTTCCTTTTTTTTTGTTCAAAGATGCACAATTACACTTTAGGAAACTACATATGATTTTGTGGAAAGCTATGTTTTAATTTGTCACATCAATTTGTTTGTTTTTGTAGATTGGTTAGACATATTGGCCAATCTTGGTACTTATCCTTTTATTTACCCATGCATTTTTTTTTTTAAGGATGAAAGACAACTTTTTTCAATGTATGGTTTTTTTTCCCCTTAAATTTTGCATACAATATTCAGTAAAAATAATCATTATTCCGCAAGATGGAGTCAAAATTTTAGTACGGTGTTACAAAATTTTAAGATGATAAATATTTTTTATATATTAAAAAATATTAGGTATATTTTAATATTTTTTTCTAAAAAATCATAAAAAAGAATCATATTTTGAAAAAAAAAAAAATTTAGTGTGTGACATAATATTATAATGTTTTTAACTCCTAAGTATATCTTTTTTGGCTTAAAAGATTATATATTATATACTACAATGAGACCGTATAATTAGCATAGTATATTGTTGAACACTTTAAGTGTTTGACATATACAGATAAATACAAACAAAGCCAAAATTTTAAGTAGGAAGGGACAAAATTTTAAGGTGAGATACAATTTTATTATTATTAGGAGAAAATTTTAGAGTGATACATAATTTTATAATATTTTGAATCTCAAGTATATTGTTATAATTTCTTTTCTTAAAAACATACATATAAGAGCACAATATTTTGAAAAAAAAAATAAGCCAGAAGGGGCAAGTGTCTTCCTTTGTATTCGACTCTATATGGGATTTTTTCTATAAACCATAAATAGAAAAAAGAAAATTAACATATACCAACTTGATGGTTTTAATTTTTGCAAACACCATAAGTACCGAGATGATAATTCGGTCTGAATTACTTTTTTTTTTTGTCATGTGCCGAAATAGAATTTCGGCCCCATGATTTTATTCAATACAGACAAAAAAATATTTTTAACCAAAAAAAGAACCAATTAAAAAAAAATTAACCAAAAAAAAGAAATAACTTCTGTGCCGAATTGGGAATTCGGTACAGAGGTGAAAAATGATTAAAAACCAATTAGAAATTGTTAAACAAAAAATTTGTGCTGAATTGGGAATTGGGAATTCGGGCCGAATACTCAATTCAACAAAAAAATATTAAAAAAAATTGGGCCGAGTTCTCATCTCGGCACAGTCAGATTTTGATAAAAAAATTGAAAATATTATGGTACCAAGATAATATTTTCGGCACACAAAAAAAATAAAATACTTCGGACAGGTACTTATGGTTTTTGGTTTTTGTAAAAACTGAAAACAACCTGTTAATTTTCTTTTTTTTCTATTTATGGTTTATAAAAATGCTCCAAATAAATAATTTGTTTAACTTAATTAACGAGCCACACTAACGAATAATGTACATCATACATGCATGTAATATATATATATATATATATTTAATATAGAGAACACATCTAACGGCTTGGATCGACGATTTGGACTTCAAAAATTGAAAAATGACTTGGTTGTACGGGATCTCAGGAATAACTGATTTGATATTAGCCAACCTCATATATATATATATATAATAATCCTTGTTAAATTTAGCTTAATTAATTAGTTCTATATTAAAAAAAAAAGGGGCAAGGCAAATAGGCAATTAGAAAATTTTCTCAAGGCAGGCAAGGTGTACACTTCAGGTACGGATCTAGATATCTTTTGTAGTTTGTACCAACCTAGAATTCAACCTGAACAAACTCAACAGCAAAAGGTGGCAGGTGGGTCCCAAATCAATTACCTTTTACCTTAAAATAAGAAACAGACGGTGATTATATATCTTTTATCTTGTGCTCATGAATAACATACTATCCAAAGTAACTGTCTTGAAATCCAAGCAATGGAACTAATTAATAAGAATAATAGTATTATCGTTCTTAGTTCTTACTATTTATATAACAGAATCAGCAACTTGGTTTCCATGCCTGTATATATATATATATAGTAAGTCTACCATACTTTGCAAATTAAAGTGAGAGTTTTAGTTTGCGCTCATATCTCTATTTTCAAAGTTCAAATACTCAATCCGAACCGTTAGATGTGTTCTTCATATTGAAATGTGCTTGGAGACCAAATTTTATATTTTTTAGAATTTTTTTACTATTTATTAAGCCACTTTGAAAATCGCTGATCCGGTGGTCCAGAAATTTTTACTGTTCACCAGAATTTTCAGATTTTCAAACTGGCTTAATAAATAGTAAAAATTCTTATAGCCACTTTGATACTATTAATTACTTTTATGCTCGCAGATACTCACAAATTCTTATAGCACCATATCAATGCTAGATTAATCAATTAACATTTTTATAACAAGCATATAGACACACATATATAACTCAGTCTCACACCTCTCATATTCAAGCTCCAATCTAGCTAGTCATTGCCAGACTATATTTTTTAGATATCTATTGTGAAAAATTATATCACTACAATAAGTACTTGATATACAGGGACATATATAGCCACATAAAACCAGAAACAAGCACTTGCCTCTCTGTTCAAATGAATATATTTTCGAAATATACTTCTGTTATATATTTTTTTTTCAATTAAAAACAATATACTTAAAATTTTAAGAATTAAAATATTATGACTTACTGTAGAATATTTCCATCTTAATGATTACAAATCTTGGCACCGCCTTCAGATATATATTAGCTCTAAATTATAGTACCCATATATACATTTATATGTAAATAAATTGCTAAAAATGATCAAACTTGTGTTCAAAGCAGCTAAAGTCTTGCAATACAAAATAGCGGCAGTAGTAATGGAGGGGGTCAGGGGGTGGTAGTGGCTTGAGGGTTTTCTCCTTTCTCTCTCTCTCTCTCTCTGCCGTCCAAATATAGACCACCTCCTCTTTCTCTCAAAATATCTAGCAAAATAATCATCTCTAAAACTAGCCAATTTAAATAGTCATGTGCAAGTCTAAGAAATTATCTGCAAAATAAGTTGAATTTACGTGACACCAAAAAGAAGCGTTAGTTATTCATGCAATATTAAGACTATATATTATTTTATAGTAAAGGTAATTAATTGGGGCGGTTAGGTTTCCCAATTTATATATTTATTAGAACATATATATATATATATATATTTTTAGTAAAGGTTGAAGATCAAGTCATCAAACTATTTAATGTACACAAGAGATTCCTCTATCTAAATTTCGAACATGCGACCTCCCATACGTACGGAGGACTAGGGGTGTCATATGGGTATGTAGGGTGAAATTATTTTCATACCTATACCCATATCCTACCCTTATCCGTTAAGAATTTGCCTTACCCCATTCTATCCGTATCCGTTAAAATTAGTGGGTAACGAAATGGTAGCGGGTGAATAACGAATAATACTAATATAATGGTTTCATTATTTTTACAAATAGACCATCAAAATTCATCATGTCATATATATGCAATCACACTTATTAATATAAAAATACAAATACAAATATACAATCAATTATAACTAATAATTTTTTTATAAAACAAAAAAAAAATACAAATATCTCTTCTAACAAATTCAAAATTCAATTTGTTAACTAAATAACAAAACATTCAAATAAAAAAATAATATGTTTAACACATATAATATTCTTCTTACAACAAAAAACATACATTTTCTCATGAATTAACGTTGATACAGTGATATGGAAAATATAAAATTTAATAAATTGAATATAATATTTATATATCTATATGTAATTTATTTTATATAATTACCTGTCACCCAATGGATACGAAATAATCTTTACCCGTACCCATACCCATTTATCTAACAAAAAAAAATCTTACCAATACCCATACCCAATAAGTTAACGAAAAAAAATCTTACACATACCCGTCTTATCAAATACGATACGGGTAGGATAAACGAGTAAATGGGTGTCGTTGACACCCCTATGGATGACATTGCCTATGTCACTAAACCAAAAGCTTGGTTTTCGAACATACTATAATTAAGTACATATATATACAAATTTTTTTAGCATGAAATGAGGTCAAAATCCTCAAATAGTGTAGGCGTTGAATTTCAAATTTGCGAGTTTTCACATCTAGGACAATTACCTTAATTAGCTACTAAATCCGTCACATTTGTTTTTTCATGTAAAGTTGAGATTCAAGTCACAATTATTATTATTTTAGCATGAGATGAGATCGAGTCAAAACTCTCAAATTATTTTAGTACTAAATTTCAAATATACAACCTCTCATATGCATGAAGATCAATATCTTAATTACTTTACTAAACGTGACAATTAATACCTTAAATCAAAAGGGATTCCCATATATATATCAACAAATTGCCGTGGTTAATTAATTATGTTTCTAATTAAGCTGCCCCCAGGTGCATGCACTGATAATATATATATTCAAATGAAAACAGGTATGTGCTTCAAGTTGACAATTTAGTTGGTAGATCAATTTTGCAGTAGTATCTACAGAATATATACATCATCAAGAGAGAGAAAAAAACAAAACAAAAAATGTAGAAAATCTATCCCTTTCTAACTTTGGCAACCGCACGCGCACTTCATGATGGGGATACAAACAATTACACATGTAACTATCAATGTGATTACACGCATTAATTAATGTGCTTCCATTACTATATAATCTATATATATACAAAGGCCCCATGCTCTCTTAATCATTCATTATTAATTCATTCAAGTACAAAGCAAACATATATTTTCTCAAGCCTGATCACTAGCTATAGCTATTCCCTGCTTGGATATCACTGTTGATTTGGTGAGTGTTAATTAATTCTTATTATGAGTTCTTCATAAGCATCATTAATTTTGTTCTTTTTTGTTCAGTGGTTTTCAAAATTATTTTATTTTATCTTTTGGTTTATATATGATGACTAGCACTATATGAGGAATTTTGGGAATGGTAGCTCTAGGTTCTAACAACTGTATATATATGCATAGTAGCTCTCATTAATTGCTAGGTTAGCTAGGTTCATTGCTTTATAATTAAGAAATAAGAAGTGTTAATTGTGTGCTTATAGTTATTATTTTCTTAAATTTATCTCTTGTGATTGATTTATGAACAATTTCATTTCATTTCTGCCACTAAAATTATGAAAAGAGGTCAATCCAGAGAGCAAGTGAGCCAAAAAATTCTGCTTCAAAAATTATACATAAATATACCAACAACAATGTTTTTGAGTCATGGTATTTAATTAAATTCAACAAAAATTAAATAACAATAAAAAGTAATAAAATAAATATGAAAACTTGAACAATTGTCAACAATGTACACCATTGGTGGTGAGTCTGGTGACCTTTAGCTACTTTTTGAGTTGTATGCATTTTGAGTTTGAATATTGTGTTAACTATAAGAAATACGGTGGTGTAGTGACTCGCTGAAACCCGGACCCACCAATGTTTATCTTTTTGTTCCTTTGGTGTCCATCTCACAATGACTCGCCACATGATAAGCTGCATGTATTCACACCACATAACATCAAGTTTTATGTATAGGGGTGGTGGATGTGAAAGTACCTAGCCAGCTAGTTTTGAAGTACACTCAAAGAAACATGTACACACAACCTAGCTTCCACTGTACATGTCAAAACTTGTACCCTTTTTTGCATATATGAACTTTACACCATGGCCTTTGCTAGGTGTAAGAAGCAAAACTTAGTATACAATGATGGTTGAATAATGTAAATAGTATACATATATGCACCCTTCCAAGCTTAGAATAATTCAAAAACTCTTCTTTATTTTTTGTGTGTGTAGATGCATGCCCTAATTCTAAGGTGTCAATATTGCTAATATTGGACATGTTCATTTTGAAACTAAAACTGTACAAGACATTCATATTTAAAACTATATATACCAAGCATTTTATTATATTTGCCAAGACTAGACTTGAATAATTATGTGCAAGCTTTTTTGGAGGGCGTTTAAGTAAAATTTTCTTCCTTTTTCCCTCTGATATACTTTTCAGATAGGAAACCACTCACAATGTGAATTAAAACTAGCATAATGTAGAGTTTCTACAACGGTGACATTATTACTATAGTAGACCTAATCATGATATAGATATGGTGCAATTTGCATATTTTTTGCATGAGTGCTCCTAGATTCTCAAAAGGGCCCATTTATGATCTCTGCTTGTTTTCTTGTATAGAATCCCTTGCTGTCTTTAGTCTAACCTTTAGTTTTATTCTACAGTCCCTTTTTATATCAAAATAGAAAGTTACAATTCTGAACTTTTTGGAATTGATACATGTAATTAATTAAGAATATGTGAAGATATCAAGCATATATATATTTTTTTTCTTCTAACATTTACATAAAACTACTCAATTCAAAAGTTCAGAATAAATAGTAACAACATCTTTTAGAATAAAAAAAATTGTGCAAATTTATAATAAAAAGAGAGAAAAGACAAGCAGAGTGTGTGGGCTCTAGGTATGACACCTAAGATCTCCTTCCCTTTTTTGGCTCTAAAGGCTTCTATACCCCACACCTCTCTCTTTCAAAGCACTAACATAAAAGAAGCTATACTTTCAGAGATTGCACTAGCTAGCAATGGAAGAGGAGAATTGTTGTGTACCACCTGGATTTAGGTTTCACCCCACAGAAGAAGAGCTTGTAGGCTACTATCTCATGCGCAAGGTCACGTCACAGAAGATTGATCTCGAGATAATCCGGGACGTCGATCTCTACCGCATCGAGCCATGGGATCTCCAAGGTAATTTATTAAGTTTTGTTGATTATCTATGCATGATACAAAGACAATAATGAGATTAATATATATGATTTCCGTTTTATATATTTGATAGAGGTAAATTAAGTTTATAACATAATTAACAAATTTGTTTAAACCACCCTGAGATCTGAGATTGCAACAAACAAAAGTAAAGTGCATATCCTTCCAATATATATAATATGTTTTTCAAGGAGTAAATGATGCTTATATGTATATAGATGGATAATAATGGATGATTATGGTGCAATTTGAATGTAGAGAGGTGCAAACATGGCCATGAAGAGCAAAGTGAATGGTACTTCTTTAGTTACAAGGATCGCAAATACCCAAGCGGGACCCGTACTAACAGGGCAACTACAGCAGGGTTTTGGAAAGCAACGGGCCGTGATAAGCCGGTGGTTTCAAATTCTAGGGTCATAGGGATGAGGAAAACACTTGTGTTCTACAAGGGACGTGCGCCAAACGGGAGAAAGAGCGATTGGATCATGCACGAGTATCGTCTTCAATCAGGCGAACATGCACCACCTCAGGCAAGTTAAATTTTCTCTAATTAATATGCATAACAATTATAACATGATATATACATTGTTAGACATCTAATTGCAAAAATATATAGATGTGTTAACTTTCTTTTGTTAAGAATTCATCACCACCATGCTCCCCCATCATCATTACCTATATAGTTTTAAATGTTTGAGTAAAATCTTTTGATTATTTAAATCTCTCTTCCAATGAAACAAAAAGATTGATCCTCTTTTAAGTTTGTAGTCCCACGCCACTTAATTAATTTCCTTATAATCCATCAAGTATATTTTTAGTGCAAATTTATTAGTTTCTTTCTAGTAAATTACTTATAAAAGAAGCATGCAAATCATACTAATATAACTTCATGTATGAATAAAATCACTTTTCAGGAAGAAGGATGGGTGGTGTGCCGGGCATTTAAAAAACCGACCCCGAACCAAAGGCCGTATTACAACAATTTTAACCCGTTTTGCTACAATAATCAAGCTAACTTCTCTAGACCTTGCAACTCTATGCTTTCTTACCAAGAATCAGCAACACATGGAGAATCCTTGAATTGCACCAGAGAACTCCAGAAGAAGCAAATTTTTCTGGATCAGTATACAGAAATGCCACAATTGGATAGCCCGAGTTTGTCAAATGGTTTCGATGGCATCATGAACTCGATTAGTGAAGAACAAAGCAGCCAAAGAATTGATTGGAAGTTTCTTGATAGTCTGATTTCGTCTAATTCTGACGAGTTGGGTTCGTCAAGCGCGCAAGTTTTCCCACTTGATTAATTGAAAGGCTTGAGATTGTAGTTGATATATTATTTGTGGTTATTATGTTTATGTTGAATAATAAAGGAAAGTGTAGATGACTAATGTGAGAACTTTGCTAGGGGCATTAATTGTAAAATCGTGTAACTTGTATGACATTAGTCTAATTGTGTATTCATTTCAAAATGCCTCTCGGCACCATCGTACAACTCGTATTTTTACGCTGTCAGCCTAATGTATTACCATGCGTCGTATATCCGCCAAATTGTATAAGTTTTTACCTCAGGATCCATTTCTTTAATTACTCGGCAAGTTCATTACCAGAAAACAGCCATCTGATTAACTAATATTTCACTGTAGTTCATCATCTTATATTTAATTTCATTGATATATTAAACTACCGTTTCACTGTATATAATTTAGTTGTGTTATCTGAGAGATATTGGTAAAATGAGTTGGAATGATGAGGTCATTATCTTGCACACACTGACACACACACACACATGAAGTTTTATACAATGCTTAACTAAAAGTTCAATTAAAAAAGGTTGTTATAAACAAAATAAAGGTAAAAAAATTAGAAAATACATGACCAGAATATATTTAAAGTAACTTTTTCCATCAATGCAAATAATTCAGTAATCCGTTATGATGACAAATGTACATGAATTAATTATAGTACTGATAAACCTGAATTCAGTTATGGTTAAGAGACTTTGATATATCTCACAAAGTTTCAACGCAATACTGTTATAGTGCATTCAACTTTATTTGTTTTTTAATTGGATTACAAAAGATAAAACAGTGAAAGTGACATTCAAGCACCTCTCAGTTCCAGTTGTATATTAATTATACATACTTTGCAGTAAAGATTGACTTCAGGAAAGTAAAAATATAATGAAATAAAAACCATCATTTCCCCTAAATTCATAATTCAATTGTCATGTATGAAATAATGGCGGCAATCAATCGATAGCGACAGTCATGCACCTACATGAAATTTTTATTCTGTCAGAAGATATCTGCATAAGCAAATTTCATTTCTTGTTTCCAAATCTTTACTGTTTTAACTTTCCGATGAACCAATTGTAACTCAGCATTGTCTCTTCTTTACGGTGCCGGTTTGCTGGCATAATCATAACTAGACCTAATTTATCTATGCGCTCTTTCATGAAAATGACTTGCATGAATTGGTAGTTGTGATTTTGATAGGTGGTCTAGCACTGACAATGACAAGCTCAAAACAAGCTCAAATTGCATGCACTAATCACAGATCGTGTTGCAATCAATATATATGGTTTAAAGATTGATTTATATCTGGATTCTCTTATAGTGCATTAATTGTGGTTTCTTTAATGGCGGGGCACCTAGGCGGTGGCGGGCGGTGACGTTGAAACCCTAAATTGCAGGATAACCACAAACACACACAATCTCAAATTCACAAGTGGTGGTGTAATAATCATGTTTGTTGGATATCAATCAATAAGGTTTTTTTTTTTTTTTTTGGGTTAAGGTATGGATATGATTTGTTTCTATTGCTCCTAAAAGAAATCTACCGGCCAGCCGTCGACAGCCATATAATATGTTGGATCATACACTCTAACATACAAATTTATTTGTGAAATATTCTTAAAGGTCATATATATATATAGAGCTCTCTTAGAAATTCTCTCATGTGTCTACATGAATTAAAAACTGAAATACAATAACAAGAATTAATTTACTGTAAAACAAAAGCAGGAGCAAATTATTTGTCACCAATAAATTATCTGGAAATTTTGAAAGAAGGATTTCATCCCTGGTTCTCCAAAAAAAAAAAAAAAGAAGAAGAAGGAACAAGTTGGATTTGGGACTAATCCCAAAAGAACCGGTCCTTTTTATTCCCTGTTTTGAATAATTGTATATAATTTATTTGTAAAGTTTGTTTAGAAATACTGGGCCTGATGGAATAGCTAGCCCATTACTGCTCATTGAATGTGGTTAATTTTTATTGGGCCGAGTTTTCTTTATTATTTTGGGCCCCTTTCGGAGAACAACAATTAACAGTGGCGGCGGTGTTACTAGTACGGCATGTTCCTGATGTATCCAGGGCTTGCCTTGATATGCGCTTGTGTATATATTATTATCTACATCCCTAACAAAGCACAGGTGAAAATCTTTATTAATACATTCTTAATTATATTTAGAAAATAATCATGCTCATGAACTATTTTATTAGAAAAAAGGATACATCTAAACTAATAACAAATAGAAATCTTGAATGACAATGTCTTAATTCTCTCTTTTTGGAGATAATAGTTTGCCCATGTTTGACAAATAAATGCGAGCATTTTAAAATAAAAATATTTCCTTAATGATTAGTACAACAACCATAAGTTATGGTCTCACGAATTCAAATTTTGTAATAATTAAAATTCTAAAACTCAAATATCCAAATATAAATGTTAGATGTAATATATATTATTTTCTTTAGACACATAAAAAATATTGATTTTTGGTTTTATTTTTATATGAATTAATAAGTTTGAAAACCAACATTAAAAAATTTTCCCCATTAATATTTTGTAAGTCCGTGATGCCAATCAAAACAATATCAAGATAATGTGGTATTTATGTAAGCAAATGAAATAGTTAATAAAATCTAACAGAATTATATTAACATTTGAATTTTAAATTTTCAGTTATAAAAGTTTTAAAAAGTAAGGCATACCAGAGACAAAAATTAATGCATTTGAGACATTTTCTTAATAGAAAAATAAGATGATAACTCTAATTTCTTGAGTTTAATGTTAGTGAGTGAAATAAAAATAAAAATACTTACTCTTGTAAATTAAATAGGCACTTATAAAATAAAAATAAGAGAGATACCTCATAAAACCACTTATAGATAAGACAATAGTGTCTTTTAGTGATATAAAAAAAACTTAAGTTACTTCGTGGAATTTTTTTTGTCTCTTGTTTAACTTTTAACGTGAGACATGTTACTTATGTGACACATAAAGTATATTATATCAGTAAAAATAATTACATTATGATATATTAAAAAAAACCAAAAAATTATAGCGAAAAAAATTAGTAATATTAGATTGAAAAAATAAAACAATATAAGGTAACATTTTTGGAAGAACAGACTGGGAACCTATATTATCCGGATACTCTAATATAGGAGCCGTACCGTGTCGGATACGGTGTCCGATACGCCGGCTGACGTATCGGATTAGGTGGCGTATTCTTAATCACTTGATACAGTCTCCGATACAGATTGACTCGCATCGATATGCTCTAATACGTCCGTCTGGATACGTTGGGATACGCCAACCACGTGAGCTCACGGTGCACCGCGCATTCAACTGATCCATACACTAGCGCATATACACCCATACACTAGCGCCAAAAATCATTTTTTCTACATAGCCGCAAATCGATCTCAAGCACTATGGCGTAATCAACATTCTCTTTTACCACTGAACTAGTTCTCCTTTCTTGTTAAAATCTAGTAGCTATTATATTTACTGTATACTTAAGCTATCATATTTAGAATTTTTTTATATTTAATTTATATAATTCAAATTGGATTAATAATATAATTAAAATAATAAAAAATAATATATATATAATAGACGTATCATATCTTTGATTTTTGAAAATTACCATATCGTCGTATTCCGTATCCCGTATCCGTATCCGTATTCATGCAACATAGCTGGAAACGGATTATACCTAACTGGCTAACTACCAATTTACCTTTATTGGTGCATCGGTGCATTCAATAATTGAAAAGGCATTAAATCGTTCCTGCGGTACATCATACCACAAGAGGCGAGAGTGCTCTAGGTTTAGAAATGAAGCGAACCTCTCTTCTCCGTCTTTCCCTCTCTTGAATTTTTTTTGCGAACATTAAAAAACGCTAACCCTAGATTCTCTCTCAACTTCCTATCTATCAACTGTACAATTTCTAGAGTCATGACTGAACCGGCGCCTCCAGTCGCTGCGGAGGCTGCGACGGCTGCCGTAGCGACGGAGGGAGGCGGCGGAGGAGGAGGAGATGAGGTGGATGATGTGGCAGTGGAGAAAGCACAGAAGTTGATGGACAGAATATTAGAGACCCAAGCAAACCCTAATCCTAAGCTTATTCATAGCCTTGCATCATTGCTCGAGTCCCATGAAGCTAGGTACTGATTCTTTTTTGTGTAATCTTGGTAATTTTCGGAGATTTTTGGGGATATATGCAAATTTCTTATCAATGTGTGTGATTTTTTTTAATAATTTATTGTTGGGTTTTCCATCAGTGGTATGTTGCTTACTACTGTGTAAGTGAGATTTGCTAATTGGAAAAATTAAGGTGGTGAACAAAACCATGATTATTAACACCTCTTATATTTACTAATTTGTGATAACTTCATGTGACAAAGTGCTAATTCAAAGGTTCTATTTGCTAATCCCAATTTGTTCCTTTAGGTACTTAAAGGAGTCGAATTCTGTGTCCAACAATGGAAGAGGCTCTCACACAATTGGGAAACTAGCTAATATAATTCGGGTATGGGATTAAACTTTGATTATAACATATTGTATGTATGAAATTTAGTTTTCTTTTGCTTCACGGTTCTTTATGTTTACCTTTTCAGGATAATGATGATTTTTACGAATTGGTATTCTCAAAATTTCTGTCAGAGAACCGATGTCCAGTCAGCATCATCTCAGCTTCTGCTCGGTTACTCATTATCTGCTCTTCTGGTTGGCTGGTTTGTTATTTTTCCCTTATTTGCCCTTTATTTAATTCCTTTGTCTTAGCATGTAACCTAGGAATCTTGGCTGTATGTGTCCAGGATTTTCATGTGTGCCAGTTACTCGTACCTTTTGCTTTCTAGAGAACTAGCTTTATTTCTTTTAAATTGCATGTAAAACAGTATTTCACTTGCACATACTAATATTAAACTTTATAATTTCTGGGGTAATTAGTATTTTTAAGGAAATAAGCTAACAGTGCAATCTGATAGACTATTTGTTTTTCCACTGGTCAGTTCCCGCATGTGTTTGACGATGCAGTTTTGGATAATATAAAAAAATGGGTGATGGATGATGTTGCCACTTCTGGTGGTGCAAATGAAAGCAACTGGAAGCACTTGGGAAAGAACAAACCGACTGATGCTGAGCTCTTGAGAACCTATTCTGTTGGGCTTCTTGCTATTGCTTTAAATGGGTAATAATCCTGTGTCTTGGAGCTATTCATTAATTGTTTTGGATATAGCTGATGTGCTTCTACAAACCTAATTTTAAGTATATAATCAGAATTGAATACATCTAATTGGTAAAATCAAAGAGTGAAGTGTCATTTATGCAAAGCAAAATGTTGCCTTTCATAGTAAGATTTTTTGTTTTTTTTCCTGTTCAATCCAGTGACGGTCCGCTGGTAGAAGAAATCTTGACATTAGGCGTTTCAGCAAAGCTCATGCACTTTTTACGGGTAAGAGTACTTGGAGATGCCACATCAAGTCAAAAAGGCAATTCTACACTCCCTCCAGCAGGTGTCTCTGTCAGGGTGAAGGATGATGCCAGGGTCAAATTACGGATAGGTGATCAAATTTCTGACAAAGGTACCATTCCAAGACTGTTAGGGGATGCAAATGGTGACTTGTTGAGTTCTGAGTTGACTGATTCTTCACCAGAGATGGTTGGTTCGCGCGACATATCAGAAGAAAATGGAGATGTTACAAATAACTTGGGGGTACTTGAGGGGAAAGGGCAATTAGCTGATGAGAATTCACCAAGGATTAGAAAAGTAAAGAACAGAGGTAAAGGGAAAGCTGGTGAAGGCGTTTTAGGTAATGAGAGAGCACTGATGTCACCGGTCTCGAACCGTGGGTTCAGAGACAGGTCACTGGGAAAGGGTGAAGAGGCTAATAAAAGAAACTTTGATTCAAAAAAGACTCTGGGCAGTGTTGATTCGAATGTTGGGTCTATCTGTGGAGAAAGCAATGATGAGAGGCTGAGAGATTGTGTAATTGGATCAAAGGATATTTCAGAGATTGTCTTGAGAGCTATAGGAGCAGCGGAGTCTGAGGCCAGGGCAGCTGGTGCGCCTTACGAGGCAGTTAAAGCTGCCGGCGATGCCGCAGCTGAGCTTGTGAAAACTGCTGCTTTGGAGGTAATGATCAGATAATTCTTAATTGTTTTCATTATGCTTGTAAATGGAGCTTGTGTCGTTTCTTCATTAAATACATTACCAACCTGACGTAAGAATATACTTTGCTTGTCTTATTAGTGGTACCCTAGCTTTTGAATAGCAAGATTTAGCTTTTGGATGATAATGCAGTATTATTGCTCTGATATAGCAGTTAAATTTATTGTTACTTATCATCCACAAAATTTGATATCAGGGTGCTTTTAGTATTTGAACGATGCTAGTGCTTGTTTAATTTTAAGTTGATGCAGCATTGAACCAAGCTAGTTATTGTTTAATTTTGAGATTCTGTTATATTTATATCATAGAAGGATTTATATTCTACTTACTGTATGAAGTACGGACAGTATGGTATATCCTTTTTAGCATTATAATTATGTTTATTATTTATGCTTATATATGTGTTATTGATAATTGGGCGCTTTAAAATCTTGATAAAGTAGTCTAAACAATATACTGGTATCATTGTTTATCAGCACTTTATCACACTAAAACACTAAATACTATTTAGAACCTTGTTAATACCTGAGTTTGACCTTTTACACTTCACTTCACCCTTACTTGGTATCTTACCCCCGATATGGGTAAACTCTATAGTACCTGTATTTGATACATATCTGATACGGATACACACATGATATGTATATGATTTGTATCTGACATGCCAGATGGAGTATCTTATTTAACTACACCTCGCATTTGGAAATAAGGTCTTGGATTCTGTGGGATATGCGTATGTTTTATTTCTTGCCACAGATAATCTGAAACCTGTAAAGCAGGCTTAGGGCAAGCACGCAATTAGTAATTGTTTAATTTTAATAGGGAATAGTATTGCCAGATCGTCTGTTGCCTAATCTTCAGAATTTGTATTAGTATATTGTTTGAAAACAATTCAAAGCATAAAATGTATCAGATGTGATACTGGGATCCATATACTTTAGTAATTCACTTGTTTTTGAGGTGTGGTCTCTAGGCTATTCTTTTTTGTTGAATTAATGTGTTTAAGAAAATGGAAGTGTGAATTTTTTTGGGTGGGAATATAGTTATGGTTTGCTGATTCATATTTAATTTATTTGTTTGCGTTTTTAGGTTTGGAAGAAAAATAACGACGAAGATGCTGCATGGGCCGCAGCTAATGAGGCTGCATCTACTGTTGTTGATGCTGCCATGTCAACTGATGTCTCTCGGTAAGCTATTCTCTGAAAATAACCATAGAAAAATTATTTACCTATAAAAGAAGGAAAACATTTGTCTGATGTGGCCAATTTTTCTTTGGATAATCTGAAATAATCCATTTGTGCTGATATCTCTGCATTGTGCAGCTCTGATCAATCCAACACTAGGCCTGATGAACCAAAACCTGAAGACACGAGCGAGGATGCAGCTTTAGAGGACTTCACAATTCTTGATCAGGAACCCCTTTGTCAGCTTCGTGAAATATACTGTATCCAGTGCCTTGAAATTCTGGGTGAATATGTTGAGGCACTGGGCCCCATCTTGCATGAAAAGGGAGTTGACGTGTGTCTTGCATTATTGCAACGCACCAACAAGGATCAGGAGACAGTTGCACTGTTACTGCCTGAGGTGCTCAAGCTCATTAATTTTCTTGGTGCACACAAGAAATTTGCAGCTCTGTTTGTGGACCGTGGTGGGATCCAAAAGCTTCTAGAAGTCAGAAGGTTGCCTCATACTTTCGTGGGTTTGTCATTGTGCTTGTTCACCATTGGTTCTCTTCAGGTGAGTAAGAGTATATATAGTATAGTAGGCAACCATAAACGATAACCAAAAGAGTGAGGCTATGGTAATATGCATATTACGGATCAACCTGTGCTATGGATCCATTGTTTTATTTTTAAAGTTCAAACTGTCAATCCGAACCGTTAAATATAACCGTCATATCAAAATGTGTTAGACAAAATTTTATATTTTTAGAATTTTTTAACATTTTTTTTAGATAGGTAGAAAATTGCTGTTTTTTGGATGGTCCAGAAATTTCATATCAAGTGGTTTTCTACCTAAAAAAATAGTAAAGAAATTCTAAAAAATATAAAACTTGGTCTGCAAGTACATAAGATCATGTCAAACAGTTCAGATAGACTGTTTAAACTTAAAAAAATGGAGATATGAGTCCATAGTGTGGGCCGTTGTGTAATATGCATATTGCCATAGCCTCACTCCAAAATAAAACTTGGGCCTTAATTTTGTGGTGAATTCTGTTACAAGATGCTAGTTCTTTTTGCAAGGAATAAAGCAAATCCCTAGGAAAGTTTATCTTAGTTTCATAATGAAAACTTTTGACTTAAAAGAACAATTAATTCCCTCCCCAATTGATATTTGTCATTTTTTTATTGTGGGGGTTGGATGGGGGGTAGGGGTCAAGATCATTAATACCATTATAACCAACCTAAAACATATTTACAGGGTATCATGGAGCGCGTTTCTGCGTTGCCACCTGATGTGGTGAACCGTGTGGTTGAGCTAGCCCTTCAACTGCTTGAATGCCAACAAGACCCAGCTAGAAAGAACGCGGCAATTTTTTTCGGGTCAGCCTTTGTCTTTCGTGCAATATTGGATTCCTTCGACTCGAAAGAAGGCCTTCAGAAATTCCTCAACATTCTTCAAAATACCTCTGTCCGATCAGGTGGGGGAAATGCTACTCCTAATCCTAATCCAGAAGTACTGACGACGTCAGAGAAGCAGATAGCATACCACACTTGTGTTGCTTTAAGACAGTACTTTCGTGCCCACCTACTACTCTTAGTGGATTATCTGAGACCGAACAAAGGCACACGTGGGGGGGCCCGGAGTGGGTCAGGAGCCAGGGCTGCGTACAAACCGCTGGATATCAGCAGTGAGGCAATAGATGCTGTGTTTGTACAAATACAGAGGGATAGAAAGCTCGGCACAAATCTTGTTCGGGCCCGCTGGCCTGTGGTGGATCGGTTTTTGGCATTAAATGGCCATATTACTTTGTTGGAGTTGTGTCAGGTATGCCCCTCTGCATTTATTACTTATTGTTTCTTATTCCACACTACCTTCCATCTTTATTTCCTGTCCTTGTGTTATTTTGTTTAGGAGCTTTAATTTCTGTTGACATTGTACAGGCAAATCCGGTAGAGCGATACCTACATGACATGGCGCAGTATGCATTTGGCATCCTTCATATAGTAACATTTGTACCATGTACTCGTAAATTAATTGTTACTGCACAATTAAGCAACAATCGTGTCGGCATGGCTGTCATTCTAGATGCTGCACATGCTGCTAGTTATGTGGATCCTGAGGTTAATTTCTATCTCCTTTTGTTGTGATGCACAGTTTAATTCAACAACAACAACCAAGCCTTTAGTCCCAAGTGCACAGTTTCATTCAATGGTTCTATTTTTGTTTATTAGTTTCTTCGAATTTATCTATCTACTTAGCTTGAGTGCCTAGCTCTAATATCTTGTACCATCCTACACAAACCGTCTTCCACTCTTTCTTGATAAATTATTGTTGTTGGTTACTCACTAATAGCCAGAACACTTTGTAGTATTTTAATGGATATCAGGCTAGTTAGCTAGGAATGTGATTTTAACTTGTGTTGTTTCTTTCTCTTTCTCTTCTCTATTTTTATGTTTTATATTGTTTCCCCTCTCAATACCATATATTCCTTGTAACTCTCTTTTAATTATCAATAAAATTTTAAGTAGGCAGAGCCTACTTTCCACAAAAAAAAGATTTATCTTTCTGAAGTCATTTACAAAATTTAAGTTGTATTTATTTATTTATTTATTATCATGATGCGCCAGGTAATTCGACCGGCTTTGAATGTATTAATAAATCTCGTGTGCCCCCCTCCATCAATCAGCAACAAGCCCTCCGCTATACCTTCTAGCAATAATGCACCACCTGTCTCACTTCCTACATCAGACAAGAGCACATCAAACCCTTCCAATACCAATACATCAGCAGTGACATCAGCATTGGTGGGGGACCGCCGGATCACTCTGGGTTCAGGTGCTGGATGTGCGGGACTTGCTGCACAGCTTGAGCAGGGGTACCGTCAGGCCCGCGAGGCTGTAAGGGCTAATAACGGAATAAAAGTGCTCTTGAATTTGTTGAATTCTCGCGTGATCATACCACCTGGAACTGTTGAATCGATCCGGGCCCTTGCATGTCGGGTGCTTCTGGGGCTTGCAATTGACGATACAATTGCACATATATTGACTAAGCTGCAGGTAATTGTTTTTTTTCTGTTTTTGAGATGTGAAGGAACAGAAAAGGAACGTCATGTGTGCTACATAAAATTTGTAAAGATACAATGTTGCTTGCATATATCATACAAACAACTTTTGCCATCTTTTGTATTGGAAGAAGCCAATTCATCCAAACTGCTGCTACTTTTGCCTATATACGGCTCATGTCAACTGCCCAAAGAAAGAATATGTGGGAAGTAGTCCATCTCTTGTGCAGTTGACAATAGGTTGTGAGCCGTATATAGGCAAAAGTACACATGATGTTCTCTCTAATATATGTGCAAAAGCACACATGACGTTCTCTCTAATTGTAGCCAAATGCCTAGCTGCCCTTGCTTTGGCCTATATATAATGATTCATTCAAACAAGCAAATTGTACACACTTGTTGTTTTCAAGTGGGATGTATCCTGGACACAAGACAATTCTTATACTTGTAATTGTCTTTCTCTTATTTTATCTGTTTTTTTTTAGAAAAGAAGTCCCATAATTTTTAATATTAAATCCTCTGTATCTCCATTTCTTAGGTGGGGAAGAAGCTATCGGAACTCATTAGAGATTCAACTGGGCAGCCTTCAGGGGGTGACCAGGGAAGGTGGCAAAAAGAGCTCACCAATGTGGCTATTGAGCTTATCGCAATTCTCACCAACTCAGGAAAGGCTACCACTCTTGCTGCCACTGATGCTGCGGCCCCCGCTCTTAGGCGGATTGAACGAGCGGCCATTGCTGCTGCCACTCCAATTTCTTACCATTCCAGGTCTGAAATCTGCCTTACAATACTTTGTTCTGAAAAGAGAGAAATATCATGTCCCTACATTGGAAATGTCAACTACGCCCCCTCCTTTCTGAAGTTATAAATACTACTAAAAAAGCATCCTGCCTTTGACTTATTTATTTTATGTTGAGAGATACAGTGAGGCATTAGGCTTAATTTCTAATATTTTTAGGGGTGTTTGTGGTATTTTCTTTTTGCGGTTTATGTTTTTATTCCTAATTTTAAAATATTGTGGGTACTCCATAAACTTAGCCAGTACACAATCTCACTTTGATCTTCACACAATGTACCTTGTTACCAAAGTGGGATGAAATAATTTCATAAATTTGATCTGCCTAACTCACTTCAAGTTTTTTTTTTTTGTGTGTACAGGGAGTTGTTGCAATTGATACATGAGCATCTCCAAGCATCAGGTCTAAAATCAACTGCCGACACACTATTGAAAGAGGCTGATATACCTCCCCTCCCCTCTTCAGGTGGTGGATCAGGTCCCCCTCCCCCCCTTCACCAGACATCACTTCAGGAACCTCCTCCTCTCCCGATTCAATGGCCTTCGAGCCGTACCAATAGCAGCTTCCTCCAAGATGCATCAAAATCTGTTACACCAGATGATGATATCACCTTCAAACGGTCTGATTCAGCCCTAAAAAGGAAGCCCTTGGTCTTCTCTTCTAACACCAAATCTAATGCTGTTTTGAAACCACCTACAGAATCCTCATCTGCTGCAGCACCTGATTCCATTGCTGACACGGAGGCCCAATATAAATCCCCTATAGTTTTGCCGATGAAAAGGAAGTTCAATGACTCAAAAGATTCCCTCTCTTTAACGCCAACTTTTACTAAGAGGGTTGCAACAGCAGATCTCGCATCATTCCGGTCACCACTTTGCCAGACGCCAGGGTCCACCCGCAGACCGAATGATGCTCCCCCAATAGTGTCTCCTACATCTTTAACCCTCTCTGGCCGTGCAAATTTCAACAGTATACCTGTGGATAATTTGGATGATGTAAATTACACTCCTGGCATACCAGGTATACTGGCTACTGGTATGGCCACACCATCCCATCTCGTGCCTGCCTCAACTGACATGCAACCCGGTAACAGCGACCGAATGACACTAGATTCTCTAGTGGTACAGTACCTAAAGCACCAGCATAGGCAGTGCCCTACCCCTATAACGACCTTACCACCTCTCTCTCTCCTACAACCACATGTTTGTCCTGAGCCAAGCCGTGCTCTTGGTGCACCAACTAATGTGACGGCAAGAATGACGGCAAGGGAGATAAAGAAGCAGTTCAATGCTGCTCATTGCCCTCGTCGTGACAGACAGTTCATCTACAGCCGTTTCAGACCGTGTCGTACCTGTCGTGATGATGTTACCCTTCTGACATGCATGACGTTCCTAGGTGACTCGTCCCGAATTGCTACTGGTAATTATTCTGGCGAGTTGAAGATTTTTGATTGTAACTCTGGTAAAATTGTGGAGTCACACTCAGCTCACCAGACCCTTGTTACCCTAGTTCAGTCAGCAGACCAGTATGTACTTTCTTCTACTCAGTTTGAAGTGAGGCTGTGGGATGCATATTCTATGTCGGGTGGGCCCCTTCACTCATTTGATGGGTGTAAAGCTGCGAGGTTCAGCCATTCTGGTGCACGCTTTGCTGCCCTTTCAGTAGAGCAGGCTCAAAAGGAGGTATTGTTGTATGATGTGCAAACATGCAACTTGGAGCTTAGGTTGCCAGATAATGGGCTGGCAAGTCGTGGTGGTGGTGGTTCGGGTAAAAATCATGCACCATCACTTATTCACTTTAGTCCTTGTGATGATATGCTTTTATGGAATGGGGTCTTGTGGGATAGGCGCAGTGCCAGTGCAGTGCACCGGTTCGACCAGTTCACAGATTATGGTGGCGGTGGTTTCCATCCTGCTGGCAATGAGGTGAGTATTGAATGTTTATCTATGTACCTATTTTTGAAAGTTTGAAGAGAATTTGAATTGGGCCTTCTTGAAATAATTAATTAATATGCACAGTTACTATTTGGGTTGGGGTGTCAACATTCCCTTGCTCTTTTCAGCAATGTTGAGTTTACGGATATTACTCAAAAGAAACCAGACTTGCAAAGCTGTAAACAAAAATTTACTTTAGATTACAGGTAGCACCATAAGGTGCTACACAGAAAAAGGCTATATTTAAGGATACCCTTTTTCTACTAGTACAGTTTTTCAGAAATGCTAAAAAATGACAAATCATCAATTATTGGAGCAACAGGTAAACTTGAATGTAACATGGTTTGGTGGTCACTATAGGTAATACTGAATTCGGAGGTGTGGGACTTGAGGAAGTTCAAGCTGTTGAGGAGTGTGCCATCTCTGGATCAGACAGTGATAACGTTCAACGGAACAGGAGACGTGATCTACGCTATCTTGCGGCGCAACCTGGAGGACATGTCATCAGCAATCCAAACCCGTCGCGTGCGCCACCCGCTCTTCCCTGCTTTCCGCACCATCGATTCCTCCAACTACTCTGAGATTGCCACTGTCCAGGTTTCTACCATTTTTCATGCATTGATTTTAGCTTCTAGGTTTTCATTCCAATTTTTGGTTCTTTCATTTAGTTTATTCTTGTTTTCAATGAGGTGGGGTGCAACCAAGGAAGAGTTATTATTGATCCTGTTTAACAAATCTTATGTTTCTTTTCTTGGGGTAACTTTGGTCTTATTTTTTTAATCTATTTTATTTTCTATTCATATTTTTTATTTCAACATTTTCCTATTATTATCTTCTCAAAACTGCAACTAACCAGGGATGGAGAATATGTTGCATGGTTGCATAGATAGAATATGTTAACTTGTTACCACCACTTTTTTTTTTCCCTTCTTTTGTAGTAGAAAACAAGTGACCGAAACAGTACCCGAACTTCCAAATTTTGAAAGCTCAGAAATGTCTTACTTTTTAAGAAACAGGATTGAAGGACTTTATCTGTGAACTGCTTACCATTTCAAAAAATCATCTTACTCAGAATCTGACCCCTCTAAATTACTAATTTGTTGTTACTGTTGAAAAGAAAAGAAGTGTAAACAACTCTATTGACACCACTTGTTTTTGCAGGTGGACCGTTGCGTGCTCGACCTGGCAGTGGACCCCGCTGACTCACTCGTAGGTGTAGTTGCGATGGATGACCACGAAGAGATGTTCTCCTCAGCACGCCTCTACGAAGTCGGCCGGCGGCGAGCGGCAGATGACGATTCTGACCCTGACGACGGTGGTGATACCGAAGACGAGGAATCTGATGAGGAGGAATCAGATGGTGATGACATCAACGCAATGCTCGATCTGGCCGCTGCTGATGATTCTGATGACATCCTCAGTGAAAGCGATAATGATGAAGATATCGATCTTTTGGATAGCGATAGCGAGAATGATGATGGGGAGTTCAATGATGTTGATGATCTGGATCTTGGTGCAGCGCATGATTTGCTCGGTATGATGGCTGACGCAGGGGAGGAGGATGGCGATGATGATGATAGTGATGTTGTTTCGATTAGTAGTGATGATGAGTTTGATCTTTGAAAGCAGGTGAAAGAATATGATGCCTTGAGTTATTAATTTTCTTTTTTAATTTAGGTGAAGAAAGTGAAACAATTAGGTGTCCTTGTAATTATCTGTTTGGAGTTTTAGGTTAAGCGTTGGAGAGGAAGAAGGATGTAATTAGTGTTAGGGAAAAGAAGAGGTAAAAGAAAAGAAAAAGAAGCATCTCTCTTTCGAAATTTTGATAAAAGGTAGTTTCAGTTTTGCAAATTTTGTGTTGGTTATTAATTTTTTTTTTGCATTCTTTTTTTTTGAAATACCATGACAGAAGCTGTCAGGTGTTGTTGCATTAAACATAATGCACAAAAGGCACCATACAATGTACATCTTACAAAAGCATAGAGCATCAAGTTTGCCCTGCTCGTCGCACTCATTCAACTACCATTTACCAGTAAATTTAAAAAGACTGAAAAAACATTTGAAAGTTAAAACATCAGCCAAAGGTTACGCATTAAAAACTCTGACATTCTTAATGTTCATAATATGCGAATATGTTGAAGTAACAAAATTTTATATGCGTATGTTGATCAGATCTGGACCATTCTTTTAACCTGAAACAAATCTCAAAGCCTCTATAGTTTTCATAGGCACCGGATTGAGTCTGGTCCAGATTGAATTAATCCGGATCGTTGATCATGTAATAGCCTCAGGTGCCTGAGGGGATATATGGAGTCCGTTCTGATGCCTATGGGACCAAGTCTGGTTCCGTGGTTCGACATCTAAACTGTTCAGGATCGCATCGAGATTCGTACTGTGAGCTTCCGTTAATTTGTCCACTGTCATCTTCCTTCGCAGCTTCGCTCCTCTTCTTCACTCCACACCTGCTCTTGTTCTCTTTACCTCTCTCGGCACCCCCTCTCTGGTTCTCGCCCTCTACATAATCGCCATTCAGTGAACCGACTATCTCACTAAGCCTTCCCTCTCTAGCCAAAAGGAAGTGCCCGGTCACCACATTTTGCATCGAATCTGATTTCTCAATTGGTTTCTTTCCCCTGACAAGCTCCACAGTAATACACCAAAGCTATACATGTCGTAACTCTATAATACCTTGCCGTGCATTGCGTACTCTGGTGCGAGGTAAACCAGAGAGCCTTTTACATTCGTTGTGACATGAGAGGCTCAATCTGGAATGAGTTTTGCAAATCCAAGATCAGCAACTCGAGCTTTGAAATTAGTTTAGAGAGCAAATCCAGATTTGATATATGTCGAATCTGCTCTGCGATGTGAAGGTTTTAATACTATTATTGTTTTTAAATAACTTCGGAGTTCATGTCGGGAGAGAGTGTGACACGCTTTGCTTCTCTCTTTAACTTCTCAAATCCAATCATGTACTTTGAATGAAATCTGTGCTTTCTGGAATAATCTGTCAAGGAAATGATAGCCGGTGAAAGACTGGGGTCGTCTTTCAATCGAGCGAAGGAGAGCCGGTATGGAGAGAGGGAAAGAGAACAAGCGGGCACGTAGAGAAGGAGAGTAGCGGCGGAAGACGAGTTCACTGAGGACAAATTAAAGGAGCGTTCCGTTAGTGGACAGCTGCACTAACATTGATGCGTTCTTGAACGGTTGAGATGCTCATCGGACCAACCGATGGGCATCGGAAAGACCCCGCTTCCCTCAATATCTGAACCGTATTTAAGTTCAGAAAAAAAAGTAATTGAGGCTCAAATAGTCAAACTATATAGTTCATAACTGCACAAATGTTTCTTTAATAATGAGAACTATTTTTTTTTCAAAAGAAAAGAAGGTAGCTGTGCTAAAGAAACATTTTATCACATGTAGTCTTCTCTTTAATTTTTTCGCTAAACATGGCTTTTTCCATTATTAACTTACATGCTGAGAGAAGCTTGTCCATTATCTAATACATAGTTCCAGTTTTGCTAAACAAACTGCATTAGGTATAATATTGTTACTTCAGATGCTTACATAAACATTACCTGATTTCACAACCTGATATAAAACATTTTTTTTCACAGTTTACTATATGTGCAACGTGCCGATGTCAAATTCACCACTGGCATGCACTTGTCGTACTGTCCGATCATACACATCCTCCTCTTCCTCCTGCTCCTCCTCTTGCTCTTCACCATCATCATCTGAGTCGTTGAATCCCCAACCGTATCCAGGGATGGACGGTACCTTTGGTATGGTTTGAGCTTCTTGTACTATCCTGCATATCTCGTCTCTGCTTTGAACCGAGAATGCTGGCGCTTGACTGTTGTTTGTTCTGTAAAACGCCGCTTGCGCCGGTTCTTTCAGTTCCCTTGGCAGGCTCTTTAAGAACCAGGGGTGGCTTTTTATTTCATTCATTGTGATCCTCTGTATATTTGGAAATTGAAAAGCTGAACTAAAATTTAAAGATTGACATAGATTTAACGTTTATTATAATGAGTGATGCTATGGTAACATGCATATTACAAATAGATATGTACTATGGATCACTATCTCTATTTTGAAAGTTCAAAAAATCAATCCAAACCATTAAACATTATCTACATAAAAAATATGAGACCAATTTTTTTTGTGTGTGATTTTATTACTATTTTTTAGATAGGTAGAATATCACTTTATTTAAAAATTCTTAACCATTCTACCTATTTTTAAAAAATTGTACAAAAATAATAAAATAAAATAAAATCTGGTTACCAAACACATTTTTATATAAATATTTTGTTGAACGATTCGGATCGTCTTTCTGAACTTTGAAAGAGAAATATGAATCCATTAAATCCGTAATATACATGGTAATAGCCTCACTTAATTATAATTGTTTTTTTTTTCTTTAATATTTGATTTTGTGTTATATGGAGAAATTTAGTAGTCAATACAAATGTTTATTTGTGAAGTTAATAAATATTTGCTTGATACAGAAAAATATTCATCTTGTAGTTAAAATGCTGTTTCCTTTCAGATTTTAACATAAAAATTGAGATGTTTCAAAAGAATTTTATAGCAATAAAGAAAAGATACCCTTCCCGGATTGGGAACGAAGATGCGTGAAATGAGACTCCTGCATTGGTCAGAGATATGAACCCTTTCAGGTATCTTGTATTTTGCTGACCTAATTCTCTACAAAATACACACAAAAATCATAAGATCTAAAAGGAAAAGGGAAAACAATGTATTTTACTTTTATCGAACCACAAGCATAGCGACAAGATTCGCGAATAATTCCTGAATTATTCGTAAATTATTCGGATTTTTGGTGATGCCGAACCAAACGGCGAATTATTCGGTTGACCGAATTTTGACCGAATAATTTCCGAATAATTTGCGAATTTTACGAATTATTCCTGAATTTTTTTCGAATTTTCTCAGAATTTTATTATTGGTTATTTTTTTGTTTTTGCTCCCTTACAGAACTGAAATCTCTGATCCGAATAATACCGAATTATTCCCAAATCACGAATTTTTGATCTCGCCGAACCGAACCCGAATAATTGATTTATCACTATGACCACAAGAGAGGAAATTTCCAAACTTACTGAGATTGTTTTCCCAAAATTTCTTGGATCTCTTGGATCTTCAAAAGGATATGCACCAACTAGCATCACATACAAGGTTACTCCACATGACCATACATCTGCAGCCTACATTCCACATTTTTCCTTATAAATTAATGGCTATATCTTAACAAAATTAAACCAAATGAAGAGAATTCAGAGTCCTTGTCAAACCTCAGGATATCACGGCCAGACTTAATGATTTTTCAATGTTAATCCGATTACGTTAATCTGGCCGTTGTCAAGTATCACGTCTTCCGGACGTTACCGTATTTCACGATTTTTCCAGTTTTCAAATTCAGCGAAAAGCTTCCTCAATCACGATAATTAATTTATTAATTTCCTATTAATAAAAATTTTGGGGATATCTGGTGTAGTTCTAAAGTGATTTTTTTTTTTGTGAAAATAATTCTGACTAATTTATTTTTATTTTTCCACATTACGCCGATGCCAATGCATGGAGACCCAAAATTTTGTATTCATCACATTAACAAAATGATAAATAAAATCAGTAGCATCATTTTTCAAATTTCCAAAAATAGCAGGGTCACAAAGAATCATTGCGGCCCAAAAGGGGTGAGCCGCAATGAATCATTGTGGGCTTCAATTGTTATTAATGCGGTCATGTTATATTTTATTTTAAAAAAATGATACTACCATTTAAATTTTTTTTTTTTTGAGGCTACATATAAAAATATCAGCATTGGGACTGGGGACACAAAGCCACACACAGTCATGTCTAATCTCTTGAAATTACCAAGTTACCCCAACATTTGTCTTTACTTGAGTAACTAAAAATAGGGAATGATAAATGAGGACCAATTGTATTGGGGTTTTTGCCTCTGTTATGTTAACTATGTAAGATTTTTAAACATTTTCCGGGGTGTAAGTAGAAATTTTCCCAGTTATACAGTGTAACTATCCAAAATGGTAGGCTTGATATTGACAATGTCTTTTGTTCTTATCACATTTATAAAGTAGTTGGATTTGACATAAGATTCATGAGCTCTACTGTTAATATTATAGTACCACACAGTTTCATTCTAATAAACAAAACAATATGGATGGTAAAGTAAAATGCAATTGGGAACCAAACATAAAAAATATTGATTATTAATTTAGGTAGATGATTGATTAACTGATAGCTGTTAATGCTAAAATGAAAATGACAGGGGAAACAACTTTACAAAGTCCAATGCATCAATGACATGTTTATTTTGGTTTGTAAATAGGGGCAATAAAACCAAACAAAAATCCAAGAGACAACAAAGAGACAAAAATAATAATTGCTATATTTTAATGAAGGCTGCAAATAGGTGCATAGTATAAAGTTTTTCTTGAGCAGTATATAGTATTAATTACTATGTTACTATTAATTTTCTCTCAGGTTTATCATTTCATTAAGTTTTATTTTCAATTTTATTATTATTTTTTAACAGTTTGTGAAGAACACATGACATTTCATTGTAAACTTTTGAAAGAAAGAAAAATAACTACATCTAGGCGTGAAAAATTCAAACCTATTAATACAAACATGTCAAGATTAAAAAAGAAAAAGAAAAAGAGATCACATGTTCGAAATCCGTATAGAGATCTGTTGTGGATATTAACCTAATTGAGTGACTTAACTTCCAACTTTACTAATTTTTTTTAAAAAAAAGAACATAAGAGAAAAAACAAGAATAGATAAAATGCTAACCTTCCCTTCATATCCTTCGTACCCGCGAGGAGACAACACTTCCGGTGCAATATATGCCGGAGTTCCGACAACACTTCGGGGCCTCGAGTGTAGCACCGATGACTGCACGTAATTAACAACGAGACAACAAGTTTTCGTGTTTTACTAATGCATAAAATATGAATTTAATTTCTAGTTAATACAAATTATGAGGTGTTGTAGTTTACCTTAGAATAACCAAAATCACAAATCTTTAGCCTTGGTGCTGGGCTACCATCTAGGAGTGTGTTTTCAAGCTTCAGATCTCTATGGCAAATATTCTGAAAAAAAAATTATTAATCATGTTATAAATAAGAGTCTTTTTTTATTTTATATTTATAAATAAGAGTATGATTAACTATCTTAGACAAAATCGTTTAGGCTCGCTCACCAATCAGAGAGCCTACCGAATGTGCAAATTTTGCATAAAAAATTTAGAAATTATGAACATAATTCACACTCTTCTGAAAATTTTGGATTGGATGTGTGCATGTGGGCAGTTGGGCGGAGCTATAAAATAAGATAGAGTGGGATAAATTTTTTAAAATAATGCATAATTGTATCATTATTTAAATACAAGCATTTTTTTGTAATTTTTTCTAACAAAAATCATGACAAGAGAAGCACTTTTTGAAATTTTTTTGAGGCCAGGGATTGGCCAACGCCTCTAGATCCATATGGCCGAAATTTTTATTAATAAGAAAAAAAATAAAAAAAAAGTATTGGTTTTTGGGAAGATTTTGTGTAGATTTTGAAAAGTAGAAAAAACGTGATTGTTTATAACGTTATTTTTGGACACTATAGACTACAACGGCAGATTAGCGAAATTAGTTTACCGCTAATTAATGCGAAAAAGGTCTGGCCGTTATAGTCTATAATGGCCAAACTTTTTTTTTTTTTTGTAAACGCAGTTGAGAAAAAATAAAACAAAAAAAAAAAATTGAAATGTTTACCTGGACGTTTTGATCTATAATGGTCAGATTTTTTTTTTCGCGTTAATTAGTGCTAATCATATTTCGCTAATTATGCCGTTGTAGTCTATAACGTCCAGAAGACATTATAAATAATAATGTTTTTTCTACTTTTCAAATTCTACACAAAACCTTTCCCAAAATCGATATTTTTTTATTTATTTTATTATTAATAAAAAAATGATCCATATGTCTCTGCCTCTGCTCCTGTGTGGCAGTCTCTTATTGGTGCATGCACCTTAGACAAAAAATTTCTCTATAAATATTTTAGGTTTTAAATAATATTTTTTTTTACCATGAAATGGCAATAACTGACTCCACAAATGAGCTGCTGAAAGAAGTACCTTGCCTGTGATAACAAGAGGAAAAACTAATTAATAAGAAAAATCAATTCATTTTGATTAGTTTGATATTTTTATGACAAAATTTTTATTTTTTAAATTAAAGAACCTCAGGCTCGGAAAATCTCCCCGCTTCTTGAATCCTCTCAAAGAGCTCCCCACCAGCAGCATACTCCATTACAATTGCTAGATGTGTTGGTGTTAGAACCACCTAAATTATAATTATTTAAAAAATATATAAGGTCTTCAATTTTGCTTGAGCAACTCTTTTGGTGAGTGACTACTGACTAGTGACTCTTTTGTATGCTTTTAATCTGCACAATGATCCGACTCTGCTACTTTTTTATAACAAAAGCAGAGTTTTGCTTTTCTGATCTTAACTATTCAAATTTGTTGAAATTCGTGCATGAAATTTTTTTTTTTATCGAGATACACAAATAATTTTTTTGAATAGTTGGGATCAGAAAAGCAGAACCCTGCTTTCGTTATAAAAAAACAACAGATTCGGATCCATTGTGAATCGGACACCTGTGCTTCCATGAAACAATTGTCTAGATTCAGAGATATTCATGTATCCAACATTTTAGTTAGCACATGGGTTTTGGTATTTTGGATAAGATTGCTAAAAAAAAGTTCTAAATGGTTAATAAAGAAAAAAAAAAAAGGATTGAATCCTGTTTTGGATTAGCTCTTTAGGTGAGTGGTTGGTGTACTTACAGATGCAAAACTATAATGATGAAAAAATTGTGAATAGCTCTTCTGGAAATTTCACAATCACAATCACAATCACAATCAATGCTTTCAAATTGCGAGACATTCATGTAAATCCAAGGTGTAATTATAGCATCCCAAGAATTTATTTAATACAACTATATTGGTTTGAAACAACAGATTGTGCTTGCAATAGAAGCATTAATATATTTCACAACTCCATCTTTCTGATTCACAATATTCTTACTTTGATAACAAATGACTCTTTTATTGGAAGTAAATTTTAGCTTGTGAGATTTATATACAAGAAAAAACAAAGAATATATGATAGAGAGCAACACCTCCTTAAAACGAATAATATTTGGATGCTGGAGAGCGCGGTGGTTTATTATCTCCCTGAGCACATTCTCATCAATCTAACAAAATGAACAACAAGAGTCAATAGAAAGCAAATAAAAAAAAATTTAGAAAATGAAGAAATATGTGATATAAAAATAATTATGTTTAACCTAAGTACAACTGGGGGTGTTTGGCTCGGTCCGAGCTAGATCTTGACTCAGCTCGTTAATTCTGGACCGAGCTATAGTCGAGCGAGCTGGACTTAGATCTTCTGAGCTAAAATCTTAGCTCAAAATCGTGACGAGCCAGCCCGAGTTAGCTCGCGAGCTGGCTCATTGGGTCTGGCCAGACCTTGTTTTAAGAAGAAAATAAATTGTACAAACTTTTTGGAACGAGTTGGACCGAGCTGAACTAAGCTGGACCCAGCTTGACAGTATAAAATGCACACAAATTCATACAAATTCACAAATTGATGCCTAGCCGAGTAAGCTCACGAGCTGGTGAGCAAGCTAGGCCCCAGCTTGAACTCGTTAGTTCTGGACCGAGCTAGCAGCAAGGTTGCTCGTTAACAGCTCGGTCCAGTAACAAGCGAGTGAGCTAGATACGAGTCACGATCGAGCCACAAGCTACGAGCTTTTTTGCCACCTAAGTACAACTACATAGTAATGATCTAATGCACTAAGATGCTTCTAATTAGTATTTCTATATAATTCCAGGCTAGATGAAATTTAATATAAATGAGAAGAAACACAGTATTTAATTACCTAGCCACAAGAATTATTTGGTGTTTTTCTATTTCTTTAATCAGAGTACGTTTAGTGGCAACTAAAACAAAAATATTAGGAAAAGAAACTTTATATTTGAGATAGCTAGCAAGTTGTTCACTTGTTCTCTATAAAATCTAGTTGTATTTAATATTAACTGATCGGAAACAGAACAATTCAAGTTACTACGGGTGACAAAAATTTCTCGAGCAATACCCGGTGGCCACGATCGATGAACTTCATGGCAACGAGCTCACGTGTCTGTTTGTTGCGCATCAACTTGGCGACACCAAAATTCCCTACTCCGATCTCTCTCACAGGCTCGTACTTCTCCATCTTCTTCTAACTCTCTCACTATAGACCTGGATAGTTAGTGTGTGCTTTTGGCCTGTTATTTCATGATATATAACTTGGCAAAAGTGCAAGGGAAGGAGAAAAGAGGTGGAGAAGACATATATTATTGTTAGTATTAAGTGGAGCATAGGGTGTTTTTATGCACAGTAACATTTTCACATGTGCCCCTCAAACATGCATGAAATGATTTTGGAGACAGCCTTTCTAGTTAGATTAATTAATTAGTACTTTGTAGGCAATTATCTTTTATTGTTCTATCTAGCATGTGTCAAAGCATTTTGCAGATTCCAGAAATAGAGACTGAATGATTAATCATAAATTTATGTATTCTTTAGCAAAAAGGTCTACCAACAATATACTATTTAGAATTTAATATGAATTGTATATCCTTAGAAGGTTTGAATCTACCGAAGATAAACATTCATGAAGCACTAATTAATTTTGTAAAGAAGTATATATATATATGCTACACATCCATGACAAAATAAATTCAAGTTAGGGATGCATAAGTGATCAATTATAATAAAAGTTCAAATGTCATTGCCTTTCATGGATTGCATGTAATTAACTTGTTTTACTCTACTAAGTGGACCACCCATAACAAGTGTTACTTTATATCTGATATTTATCTGATTGATCTCCATGAAAGTAACCTCTCTTCTGATGGTATTAGTTTAATGTGGTAGTTATATAATTGTAATTTGGGGAAGCCTTTCCTTAGTGGTGAAGGCAATAATGAACCCCCCCTCCCCATGTGTCAATCACTTACCTATTGTGACTTGTCAATAGTGGGAGATGATAATTGGATATTAGAAAATTTAAAATGGAAAGTACTAATTAGTTCTTATTCATTTGATTTATTTGTCAATCAATTATGATTCATCTAATTTATTTCACCTTTTTAGAAAGAGGAATATTCCTGTTTATGACAAGTGTGTGACTGGTTTGTGTAGTTTTAGCTCTGGAGCTCCAAATAATTTTTAATTAAAGCAAAAATTGAGGTGGAAAATAGAAATAAACCAGAGTAAATTTCTTGAATTCATGGGATTATCAACATACCAAACGGGACAAAAAAATTAATTAATGGGTCAATGAAGTCAATTCATATATTTTAAAATATTAGGGTTGGTTTGATTATTCAAAATGTTGAATAACTAATAGTCAAGGTCCAGTTGGGAAAGAAACTTCTATATAATATTCATGTTTGGTTAATATACTGGTAATAATGACATGCAGCTATCTTCTTATTAGTAATAAATTTCCTGGTACCGAGATAAATATCTGGTAGAAAGAAAAAGTTCATGTTATGTAGCTGTATTGGGAAGAAAAAGATCATGTTAAGTAGTATATCGGATGAGAGTTGTTAATTTTTTTTTTTTTAATTTTTTTTCTCTTATAGATTTTATTTTTTTTCTTTAAATTTCATATAAAGTGTACATATAAACTGATATGGATCAAAATAGGAAATTGAATCTTTCCTTAATCAATCTTTCTTTGGTACAATTGTGGTGACCTATGCGGATCATGCACTGCTCTCCGGCTCAAGTCAATTTCCCTGATGATTAGGTAAATAATTTTATCAAGGTTTCATTATTTCTTACTTTGACTTTCTTTTATAAGCCAAATATTAAAGAGTTTGACAGTTATAGGAATTTAATAAAAAAAATTGATTTTAAATGAAATATTCAAATTTCTTACATTAAATTAAAAAAAACATAAATAAGCTAAAAGCTTGAAATATTAAAGTTTCTTACATGAGTAGAACTAAGGTGCTCCTAGGAGTACCTAGCTCGTTTATACTCTTAACTCTAAAATCTATTGGATTAACTTCGAACGACGAATCTAAACCGTTAAAATTCTTCGACCTTACGAGTGATGCGTGTACATGTGAAAATTTTAAAGTTTTGAATTAATTTAGTATAAAGTCAAGTGGTCAAAATTAGAAGGTTTATAAATTAATTTTAATGCATTCATTTTTCGGAAGACTTTTGACCACTTGACTTTATACTAAATTAATTCAAAACTTTAAAATTTTCACATTTAGACGCATCACTAGTAAGGTAGAAGGATTTCAACGGTTTGGATTCGTTATTCGAAGTTAATCCGATAGAATTTAGAGTTAAGAGTACAAAGAGAGAGCACCCTAGTTCTACTATTCTTACATTAACATAATATAATAAAAAATATATTTAAAATTTTTGATATAATCCTCAATCATTTTATGATTAATCTCTTTAAAGATGAAATTATTTAGGCGTTTAGTGTTCTATACAGAGGCAGATCTACTTAAATTCAACGGGGATCAATTGACCGAATCATAGAACTTATTAATTTCTGTGAAAAAAAAAATAGTATTTTATCATAGATATTATTTAAAAGAGAAAATCAAGTAGAAAACGTTTTTATTTTTAAATTCGCAGAATTCGTTACAAGTCGTCAAGAAAATAAACGATAATGATCAGAAAAAAAAAATTGGTCAAACTTTTAATTTTTGACTTGGAGAAAAATTGAAAGGTAAACTAGTTGAGGAACCGCTTCAGAAATGAAGGCTTAGGGAACACGACAATTTATCTGTTTTCTTTATTAATGAGGTGGCTTGTTTTTTTTTTTTTTCAAGACAAAGACTATAAATATTTTTGTTTATCTTGATACCTGAATGTTTATCCTTTCTGTATTATCAAAGCCTAACAAATTTTAGGAGCAACAACAAATCATGTTAAAATTAATGCTCAAGTTAATAAAATTGTGGAATTATATGGAAAATGGAAAAAAGATATTTTTTTTTAATTTACTCATGACATGAGAAATAATAACATTTAAAAAATTTAATTTCTCGAGGCACCTCCACAAATTATTTCACTGATAAGAAACTCGATTTTTTTTTCACAAAAAAGAATGTTACTTTTTGGTGCTTAATAATGAAATGATTAAAAGAATGGTTCAAAATTATGTTAACATAAAATATTTAACTCATATATATAATGAGGAGGGATCAAGTTACAACAAAATTACAACAACGGTTTTTTTCATTTTTAAAGTCCAAATTGTCGATTCAAACCGTTCAACATGATTATCTAAATAAAATGTGCTTCCAAATCAAATTTTACATTTTTTTTGAATTTTTTTACTATTTATTAAGATGGGTACAAAATTCAATGGTCTGAATTTGACTAGTTTTTGTAAAATACTTAATAAATAGTAAAAAAATTCAAAAAAAAATGTAAAATTTGGTCTGGAAGCACATTTTATTTAGATAATCATGTTGAACGGTTTGGATCGATAATTTGGATTTAAAAAAAAAATCGTTCTTGTAACTTTGTTGTAACTCAAATTTGTTGTAACTTGATCCCTCGTCATATATAATATACTAGTATAATACAATTTGAGGTGTAAAGTGTAAACGGAGTGAATTTGGAGTGGATAATGCCAATATCAAATTCCTATCTGTCTTTTGGTGAACCGACACAAATATGAATATGGATGGTAAACGAGTGTCAAAATTTAAAAAACAAATTTGCCTTAAATGGATTCAAATATTGATACAAAATGAATAATTATCGGATAATTGAGTCATACAAATTTTGGGACACAAATACTAATTATTAATAATAATTGAGTGGTATATTTCGTTAACCAATAAATTAAATTTATCAATTATCAACAACACTGCTCTTTTTTTAATTAATGGGCTGACGAAGAAAGAAGCTAATCTTCGGATGAGAATAGCTTTAACCAACGGCCCAACCAGGCCCACTACAAGAGAACAACACATTAACTTACTCGACGCTTTACTGGAAGAGATGCAGTTTTGCCTTATTTTTATTGCTTGTTTATTACTTTTTTTTTATTTGTAACTTTTACATATAAAATTGGAGTTTAATTTTGATATTTTTTTTTGGCACTTTTGAGTTCTCTTAAGAAAATATGGCCGTCAATAGACAACTAACAGACCCTATTTATCAAAATATTCGATCTTCTATTTTAAAGCTCATGGAAAATATAGCATTGGCAATTGATATTTTATTTTATGAGAGGTAATTGATATTTAATTAGAGGGGAAATTGTGAAAATGCCACTTCAAAACTTTCAAATTGTGAAAATACCACTCAAAATTTTGAAATTGTCAAAATGCCACTCCAAACTTCATTAATTTGTAAAAATGTCACTCTAAATAATTAATAACTAAAATACCCTCGTCCATCCATCTCCGTCCCCGCCCCACCGCTGCCTCCTCCCACACCCTCCGCCGACCCGACCCTCGCCCGTCGCAAGAGGCGCACAAACCCTCCTCTCCGACCCCCTCCGCCGCGCTCAACTGCCATTCGGAACAGGAGAAGAAGAGAACGCAGGAGAAAGAAGAGTAGAAGAAGGGTATTTTAGTTATTAATTATTTAGAGTGATATTTTTACGAATTAATGAAGTTTGGAGTGGTATTTTGATAATTTCAAAGTTTGAAGTGGCATTTTCACAATTTGAAGGTTTTGGAGTGGCATTTTCACAATTTTCTCTTAATTAGAATGTTTTTTTAAATAAGTAAAAGTTAAAAAATCACCTATATGATTTCAATAATAAAAGCAATATACAAAGAGCCTTAACATTTTATTAGAATTATAATTTAAACTTATTCTTATTGTTACACAATTTCTATCAGTTTCTTTTGTTTCCCTCTGTTTCTTCTAATTGATTTATTTTCTGTGCTAATAAACATATATCATGTCACAAACAGTCATCGAAAATTCACAGCCCCTTCCTCCAACCCCAAGTCCCCAGCCGACGTACACAAATCTCTCCACAAATTAACGAGTATCTCATGAAACATCTTTGCTAAGTTATTACACCTAAATAAGAATCCTAACCCAATTAAATAGAAACAAATAAAAAACACAACTAAATGTGAATCCGAACTGCTCCTCCATGCTCCAGGTTTGGTGGGGTCATAGAACCACACTAGAACCGACAAGAAGAAGCAGCGACATACATTATGGACGAGTTTGGGCTCTGTGGCGAGAGAGAAACAACAGAACCTTCCCCTCAAAGATAAAAAATGGTGGAAACCTTAATTTATGAAACAACTCTTGATATGTACACTTGTGGCTTTAATTCTCACTGCTGGAGGAGACTTGCATAGATAAACTATGCAGGTTTATTTGTCTCGATGCTTATCTAAAGCAAATTAATACGTGAGGTGTTTGTAATATTAATTTTCAAAAATTAGTTTTCTGGTAATGTAAATACTCTCTTTTTTAATTAATGAATTTGCTGGTGACTAAAGTCACCCGTCCTAAAAAAAAAAGTGAAAAATTAACAACTAGCTTATATCTCGAATCTTAGATGGGCTTACTGGGCCTCCATATGACACTCCTGCTATTTAATTTACTTTTTGTTAATAGTTATCAAATTATTAGTTGTTTAGGGGGTGAAAACGGAGCGGATAGTAGTAAAATTATATTCATATTTTTTATTTTTATTTTTTGTATACAGATACAGAACATGTATCAGGGGTGAAGTTCTGATGGTGCCAACAAATCGATTTGTTGTGTTCAATTTAAATTGAAGAAGCATGTCCTGCAAGACAACTCCAAAAAACAGCAGATACTAGGAGGTTTAACTCAGGTACATTCTATTATATGAATCGGAAATGGTTAAATTATTTAGGTGACTTCTCTGATTTGCAGAGGTATGATATTTGGAAAATTTCAGGGGCATATGCGTGAAAGAGTTTCTTTTTTACTATTTAATTGTTATATTATTCTTGTTTTCTCGTTGATCTTCTCTGATATTGCATATGTTTGTTGCTGTCAGTAATTGGAGGGAGGGTACGAAAATCAGATTTACATCCTATGGCTCATGTTGCTGTCAGTAATTGGAAGTAGGGCCGCAAACGAATCAAATCAAATCGAAGCTACTCCAGTTTGAGTTTGGTTTGAATTAATTTCGAATAGAATTTTTTACGAACTTTTTTCAGAACTGAGAGTGAGAGTTACGACTTACGAGTTATGACTTATGACTGGACGCTCTTATGTTATAACTTTTAAGACATCAACAAACATAAGTCATCAATGGAAATCAACAGTTCATGTTACTTTGAGATTCGAATTAGAATAGTTTGCGAACCTATTTCGAACGAACCAGGTCCAGTTTGAGTTTGGTTTGAATTAATTTCGAACTATTTCGAATCGAATTTTTTACGAACTTTTTCGAATCAAACTCGAATCGAATCACGAACTACGAATTTTTTGTGCAGCCCTAATTGGAAGAACAGGAAAATAAAAAAATAACGAGAAGCACCAAACAAAATCTTTTAAACATCCTTTGGCTCATGTAGCATAAAATAGATATATGTATATTATACAAAATAGAAAAATGATTACAAAGTAAAATTGTATGCTGGATGCAGGATACCAAATATTACTCCGTGAAATTACATATTATAATACAAAATATTTTATGCTCTAGAGTTTGTCCTTTTCTTTTTGGAGGGATGAGGGCAACAAAAGCATTGGATATGTTGGTATTTCTAAACACGTACTCAAATTATGATTTTTATAATAGGATAATGAAGATTGATCTTCATTTCCCATCCACACATGATGTCTCCCTTGAAGCAAAGGATCTCATTTGAAAGGTATAAAGTTCAAGCCCACAATTTGACACACTACTTATCTATAATCCAGCATTATATAATAAGGAGGGATCCGATTACACTACTTTTAAGTTACTATAAAGTTACTATCCTCATTTTCTATATTTTTAAAGTCCAAATCGTCGATCCAAATCGTTCAACATGATTATTTAAATAAAATGTGCTTGCAAATCAAATTTTATATTTTTTTGAATTTTACTATTTATTAAGTATTTTACAAAAGCTAGTCAAATTCATACCATTGAATTTTGTACCCATCTTAATAAATAGTAAAAAATAAAAAATAATAAAAAATTTGATTTGCAAGTACACTTTATTTAGATAATCATGTTAAATAGTTTGGATTGACAATTTGAACTTTGAAAATATAGAAAATGAAAAAAGTAATTTTATAGTAACTTAAAAGTAGTGTAATCGGATCCATCCTCTTATATAATATAGTATAATCATTTTTGTTTTACCTTTATCAAATGTAGCTCTTGACTTGTCAAGGAGTCATCAAAGAGGCTATGCATAAAACAGGTGTTGAGGCATCCATGGATTATAAAAAATGCCGATTCATCTGGAAGTTACAACGAATAACTCCAAATTTAACTTTGATTTCAATCACTTGGTGTTGAATGGAAGTAGCAATGGATAACTCCAAATTTAACTTTGATTTCAATCACTTGGTGATGAATGTATGTAGCAATGGATAACTCCAAATTTAACTTTGAATTAAGTCACTTACTGGTAAAATGGAACTTAGATCTTTATTGATTTACTGTGGTATTGTTTTACAGGTGGATTACCGAAAATTTTATTATTATTCAAATTAATAAATAATTTACAAATCTACACCTTGGTGCGGTAAAATTCCAAAAGTGTCCAAACAGGAAATTAAATTTTTGATTTCAAACAATCTTTCCGTGAAAAATAAATCTGGTTCCAGACTCTCCAAAACTGCGGAAAAAAATTTCAGTTTGCGGAACCAGAGATTAAACTCCCGGTTCTTTTTTTAATTAAACAAAAATATTTATAATTTATTTATTTTTTATATTGAAATATTAGAAATATTTTATATATTTCTTTGAAAATAGATGAAATACTATATAATTTGACTTATTAGAAAGACTGCGACAAATGACCCGGATCAACATTTTTCAGACTGGATTTTTTGCTGTAAGAAATATTAATTTTTTTTTTGTGTGTTATAGGAAAAAAATAAAAATATTTTGAACCTGAGTTATCGATCCCAATTCAAAAGTTACTTCTTGATAAATACAGAAAATATTTGAATTCTTCTATTTTTGAAAAAAAAAACTTGAGAAAAAGTTTTTGGATCTCGATTCGAACTGTCCTTTTAGCGTTGCATGAATCTCAAAGCACCAAATAATATTGGCTTCATGCGCTCTCTCCGAATAGACACTGAATTGAGTTAATATAAACTGTAAAATAGTGAGTCCTATTGTCCACAACAACACCTGAGAGATACTTGTCCAGTCTATACTAAACCAATAGCCTCTCGCATATAGACCATGCACTTTTAACACTAGACCAAATACTAATTCTTGTTATTAATATTTTTTTCATATTAACATGCTTCTCCTGTAATCAAAATTCCTCAAAACAAGATTTTCCAATAATGCAAGGTTGCACGTTTATTCAGCTTGCTCAGTCAGTTTGGCGCCACTTCGTACATTAACCAAATTACCTCGTCCCAATTCAAAATGAGAGGTTGAAATTCTTCTCTCATTCTTCCCCTTTTCCTTTCGCACAGCTTTGCAGAGAGGAGGGAGGCGTTGAAAGCGTTGGCTCCACCCGTCAGCTCTAGCTCTAGCGCAGATCGAAGATTCTCGTTGGGTAAAAAAAAAAAATCGCATCGGGTTTAAACAGCTAATCGGATTTAAACTCATTAACTAATTGAATATTTAATAAGAAACAATGTTTTAACTTATTCTTTCTAATATTCTGACTTATAATTTTTTTATGTTCTAACTTATAATTCTAATTGCTAATAATAATTTAAAAAAATTATATTAATTTTAACCTTAAATTTAATTCGAATTATAAACCAAACATTCTGAAATGGGCATATTTTGTTTCAGAAAAAACAAAGTCAATCAAAAACGATAAAAATCTCCACTAAAAATCCAAAATTCAAGAAGGCGGCTGCTCAGGAACCATGTTTTTTTTGTTAGATGCGGCGCAGGTAAACCATGTATTTTCTTTGAATTGCAGCGGCTCACGTGAATCAGACCCACAGCATACCTAAGCGAAAGGTGCTGGCCAGCTGAGTTTTAACCCTGTCCCTAGTGTTAAATGAACCCGGCGTTTGGCGCACCATTTGTCTCACTAAGGGTCCATTTGTCATTGTTTACAGAACCAGGCCCAACCCATTTATTTATTTTTCTTTTTCATCTATTTTTTCCGAGTAGAACTAGAGTGCTCCTAAGTTCACCCAACCTCTTGTGAACTTGACTCTAAAATATATCGAATCAACTTTAAACGATGAATCCAAACCGTTGAAATCCTTCTTCCTAATAATTGATGCGTCTACATGTGAAAATTTTAAAGTTTTGAATTAATTTAATATAGAGTCAAGTGGTCAAATGAGTCCAAAAAATTAATACATTAAAATTAATTTATAAACCTTAAACTTTTGACTACTTCACTCTATATTAAATTAATTCAAAACTTTAAAATTTTCACATGTAGACGCATCAATCATTAGGTAGAAAGATTTCAACGGTTTGGATTTATCGTTTAAAATCGATTCGATATATTTTATAGTCAAGTTCACAAAAAATTTGGTGAACTTAGGAGCATCCTAGTTCTACTCATTTTTCCCAGCAAAAAGCCTTTGGAATAAGATTTGTTAACAGTCCTCAGACACAGTATCCACTATCCAACCATTATTTAGGACACTGTTATGTTCCACCACGTTTGTGCACCCAATCACATGTCTGATTTTTCGTTATATTGTTCGTGAAGCTCCCTTCTGAATTTCTGCGTGCTCTTTTCATCAAAATTCATGAATTTTATAATGTAATTATGAATTTTATTTTATGAAACTATACACCATTTTTTCATAGTTATCAAGAAATTAACCATTTAAAGTGCTTTCTTCATCAAATTTTAAGGAATTAATTTATCTAATTTTAGAATCTATTTTCATTAATTTTAGGGTCCAACAGAGGGAGGGTGAACCAAAACGGTTATTAGCATTTATTGTTAGAATTTCTAAAGAGAGGTCATAAACAAGAAACATAAATTTATGAAAAAGCTTAATAATATTACTTGATTTCATAATTATATAGAGTACAAATGAGATATATTTATAACAACATAAATCTCAAAAAAGATAAATTTATAAATGACACCTCCTAAAATACCTTACACTAAATTCTCCCTCCTTAATATAACCTACTAAACATAGCATAATATTTTTAACATCCTGCTAAATCAAATCTAATGAAAATATATAATGAGATGAGAGACATACACAACATTTATAGTTGTAATTAAAATGGTCATCAATCAAAAGGCAAACAATTTGGACAGTTTTCAGACTTAATTTTCTTCATTGATGACCTTATTAGTTCTAAAAGAAAAAATATATATCTTTTTGTAATACATATTTCATCTCAAAATATTGATATTTCAATACAATGTATATATTTTCCATTTAGTTATCATATATACCATGGTGATATAATAATAATTTAATTTTCAAATAACACTAAATTAACGTGGTTGATCCATGCAACTTGATTGCTCCAATATTTGCGCACTTGACATTGTGTTAATTTTGTGCAAGATTTCAAAACTAAGCAAAAACAGAACAACTAAATTAAAATGCAACTATTGCAAATTCGAACAACAACAAAAAAAAAAAAAAACATAAATATCCTGATCATAGTTGCCAATATAAAACCATCCCAAGTTTGATTCTTACAAATTAATATACTGGCATAAAGATGATAATTAAGTGAGGTCCTTATGGACATTAATGTATAGCGGTTTAATTAATAATAAGATTCACTTAAGATTCAAAAATATTTATTCATGAGCTAAATTACTATATATTGTAGGGTTCATCTGTAGCAAAGTCTCAACAGTGATTATTTTCCAGACTGTGAATCAATAAACTCAACTAAAGGATATGACGAAGTGGGTGTGATTTTCTACCATTCATATAAAACACAGACTCATCTTTCGGAGAATCAACAAAAGAGCCATCAATTCCACTATTGTACTGACGAGAGATGCAATAGTTTTTTGTGAGCTTAAGAACAACTTATTTCTACTCATATTTTAGAATTAATTATCCACTGAGTTAAGCCGAATAATTAATGCAAAAATAATAAATAAGTTGGTTACAGTTAACAAACTCATATTCTCTGCATTAACACACCGCTCGAATTTAAATCCGGACCGTTTGTTACATACAAACACGAATCTTAAAAAACTTTATGCATTACGGTCGTATACTAGATTCGTCTGAATTCTAATCCAACGGTCTTGAATTAAACTTAAACAGTGATTAATACATAGGATGCAGACTCCCAGTTTACACGAATTCTTATCTGGCCTCCCCGGCACCGGACGAGGAAATCTTTTAGAATTAATCCATTCGGATTAGTTCAATATGGAAATAGATCACCTGTCTTAGTATGACTGACATGTAGATCCAGACAGATTTAAATATTTAAATATTGGTTTTAATTTTGCTACAAAGCTATATATAAATGACTCAGGACGGAAAAATCCTACTCTCAAAAAGCAGAGAATTCGGTTTCAAATAATATTGGCTTCCTACCCTCTCTCGGAATAGACACTGAATTGACTTAGAGCGTGTTCAGTTATCAAACGGAAACGGTAATGAATTTGAGTTCGAGTTCAATTTGAATAGCCGAGACACTATTCATGTGAGAAAAAAAAATCACTCTGAGTAATATTTTTTCTTCTCACAGAAACAATAACAGCCGAATACGTTTTTAATGTAAACCGCAAAATAGTGAGTTCTGTCGTCCAACAACACCTGAAAGACACTTGTCCAGCTTAGAATGTAAAATTCTCGGTTGACTGATAAGTACAAGTAATTTTACTTCTTCCGTGGATGAATAAATCTGACAAAAAAGTACACCATACATGTTTCATGTCAATAATTTGTTCTTCTCGGAGTCATGCGTCTTGTTTTGTTTTTGTACGATCGGAAGTATTTTCTTGGAATAATCTCACAACATTATTCTCCTATCAAGAGACGGAATTAAAATTGGTTCGTTTTTGAAAAAAGGACTCTTATTTCCTTTTATTTAAATCGTTTAAAATTTATTCTACGGTTTTTATTAATTTAATCTATTAAAATAATTCAGATTTAATTGAAGTATGATAGATTTTGAACAATCCAAATAGAAGAAAAAGAAAGTGTTCCTTTTCTCAAAAAAAAGTAACTGATAGAGATCCCAGGAGACGCATCAATAGATAACGATATGGTATTCATAAAAAAGTGAATTAACTTGAGTACTAATTTTTTTAATTGAGTTTTTTTTTTTAAAATAGAAGAATATTTATAGACCTATTTTTAATCATGTGAATTAGTTGTATCAAAAATTTAATATAATTAAGTATCATTTCATAAATTAATTAAAGGTCCTTAAATATGTATTATTGAAAATTTCAAATTGTTTGATAAAATTCCCTAGGAAAAGAATGACCTAACATTTTGTATTTCTATCTTTGAATAGTACTATAGGGCAAGGTTCTAAATAGCGATTATAGCGGCGTAGCGGGGAGACGAAAAAAAAAGCTATAGCGAATAGCGGAGCTATAGCGAAAGATTTTCTACATAGCGTTTTTTATCTTTTTAAAAATTATATTTTATATTTCTACTAATAATGAACATTATCTATAAAATCTTATAGAGTAACAAAAACACCAAATTGATTAAGAAGTTATAATATTCATATTGAACCAATACAAAGTCCAAATTGTCATTCAAAATATCTCTAATTCTATAATTCATAAACTATCGATACGTTTTCTATTCAAAATATCATATTATCATATATTAAATATCATTTTACTACATATTCAAATCAACCATTCTTTAAATTAGTCAGACTGAGACACAAAGCCCATTTAAATTGAAAAAAAATAGAAAAATAAGCCCATGTAGCATAGCGGACCGCTATTCCACTATCCGCTACGCGCTATAGCGGACCGCTATTACCGCTATAGCGGCCGTAGCTCGAATAGCGCAGTTTTACTCTGTAGCTTAGCTTATGGGGTCCAAAACTGCTATAGCGGCGCTATAGCTAGCTATTTAGAACACTGCTATAGGGTGATGCAAATAACACATCTTTTCAAGTATAAATACAAATTTAATCAGCGGCGTAGATCACAACATCCATTAAAGTATGTAATCACAATTGTCTTATATATTGTCTTGTACTATTTGGACACAAGTTAGAATTGACATCGATGCTACCTTGTGCGGTGTATATTCAACCAGCAATAATATTGCATTTATCCCACTTTTTATTTTAAGAAATTAAAAATTAATTTGTCAGGAACAATAATAAATATTAAAAAAAAGAATAATTATATAGAACTCCCCATTTCTACCCTCCTTCATTCCCGCAGTCATAGAAAGAAAAGTTGTTAACTAACTTTTTGTCTTTTAGTGGGGGACAACATTTTTCGCTGTTGGACACTAATGGTTAATACTATAATGAACGAAGTTAAATACTAGATCGATGCACAGTAAATACATTAAAGGCTGAAGTTAAATACTACAGAAAATTTAAACCATCAAATTGTCGGTAACTAATTTTTTTTGTCTTTTAGTATGGGGATATGAGGGGATGGTGGTGCGGGGCCAATAATTACAGATCGATAGACATTATTACCACTATCTCTAATTGTTAAGAATAATTATATAGAACCCCACATTTTCATCCCCTCTTAAATACTAACTCTCCTAAAGTTAAATATTAATATTCCTAAAGTTAAATACTAAGATATAGGATGCTAAATAGAATCCATGCAACTTATTTATAATTTTAGAGATTAATACTTTTGACTTTAAAGATAAATACTAACGTTCATAATGTTAAATACTAACATTCCTAAAGTTAAATACTGATGTGCGGGACGCGGAAACATTAGTTTGTCATTTTTTGCCGGGACAGATTGTGTCCCTGTTGGATGCAGACGGTTAATATTCCAATGAATATAGTTAAATATTTTTTCGATGCACTATTAATACTCCAATGAATAGAGTTAAATACAGCATGAAATTTAAATATCAAATGTCGGAACCTAATTTTTTTTTTGTCTTTTAGTGCCGGGACGAGGAGACAGATATCTTAATTTTTTGTGAGGACATAAATTACTTCGCTGTTGGATAGACGGTTAATACTCCAATGAATAAAGTTAAATACTTGTTCGATGCACTGTAAATATATTGCAGATAGATGTTAAATACTGATGGAAATTTAAATATCCAAACTATTGGAACTAGATTTTTTGTCTTTTAGTACGAGGATAGGGGGGATGGACGTACGGGGATAGTTATCTGGGTCCTAAAAAAAATAAATTGAACCTATCAATGATACAGTTATATTGGAAAGAGATGTAGACTAATTTAATTGGTTTTCACAACTTACCACGCCAACAACTATATATTAATTGTAAAATCAATTGAGACCTGGGTGGTAGAGTTCATTTATGATTAAATCCCATTTATTTTTAAATTTTATGTGAAGAAGACAAGCTACAAAATAAAATAAAAATTATTGGTACCGAACCATTAATTCCATCTATCTTGTTGAGAAAAAAAAAAATCTTATACCCGGTAAATTGATTTTTTAATTTTTAAAAATAAAATATTGTAAATATTCAGTGAAACCGGATGTTGTTGGCAAGGGGTGCATTTAATATATAGTACCTAGTCTAGAACAGTGTTGTAAAAAATATCTGTTTAAATCGATTAATCGTTGGCGGTGATCAAACTATTACGAATTTTTTCTACGTACTAATCGTTCAATTATTTCTGATTGATCATTTGACAGTACCATGTTCGTCCAATGACCGCATACCGTTATTTACAACACTGGTCTAGTGACCATATTTTCAAATGTAAGACAAAATTTGACCGCAGTCAAGACTAGGATTAATTAAAGCGGTAAAGGCATTGATTTGCACATGATATCTAAGGATACCAGATAGATACCTTGTTGGTTTTTCTATTTTTTATTGAACAAGATACCTTGAAGATAACAGTATTTTTAATTTTAAAAATATTTAAATTAAGAGGATATTCAATAATTTTTTTACCTCCATCATAACACTAAATTTAAAATTTAAATATGAAATCAAATTGTTAGATATGATTTATATTATTTTCTCTATACATTCGTAAAAAATTATCATATTTTGATTTTTTTTTAATTAGTATCAAGAGTTTGTAAAAAACACCGATGTAGATAAACTCTTAACACTGATTTTTAACTTATTGATTCATATAAAATGAAAAAAATAATATTTTTTGTGTATATAGAATAAATAATCATCACATCTAATAGTTTTAGAATCGGACTCTGCTGCTTTTCTGAGAGAAAAGCAGCAGGCTGCTTTTCCGATCTCAGCCATTCAAATTTGTTGAGATTTGTGCATAGAAAAGTTACTTTATCGAGATACGCAAATTGAAAATTTTGAATGGTTGAGATCGGAAAAGCAGCAGGCTGCTTTTCTCTCAGAAAAGCAGCAGAGTCGGATCCATAGTTTTATGTTGACATATAAATTGAAGAATGTTTATTATTAAAAATTTAAAAATAAAAGTATGATGGAGATATAAAAAATAAAAGCATTTAAACCGTGCATGATTCTGGATATATTACAACAATATTTTAATTCGGTCGAAAGTACTAAAAAAAAATATCTGTCCCTTCTAAAAATAATCGAATTGTTTTTCAATCCCTTTAGCAATCCGTGCATGGTAAAAATCTTTTTCTGTCGAAAGAGACCCAATTTTTTTTTTCATTCCTTTAGAAGGGACTGGGAAAAAAAATCGATTTTTTCTACCGAATTGAAATACTCATAAAATTCGTCTAGGAATTTATAATATTTTAACATGATTTCTATAAATAAAAAAATTCTGTGAAGATAATGCCAAGACCTAGATTAGCTACCTGCACCAATTCCCATAATTCTATACTAAAAAAGTTCACCTAAACTGAGCATTGCAGTCTTTAAAATTCTTAGTGTTTTTTATATTGTACTAAAAAAATTAATAGGGTGGTAGCAAATTAGATTGTTTAATATAAACAAAGATTGTCATTTGTCAATTGTTGTTGTTGTTCAATTATATATGCATATATGGATAACAACCACGTACAAAATATATCATTCCTTAAATGTAGTCTTTACAAAATTAAATAGTTTCATTACATTAACTATTTTCATTAATTATTGTCTGACATGGTTGAATCTGGAAATAATTTAAAATTGCACAGGCCAAATTAAAAAAGTACCATGTTTTGTTCGTATTAACTATTTATATATATGTTTGGTAAAGACAAAAATAAATGTGGAATAAAAAACAAAATAGTCTCCGCAAATTAAGCATTTTTACTATATAAATAAAAGTTACTGAGACTGAGAGGCAGTGCCCTCTGTTTCACCTCACCTCTGGGCTCTGGTGAAATTATCAAACCAACACAGTTACACAAAGCAATAATGGCAAAATGGGTTTCTACGGAGACACAAACAAAACCCTTGCCTGAGTTGCCTCACCATGAAATTTTAATGGATCAGTACCAAGAGCCTCTTCTCCAAAATTCCAAAGAACACAAAGAAGGTGACGGTGCAAGTACTGCAACCTTTGCCAAAACTTGCTTCAATGGCCTCAATGCCTTGTCAGGTTTCTCTCTCTCTCTCTCTAATTTCTCCCTCTAATTTCTTCCTGTGACAATTCAAAACCTGTACTGTTTGCACAATAGATTGATCAAGTTTCAAAAGGGTCAATTTTTGGCAAATTGTCCCCTTTAATTATATAATTTATTACTTTTAATGTACAATTTGACCCACATGTTCCTGGGATTATATTTTTGAACAAACCAAAACACCATCTACAGGTGTTGCTCTGCATGCACCTCATGGTTCTGTTAATGCATTATTTTATTTAAATGCGTTTTTTTTCAGGAGTTGGGCTGTTATCCATCCCCTATGCACTCTCTCAAGGAGGCTGGTTAAGCCTGATTCTCTTGTTTATAGTCTCTATTATTTGTTGCTATACTGGCATTCTCTTGCAAAGATGCATGGATGCGAACCCAGCTGTCCGAACTTACCCAGAAATCGGTTTCCATGCATTTGGTTCTACTGGTAAACTACTGGTATCAATCTTCATGTACCTGGAACTCTACCTAGTAGCAATTGGTTTTCTAATTTTGGAAGGAGATAACCTTGACAAACTATTTCCCAACACAAGTGTCAAAATCGGAGACTTCTATTTGGAAGGGAAGCAACTTTTTGTGTTGATAGTAGCAGTCGCGGTATTGCCGACGACATGGCTAAGAAGGCTTGATTTGTTGGCTTATATCTCTGCCGGTGGGGTCCTCGCGTCATGGATTGTTGTTGTTTGTGTATTTTGGGCAGCCATTTTTGATGGAGTTGGATTTCATGGAAAAGGAAGAATGATAAATTTTAAGGGATTGCCGACGGCCTTGGGACTCTACGCATTTTGTTACTGCGGCCATGCTATTTTTCCTACACTCTGTAATTCCATGAAGGAAAAGACCAAGTTTTCGAAGGTATACTTGAATTTATATTTTCGTCAGTTGTCAAGTGATAGAACTAACAAGCAATTTTTTAGACAATAAAAAAGACCAAGTAATGCACAAGGGCCTCCTCTTTAAGCATATCTATCCCCTTTTCAATTACAGTTGCAACAAAAGCCTAGTTAAGCTGAGTCCATATCCTCTAAGGTAACAAAATATTTTTGTTTAGATCCAGACCATTTGATCAGAATCTGGGCCAATGCATGGGGTCCCTTTAATATTTGTGCAGATTCTAATCGGACGGTCCAGATCTAAATAGAAATATTATGTTACCTTAGGTGATATAAATTCAGTTAAGCCTAGTTAATTTGGTTATGGAACCTACTATTTTGTATTTACCAGAACTGCATTGTATATCTCAGAAACTTTGTATTAATTTCAAACAATTGATTTATATCAATTGAATCTGCTTGATGATGCTGAACAACAATTATATATTTATATTGAAGTTACTGTTTATTGTTTTACTAGGTATTGGTTGTATGCTTTGCTCTCTGCAGCCTAAACTACGGTTTAATGGCGATTCTAGGTTACCTCATGTATGGTGATGACATAAACTCGCAAGTGACGCTTAACCTCCCGGTTGGAAAGTTAAGTTCAAAAATAGCCATATACACCACACTCATTAACCCCTTCTCGAAATATGCACTAATGATTGCACCGGTGGCGGCCGCAATAGAAGAGAAGTTACTTGTTCACCACAAGAGATCAAATTCATACCTAAATAGAACTATACTAGTTCTTAGCACCGTTATTATAGCATTAGGGGTACCATTTTTCGGGCACCTTATGACGCTTGTTGGATCACTTCTAAGTATCGTCGTCTCATTTTTGCTGCCATGTGCTTGTTATTTGAAGATAATTGGTCTCAGGAGATGCCGCAAGGCCGAATTAGCACTCATTTGTTTTATTTTTATTTTGGGTTTTTTCGCGGCCATTACGGGTACTTATTCTTCAGTTGTTCAGATCATTAATGAATTTTAAGGATTGAGGATGTTCTTATTAAATTATTTACTGTCAAGTAGATTTAATTAAGGGTGTTTATTTTGTAATAGGAGATTGGTGAATATTTTAATGGAAGCTAGTAGCATGATTATCATTGTAAAATTTAAATGTCTTGTTATTTTTATTAATTGTTGGTCTAATATGTGTTACGTACCAGGGATTACAATATCAGCATTTTGGGCACTGTACCGGTCATGTGCTTATTGACCTTTTTTTTTTAATAGTGTTGGTGTAATGCCAAAAATAATATTGTCTAAATTAATCAGATCATCAGATGGGTCAACATGATTTAAACATTGATTTTTTTTTTTTATTAGTGTTGCCGAAATTGGATCGGAACCGCATCCTCTGCTGCAGTTTTAAAGTGCAGCAGAGTGCTGCACTTTAATATCGTCCGTTAATTTTTTATCGGACGGACGAAATAAGATTTTTGCACGAATTTTAAAGCAAAATTAATACTGCCCCCTCCATCATCCGAGCACTCACTGGCTGGAGATTAAATCTGGGCCGTCCAAAAGTGCAGCACCCTGCTGCACTTTAAGAGAATACGGATCCGGATTGGATCTATTGGGAATGAAGATACGATTTGGGCCAAGCCTAATTAATCCTGACGAAAAGAGATCGATATAATAATATGGGCCGGGTTGTATTCAAAATAATCAATCAACATGAAATTCAAAATGACCGGAATATCTTTTGATTCCCATTTGGTTTTTGTTACTAGCAAATAAATTATACTAACACTCTTAGAAATCTGAAAAAAATATATATACTACATTTTATATGTCCAAATATACTCCCCAGTTCTTTATATATGTTGACAATTTTAACGATCTTTAAAAATAAAAATAAAGTTTAAATTTAAAATTCATTCCCCCACGCCATGATCCTTGAAGCATTAACTACAAAAAATCTTTTGAGTTAATGCATCCGGACCGTCTGATCCTCTTTAAGATCTGTGCAAACTATATTCGTACTAATATTAATGGACCCTTACGTTATAGGTGGGGATCCGACTCCGCTACTCTCCAAATAGAAGAGTAGGACCTTGTTATTCAAATCTCAGCCGTTCATCTGTGTTGAAATTCGTGCATGAAAAAATTGAACGGCTGACATTAAAATAACAGGGTCCTGCTCTCCTATTTGGATAGCGGAGTCGGTTCCTTATTCCTATGGTGGAGGCTGAATTGACTTCATTTAAAATTAGACAGTCGAGATGCATTAATTCAATAGATACTCTTTTGAGTTAATGCAGACGATGCGGATTTGTGACCCTTGGCAGCTAATGTCAAATCTTTACAAAAAGAAATAGATAAATCAAAACACCTTCAAACAGTAGGCATGTCAAAGGGGCTTCGAAACATGCTCGAGATAGTTCTCCAGTCATCTTCTCTTCATGCGACCGCAACGCATGCTAACTCGGGAATCATAGTGAATCTTTCATCTGATGACACTTATCGATAGAGAACCTCTACTCGGTAAACATGTTCGTGTTGTGATCTGCTTCCCCTACATCTAATCCCTCTCTTTGAAGAGTTGGCCCCATTTTGCAGATTTCAAGTTGGTTCCGTCGATTTCGGAAGCTTGATTTACTACTTTAACTAATGTGCTTGTTAATAAAGATAGTGTTGAAAATCAACTTTTGATATAGTAACAAAGACAGTGTACACTATGTAGGAAATCACAAGTTCAAAATCTAAATAAATTTTTTTTCATAAATATTAAATAGTTGAATGACTTAATTTCTAATATAATTAGAAAAAACAAAAATAAGCCGGTGCTCAACCGGGTCACGGTTTCAAATTTGGATCTTGAGCTTATCAGGCAGGATTTGGTGACTTTGACGAGGTGACGGGTTTCGATCCTATGAAAAAAGGAAATATGTAGTACGATGATGTAACTTATAAGTTATGACAAACAAGTAACAAAAAATATCCTTTAAATAGTAAGATACTGTAAATTATCTGAACCAACGTGTTTTAGTAACACTGTTGTTGTGTTTAGTTGCAATTGTCACGTTTAATTTTTTTTATTATTATTATATCGATATTTCAACATGTAGTCAATACTCAATAGTCATCCTTAATACTTTTCCAAAAGAAATAACGGATAAAATATTAATAGATACATCGTAGGTAATAAATGTCGACTTTGTGGGGACCACTACAAAAACCCGAAACATCTGTGGGCTGTGGCCTGTGGGTGAATATCCTCTGAGGTATCTCAATTTTTGCGTGGCCGACGTGTCCGGTGCCTATTCGGGAAACCGTCGGGGGCCAGTATTATTTGAGCTTGGAGATTCGTGTAGAATATAATTGAACGATTTAGATATTCCAAAAAGTCACGCAAAGTTTGAGATATCTCAGAGGATACGAATTCAACATCTGTCCCGTCTCGTAAAACTCAAATAACCTGCGAAGTGTTCTCCTTAAAATTTCTATTAAAACTTGGTCCGTGACGTATATAGATATGTCTTACACTAACAAGTGGCTAATTAACCCCTATATTTATAAGGTGTTAACCAGACGGTCAAGCACCAGGTTGAGTCAAAGAGTAACAAGGCTTTCTGTGTAAAAAGTCCCGTTAAATAAATAAAGTCCGGTCTCCGCAAGGAACTTTTCGCGCCCTCTCTTTTCCTCGAGTTCCTCTTCCCCATTCCCCCACCTTTATTTTCTACTATTTTCTACTTTACTTTTAACTGCCGTTGCATAAAGTCATAAAAGCCCAGAGACCTTACCTTGTAAGAAAAGTCGTGAGTATTTCGAAGGTGACAAAGTTTCTTATTCTTGAGTTTGAAACATTAAATTTGTTTTTGACGAACGAACGAATTCTCTGTATTTGATTTTTCCAGTCAAGCAACGCTTGCGCTTCTCCTCTCTTCTTCTCTTATCCTTTCTTAAAATACTGCGCAAGTAAGACTCTCTCTCTCTCTAGTGACATCCATCGTTTGAACTGGTGTGAATGGTGTACACCGTTTGATTTAGAGATAAATGGCAATAAACTAGAACCGTTTTATTTTCCTTTATAATCATCTCTGGTAAGTATTTTCTTAGGCCCTTTTTTGTGATATATTATGTCTTTGATTCTCTGATGAATTTTTGAATTTATATATTTTAAAAAAAAATTATACTCATGTACCCAGATATTTCATTTTGAAGATACCTGAGAATTACTCAACAAACAAAAGTTCAATCTTGTAAACCTGAGAATTACTTGCCAGTAGTACCATTACTTGTTAATTAATTAATATTATGATTAATTTTCATTTGCTTACAGGAAACTCATCACAATTTGATATCTAATTGTTTAATTTTGGAGCATGAAGAGATGGCCAGGAAGTGTAGTGCTCATAATTTTATTCTCTTTACTGACTCTCAAATATCTCATAATAGAAAGCCCTTTAGCTGAAAAATCACTCCAAAACATCCTATATAGAAACTCAACAGAAACCCTAAAGTGGACGCTCCAGATTGCACCCAATCATGCTCAAAATAAAATCAACTCATCACCATTTTTGGTTATTCCAACTGAACAACTTCTAGCCAACCTCACAATACCGAGTAATCTCACTTATGTGCAACTCGGGTTACTTCACACTTGGGAAATTTTAAATCCTTTGTTAAATTTCTCCAACAGCTTACCAAATACCATTGAAGCCATGCAAGAAGCTGGATTTGCATGGTCAAATTTAAAAAACCACATAAAAATTCAAAACCAGGGATCTCTTAATGGGTCGGATACTGACAAGAAGGAACAATGCCCGTACTCAATAAGAGAGATGAATTCCTCCAGACTTGTATTTACTAATGGCAATTTATTCTACTTAAATATACCATGTGGTATGGTGTTGGGTTCCTCTCTAACCGTGATCGGTACGCCTGGAGGACTCTATGGTAGTTTTAAGATTGAGCTTATCGGGTCTAGCTTACCTGGTGAACCTGATCCGCCTGTTGTTTTGCACTACAATGTAAGATTGCTTGGGGATAAGGTCACAGAAGATCCGGTGATTGTGCAAAACACATGGACACCAATTGGCGAGTGGGGCCCCGAGGTAAGGTGCCCCTCTGACAAGGAGTCTAACAGTAAAGAGAAAGGTAATTGAAGCTATTAGTCTGGTACCATAGAATCTGTATCATATTCGGGTTGAGTTTAATGTTTGTCATTATATATCTAAGCATGGTACCAAGTACCAACAATAATAAAAAGAAATTAATATGTGGATTGATACAAGTCTTCTACAAGTATGGTTTTCGTACCATGAACTGCGATTCATACAAATAAATATTTTTGACAGAGGTCTAAAAGTACATTAACACATGCTTCTATCCCCTGGCATTTTTAATATAGTTAATTATTATTTTTCATTTTTTTTTTCAGTGGACGGATTAGAAATGTGCAGAGATAATGGTAATAGGACAGGAAAAGGAATATTTCCTGAGAAGGACAAGAACTTTTATAATATTAGAAAGAAGTCCTTGCACCTGAAAATGAATGATGGGGAGCGTAAAAATGCTTTTCCTTTTAAGCAAGGGTTCCTCACCATTTCTGTTCTTAGAATTGGTGCTGAAGGGATGCACATGGTCGTAGACGGCAGGCACATAACCTCATTTCCGTACCGATCAGTATGTTTTCTTTCATAAATGTTTGTTTTGAATGTTTTCTTAATGATGGCAAGTTAAAATAGTATTAGAGTGTGGCTACGGTACTTTTGTAAAGTGCAAAACGGTTCGTGCTGTGGATTAATATCTCCGTTTAAATAGTTCAAACATTTGATCCGAACCATTCAAATAATCACTATATAAAAATGTACTTGGAGACCAAATTTACATTGTTAGAACCTTTTTTATTAATTTTTATAGATAGGTAGAAAATCACTTGATCTAAAGATTTTGAACCATCCTAAAATGATATTCAACTTATCTAATAAAATATTAATAAAAATCTAGAAAATGTAAATTTGGTCTCCAAGTACATGTTCATATGGAAATCATGTTTAGACTTTGAAAACGGAGATATCGATCCATAGCATGAACCGATCTGTGCTTTGCAAAGTACCATAGCCTCACTCAATAGTATTATCACTACTTTATGCAATATTATCTTTTGCTAGAATTTCGAACCTTGGCTTATTAGCAATGTGAGAATATCTGGAGATATTAAGCTATTATCTGTCATAGCAAGCGGCTTGCCGACAACAGAGAAGGTCGGAAGCATCATAGACCTGGAAATGCTAAAGGCCCCCCAAATTGCTCCACATAAATCAGTTGATCTCTTAATTGGTGTTGTTTCTACTGCCAACAATTTTAAACGAAGGATGGCAGTTCGACGAACATGGATGCAATATGAAGATGTAAGGTCTGGAAGGGTTGTGGTACGGTTTTTTGTTGGACTGGTATGAACTTTTCTTCTTTAATTATATTGTAGTTCATCATTGTCCGGAACACAGAAAATCTATGTAACTTGCAGGATTAAAATTGAAATATACCAATTGACGTTTTTTTTAAAATATTATTCTATATTGAAATAGTTTTTTATTTTTTTGGTATCATGACAATATGACATCATTTTATCCTTTTCTTTGTGATATTCTGAAGCATAAAAATGGAGTGGTGAATGAGGAGCTCTGGAATGAGGCAACAACATATGGTGATATTCAAATTTTACCATTCGTCGATTACTATGGTTTAATAACATGGAAAACTATTGCTATTTGCATTTACGGGGTAATATTTCTTTTCGTTTATTTTTTATTGCCATTAACTTTTAATGGAAATTAACATATCATTTGTTTTTTAATTTTTAACATTTATTGGTACACTGTATGCCAGACAGATGCGGTATTGGCTAGTTACGTGATGAAGACAGATGATGATGCATTTGTACGTGTTGACAGTATTCTTTCTTCTCTAAAGAAAATGAATATCACCAATGGATTGTTATACGGGCACATAACCGACGACTCAGGGCCACACAGAAATATTAACAGCAAGTGGTACATCACAACTGAGGTAACTTGTTTCTTTCTAAATTTCAACTTTCATTTTTTTAGCATTAATAAAGCATAAAATAACACCATTTAACTTTCTGTTTCCCCTGTTTTAGTCTAAATTCCCATTATTTCTCTTAATTTAAATAAGAGAGAGTGTGTATTTTGGGTACCCTATTGGAAGTTTTCTTTATGTTAAATCAAGTACTTATACATACATGCTAGATATATATTGGATTTTCATTTTTCTTTACTGATATATGTTAAAATATTTTTTATTTTTGTAAAGGAATGGAAAGAAGAAAAATACCCTCCATGGGCCCATGGACCAGGCTATGTAGTGTCACATGACATTGCAAAAATGGTCCATGAACAACACAAAAGTGGTTCTCTTAAGGTACAAACATGCTTTATTTTTTCTTATATTTGTTTGTACTTTTTTGAAATCTCAACAAATTAAGAAAGAATAATTAATTATACAGATGTTCAAGCTAGAGGATGTGGCAATGGGCATCTGGGTGGATAACATGAAAAATGGGGGTGTGGATGTAAAGTATGTAAAAGAAGATAATATAATTATAGACGGATGTAAAGAGAATTATGTCGTTGCTCATTATCAAGAGCCCAGAGATTTGCATTGTCTATGGGAAAAGCTCCTTGAGACCAAACGACCTCTGTGTTGCAACTAAATATGAACTTCGTTTTTTTATATTTTTTCCATTTATTCCTACAAATCCAAAAATGTCATGTATATCAGTATTTTTTTTTTTTGAGTGAAGTCATGTATAGCAGTAGAAAGTGAGAAATGAAAAAAAAAAAAATCCTATACTTTTGTTTTTTTTTCCTTCTGATTGAAAGGCTGGGGAAATATATGAGAGAGATTACCATATTTTGTAGGGTTGTATATAGACTATTTTTCATCTTACGGTGGCAAGCATGGCATTTGTAACTTTTAGTGCAGAAATATGTGAATAATGTTTAACATAAGAGAATTTTTTTTGGAAGTCCATAAATTAACGCTCTTTTATCAACCCAAGTAACCATTTATTTAGGTGCTGCTCATGAGAAGTTTGGTCTGTGAATAGGGAGCAGCTTGGGTCCGATGTCCATCGGACTCAAACTGAGTTCGATGGGTTCCATAACCGTCCGATCCACTTCAAGATCTGTGTGTATGGATATTAAAGCAAACAACATAGATATTAAAGTGATGTGCACAGATCTTAAAGCAGATCGAACGGTTCTAGAGCCCATCAAACTTAGTTTGAGTCCGATGGGCATCGGACCAAAGCTGCTCCCCTGTGAATATGGGTTCAATCTGATCTGCACTGTGTCAAATCAACTTCCCCACTTTTTTTACCATGACACCACGAACAACACTCGCCACCCCTTCTCAGTCGAAGTACCCGGTTTCGGGATTTCTTTGAATTTGAACACCAACCCCTCTTTCCTCCAACACCTGAGCTATCGACCCTTGATTGATTATCAAGGGCAACATGATCAAAGGATGACCGAACTGCGAGCTTAATATCACCAAACTAGGGCCACAGTGTGTGAAGAAACCACGTACCGATGAATGGGCTAAGATCCTCATTTGCGGGAATCCAACCCAACGCAACATGGCCGAATCCCTTTAAGGGCTCCTAAAAAACCTACCCACAACATGTCGCTAATGGGATGAGCTTGGGTCCGATGCCCATCGGACTCAAACTGGGTCTGATGAGTTTCATCACCATCCGATTCGCTTTAAGAGCCGTGCGCACGTATATTAAAACGAATGTGCACGAATATTAAAGCAGTACGCACGTATCTTAAAGCAAATCGGACGGTGATGAAACCCATTAGATCCAGTTTGAGTCCGATGGACATCGGACCCAAGCTGCTCTCGTCACTAATGGCACCACTCATGCCGGCTGGCTTCCTGAGTGCCCAAAGGAAAGGTACCGCAGATTTCTCAAGCTCGAAAGAAAGCCAGTTCGTGAAGTAGCTCGTTGCCCAAACATTCGATGATTCTATCGCATCAAATTCATACAGGAGGCGTTTATGCAAACAATGATTGTTTTAATGAGAACAGAAATGTTTCTCTTTAAGATATGTGCGAACGGATATTAAAGCAAATATGCACGGATATTAAAGCGAGGGACACAGATCTTAAATCGAGACACACGGATCTTAAAGTGGATCGGAACTTATGGAGCCCATCAAACTCAATTTGAGTCCGACAGGCATTGGACCCAAACTGCTCTCCAGGTCAAACAAGCTGGGTTTTGAGAATTCATATCCTCCAATTAAATTATCTAAAATTATGAGTTTAGATCTGAACCGTCCAATATAAATTCGCAGGAATATTAAAAACAGACGAATCGATTCAGATTTTGAAATAACAGCCCGAAACTAAACTCAAACTGTGCGTTAACGCAGAGAATGCAGACTTGGGAATTTTTGCATGCAATGACAAAACCAGAGATTTTGATAAAGATTTTTTGTTCCATCATCGTTGTAATCATATAGTTTCAAGTTTCAATTATATTTTCTCACTTTGACGAGATTCTTGAGTCATTTCTGTTATTACTTTAACATTTTTGAACTTGACGATTGCATGAAAAAACATGAAATTTATCTCAAAATATTCTTAAAAATTTAATAACGTTTTATTCATTTTGTATAAATATTAATATTTTAATATATTATTTGCATTATAAAATAATTAATGAACTATTCTCGAATTATATTAATATTTTATTCGAACCATGAATTTTATATGTAGCTGAATTATTCATCAATTCTAAATTTCTTACTATGGTCACTAACATATAACAAGTTCATGACTCAGAGATAATTAAGAAAGATATATAATGTATAATTCAATTATAATACAAATATAATTTGAGAATAGGATCTCATTTTAATACAAATAACTATTGATATTTTATATAGGATCTGATTTCTAAATTCAAATGTGCGTTTAGATTCTGAGATACATAGGAAGCATGAAAAAATAAAGCATTTGAACCCTTCTCTTTTTATAAATAAAAATAAAAATTAGTTTCATAATTTTATGAATCATATTGAACAAACATTATATTTTCTGTATAATTTGTTAAATTTGCAAACAATTCCAACAAGTACCACAAAAAAAAAATTCAAAATTTTATTCTTGTGATCACTAGTGGAAAAGTTGCACGTTTATTCATTGTTTTTATACAACTCTTCTCTTTTCGACTTTGTTTCTTTTCTTCAGTCTCTCTCTCCTCCCAAAGGTTTTGTTAGTTCATGAAACTAACAAGTAGTTAAAATGTTGATATAAATATATATTGATTTTTTTATATCTCATTGTAAAATTAAAAAATATTCACGATAACTATAGACATAATTGTTGGTTTCAAAGACACTTAGAGAGAGTGAATAGGACATTTGTAAATTTTTAATCTAAGTTAAATTAACTAATGTATCTTGAAGTTATTCTTGGTGGAAATTCGAATGAATTGCCCACCAAACATTGAATGAAGATGTAATTGAGAAATTGAATGGCAACATCTCCTTACTGATCCAGTTAAAAAAAATGTTGTATTTCCTCATTAATTTCAAAATTGACAAATTAGATACAAAAATTAGATACGGATATTCGATATTTAAATATCCATGCAGATATAGATACAGATACAGATATAATTTTAAATTTTAGTTATCTGTATTCAAATAGTAGATATATATCATATAGTTCAATATATATTATAAAAAATTTATGTTATTCACCGTTATAAAAAAAATATCCGATTCGCATTCGTATCTATCTAATATCTAATTCATATCCGTGTCCAAAAAATAGAAGTGAATACGGATATGACTATAGTTTTACCAATATCCGATCCGTTTGCAACACTACTTATCCATCAGAACTGATAAAAAAATTATGATTAATTAATAAAGTAATATATTTCCTAAAACATTTGTATAAAGCTAAAATTTCTACACAAATAAACTACAGTTCGTAAATATCCATGTCCACAATAAAAAAAAATTGTTATGTTTAAATGCACTTAATGCATGTGAAAAATGATTTCAATAGATTGTTCAAAAATGTAAAGTTCATTATTTTTATAACAGATCCTAAGATTATTTTTGAGGTAGGAGGCAAATAACCTACTATATATTTTATAAAAATTAAAATATAAAATACAGTAGTATTGGTATTTACATCTGATATAAAACCATCATGAGCCTGTAGCTTCAGTAATGGATTAAAAAAATCACAGAAATAGATAATACAACAATTAAATATCTAAAAATGTTAATTAGTCTACTCTTTTTATAAAAATGTTTATTAGTTTTTTAACTTGATTATTTTAAAAACTGAAGAGTTTGTGACATATACAATCAGACATAAAAAAGTTTTGTTTTGTTTTATCGTATTGTTTTATTTATTTGTGAATATGCATAGTTTTCAATATATTTTTTTCACTGAATACATCTTTTACTTGGACATAAAAAGTAAGTTTGTAATATTAAGAAGCATAGTCTAAAATTTGAATATATAAAATATTCATATAATTATATCTCTTTTTCACCCTTTTGAAAAAGAGGAGGGTTATAATGCCTCATGTTTTTCATATATCATGGTGCCTCACATTTTTTTTTTTATCTCTAATTTAAAGTTTAAATAGTCAATTCAAACCAATCAATATGATTTTCATATTAAAATGTGTTTGGACTTTGGAGACCAAATTTTATATATATATATTTTTTCAATATTTTACTATTTTTTAGATAGATACAAAATTATTGATTCTGGACCATCAAAAATAGTGATTTTGTACCTATATATCTCCAAGCGCATTTTAATATGAAGATCATATTGATTGATTTGGATTGAGTATTTGAACTTTGAAAACAAAAATAAATGATATAAAGCACAATAAGCTATAAAAAAACATTAGGCATTTGAACCCTCTTTTGGCTCTTCAAATTTTTAATATTTATCAAAAGTATTTTTTTTTCTTGATGGTCTGAAGCATATGATTTATTTATGACATGAAGTATCATATTTGTACTTACCAATTTAATATCAAGAAGAAAAAAAACAAATCTCATTGAACGTCAATATCAAAAGAAGCTTTGCATGTGGTGAGAGAGAAAGCGAGAGAAAGAGTGTGTTCTTGTCATGCAATTATTATTCTATTCTTACTTAAAATATCTTATAAATTATGTAAATGGTACAAACTACTTTTTGTTACAATAGAGTTAAAAATCATTATCAAATAAGTCTACTTTAGTATTTAATAAAAAAGATAAAATTATGTGCCTAGTATTTATTTTATGGTTGTTGTGAATATTTTTGAATTTTACAATGAGATATCAAAGAAAATCAACAAATATATTTTTATACCTCTAGTATTAGTTTGACCCGCTTTATTATATGATTCTAGCTACTAGTTACTATAGAAATAATTCTTAAATGATAAGAAACTCATAATTAAACACTTCAAAAATTATCTAATGCATTTTTAATCCATTCTTCATAAACTCTTTTATTTGGATTAAATCATATTCTTTAAGCTCAAGCTGAAATATAAATTATCCAAATCAATTTCATTTTATTTCTACTTTCACTTAACTCAAATAGATTGATTTGTAAAATTGGATAATGTTTAAGGTATTTAATTGCAAAACTCATTGCATTTATAATTACTTAAATACATCTGCAGTCTTTGTGATCGGCCAATAATTACTTTAATATTAAATCTAATAACATTATACAAGATTAATAAATCTAATGCATTGATCACAAGAATCTAGATCATTGTCATGCACAACAAGAGGCCATGGACCATGAGTATGAGGCTCTAGGTTGTTAACCAGCGCTAACGGGGATAGCTCTGTAAGGAGAGTCAGCACGGTAGCTCGCTTATGTGTAATTTATAATGGACAAAGTAGAAAGATTCATCATTGTATTTTGCAAAGTGATGAATGTTATATATAATTAAATAGAGTATATGCGATACGGGTATTTAATAAATAAATTGAACTAAAAGTCAAAACTTCTGTATTGATGATTATTTAATTAAAATATATAGCGTAGTAAAAGCTAATTATTACAAACAAATTAGATATTTACAATTTTGGCACTTAAAATGCACTTTATGTGCCTTACATACCCTTACTAATCGGAAGTCTTTAAAAATGCACCATATGTCACTTAACATGCTATATAAAAAAGTAATAAAAGCACTTTCAAAATAATCTTCTAAAGGTAGAGCCTATTAAATAGGTTCAAGATAGTAAATAGTTGTCATCTTGATTTATATTTTTTAAGACAAGGCAATAAATTATAAATATCTTTGTTTATCTTGATAGATTTTAGGAGCACCGACAGATCATATTAAAACTTATGATCAAACTAATACAACTCGAGTTTATATCGTGGTATTATAGGGTCAATTGGAAAAGAAATAAATTCTTGCTAATTTCGTCATGTTATGAGTAATATATAATGGAAAGAGATCATCTGCCTCCAGTGCGGCTGATACGCGAGTCTAGACGAGTTTAAATATTTAAACATTAGTTTTTAATTTTGCTGTGAGCCCACATGCCAGCGACATAGGCAGGAAAATCCTGCCTCGAGGCAGAGGATTCGGTTCCATATATAATATGGTTAAAATGTCAATTTCCGGAGATATTAATTTGAAATTGAGAATTCAAATTAACTAGGTGCGTTGTTGCGGCTACGCCGCAACTATTTTTTTTGTATGTATGTTGGCATTCATAGGTGATAGTAAGCATTATTTAATGGGAAAAAAAACTGACACAATCTAACAGCCTATACACAAATTCATAGTTCATAGAACACATCAGTAAACATCATCTCTGATGAAGTTTGCTATTGTTCAGGAGTCAATCTACAAAGTTACAATTGATAAAATTTAAACAGTTGTTCATAGCTCAAACAAATCTTTACTGACTTGATAAGAAAAATGAAAAGGAAAATGCTCAATGAAGCATGTGAGTAAGAAAATTCGAACTAATCGATACCCATTTATTTTTGAAACCAATTAGAAGCTTGTCAAGTAAAACATGATAAATCATATTTAAAAAGGAAAAGGATGTAAAACAACAGAAATAGTTACATCCAAGATGTTTCTGTAATCTCGGCAGTCAGGGTCCAGAATTTCAAAAACAAAAATAGTTACATCCAAGATGTAACAGCACATCACGAACTGGAAGTGAGTTCATGAAATTTGGAACAAATTTAGTGAAATGAAAATAATGGTGCGAAAGGGAGAAGAGTAAAGTTACTCAAATTAGTAAGTTTTCATTCATATTTTCATGTCCCAATTACATAATGTGGTGAGCTTATCTCTCACCTAATTACCTAATTACTCTAAACATAATTAAAATCCTACGTTGTTACAAAAATCAATTAACTTACAAATGCATCAGTGAATCTGTCGATGGACCAGACGGCTATGTCCCCTTTCTGAAGCTTGAGCGCACTTGAAGGATCTGCTGGTGCCATCGTTTTTTATAGTTTTATGTAACAATCCAACTCCATCTGTTTAGCAAGTGCACATCTCAACAAATATTAATATAGCATCTAATTAAAGAAAAGGAAGAAAATAAAGTAAGATTCTAATTCTGTGGAGTGTTAGTGAACATTAGAAAGATGCATTCATATCTCATATAAATACCATTTAAATATTTCTCGTTCCTACACACACAACCAATCAAGCACCTACCCTCACAAAACTCCAGTAATACCTTCAAACAATTATATATTTTGTATCGATCCCAGCTTATTAACAAAAGCATGATAAGGGGAAGGGATTCATTAGCATTGAGTCAGATAATAGGTGATGTGTTGGATCCCTTTAATAGATTAGCTACAATGGAGATTCTTTACAATGATAAGGAGATTACGAATATTACCGGTCGGTCCCAAAGGATCTCATGTCGCTGGTGAACCTGATGTTGAGATCATTGGTTCAGATCAGAGAAAGTTGTGCACACTTGTAAGTTAGTGGCAATTACATGGGCTACACATTATTACCTGATGGCAATTACCTATATGTTGTACTGTCTTCTTTAGTTTCTCTTCCATTTCTTATCTAATTTGTACTCTCCTTTTCTTGTCTTCTTAGTTTTTTAATAAAATTTACATAGATAGATGTACCTTTAGCTCTTTCAAACTCAGATAAAAACAAATCTAAAGAAAATGCAGCTAAATTTTAAAGGGAATTGTTCATGAAGTGTAAAAAATGTTAAAATCAAGCTTTCATTGGAGTTTCTTTTAATTTCTTCTGTGGTTTTTCTTATTCTGTACTTACTTCTAGTCTTTAGAAAGGTTATAATGTAATAATACATATAAATCATAGAGAAGATAAAAAAAATTGCTACACTGTTACTATCAAGAGCAGTTTAGGGATTTTTGCAGTAAAAATTATAAATCCCAAACGGTTTTGAATCTATATTTGAAATTTGTACATCATATAGAACACGTATAGATGTATGTATTTTTCATTTTTACAGATTCTTTTTTTGTAGTAATAGAGTAAGAAGAATAATCATACTTACATTCAGCGTACCAAGCACATCCCTCATGCTTCTATTCAGACTGCTTCTCATTGTGCGTTTGCCCAGCCCCATGGCACCTTTTGTCATCATGGCAACAAATTCATCAGAGTCAATTTGCCCATCCTGTCCAAAAAGAAAACTGTCATAAATAAACAAATGAAAAACAATACATAACACATAAGGGTACTGATTAAGTGATGACACATTCACATCCCTCGTACATGACCAATGCAGATAAAAATCCAGTGGGATATCTAAAAAGTCACCAAATGAACTTGGAAAAAATGTAATAGTTAATACCTAGTAAAGAACCATAACCATGAAATATGAATTTCACCTATGCCCTTCTAGTCCTGGATTTTACATTTATGCATATTATTGTGTAACTAAACCTGTGTTGCAGAAGATGTTACATAAAGGGAGGGTGGCTGGACCTGATCAGACTCCATTTGCTCCAGAACACTAAATTTTGAGATGGAGACAAGGGGAGAGGAGGCGAACTCTATATACAAACTGTCCAATTTTTTTTAACCCTCAAATTAGGGTGTATGGTATAGTTTCTTAATGTATTAATGAAAGGTCTAAGATATAGTTTAAAGTATTAATAGAAGGTCTAAGATTTAGCTTCTTAAGGGCACCAATTTGCCTCTCAGTCGTTCATCAATGACAAAACCATCCTGTCAATTTAAAAAAAAATACATCAAAAATATAATAAACTACATCTTAGACCTCTTATTTCATAGTGCAAAATGGCAACTTGAAGAGTAATTTATCAAACAGCCTCTTTAGGGTTTGGGAACCTTGTTTTCTAGCCCATTGGTGCATTAACTGAGACACAATCGACCTACATTATGTTTCAAACTTACAAACAAATATTTAGAAATATACTCCTAAGTCTTAAGTAAAGTAATCTGAATTCTTCCTTTGAAAATATATTTACCTCTTCAGGAACTCATTATCATGGCACATCTGAGCTAACTCTGTTGGCAAACATGAGCTTCCATTTCTACATTCAGTGATTTTATTATCGTTTCCTCCAAATGGAGGTCTCTGCTTAGGGTTTGGACCCCGTTGTTTCAAGTCTCGTATAGTGTGTGTGTGTGTGTGTAATGTGCAAGGTACATTTTCATCTCATTAGACAACCCAATTGGTTGGCTATAAAAACTCAGTTTCATCCTCTTGGCCAAAAAAAAAAAAAAAATAGAGGAAAATAGCACATAAATAAGCACGGAAAAGGAAGCTCGCTTAAAAGTTAAATCAAAGAAAAAAAAAAGGTACAATACCCCTATACCAGTGAGATAATATTCACTTCCTGAGAATCCTGACAATGGAAAATTAATCAAAATGTGATATTGGAAAACTACCTGACATTCAAAGAGGTGCATGTGGAAGCTCGCTAAGAAATCTTGATGGTTGTAGTAGCTGGAAACACAAACAAAAATAAAAAAAAAATCTTCATGTACAGAGGCAGATGGAGCATATATGAATGGGAGTCAATTGATCCCCATTTATTTTTATTTATTATTTATTTATATATGATTTTCCATATAATTTAGAGTAAATTGTCATGAATACTGTAAACTGACCCCATTCTTAACATGAAAATTTTATATGATTGACTGCCATAGTTCAGAAGTCTGGCTCCACCCCTGTTCATGTAGGACTATATTACTTTATATTATTATTGCTGCTATTATTACTATCATCAGTATCAGTATTACGTTATGAAAGAATAATTCAGAACTTAAAATATGATTGACCTGACAATTAAAATCCAGTGCAATGTGCAAAATATGAAGCTTTCTCCTATCACATGTCATTGCTACATAAAAGAGCCTCCTCTCCTCCTAACATGTCAAGGACAACATGTATTTCACATTTAATAATGGACAATTAAGAAAATTCTATAGATCAACAAACAAAATGGCCAGGCATACCACAAAAGGAAAAGCCACCTTCATGAGATATACCATTGTATTCGTGCAACAAAGGATTTTCAGAGTCGTTTGCCTAAAATAAACTAAATATATAAACTCTGTTAACATAATATTCAAATGGATTAGGAATCTGGTTTTTGTAAAGAAAGAAAGAAAACATACCTTCAGTCCTTCACTGTGAAAACAACATCCCATTCTAATCATTTGGAATGCAGAAGGACGCAATAAGAATATTAAGAAAACCTGTCCTCTTCCTCTTTTAGAAAGGGAAACATATATGTGGAAAATAAGCAGATCTATTACAGAAAACTAAAATGACCAAGTGAACTGTGGTCAAAGTAACATAATTCTCATTTTCATTCTTCCATGATCTAAAATTCTCTGTTTATCTTACAGCAACACATTATATAGAAGATTTGAGCGTAGATGAACATCCTTTTTCCATTGATTCGATTGCCTTGTCTAGGTTTAAGAAATGATTTGTTGGTAAGTAATTAAGTACCTTCACATACCAGCTGATAAGACACCCATAACTTATTACTTGAACATACTCAGATTCCTACAAAATAGAGAGTCATTTTACTTCCTTTAATTGGAATTATTCAGAAGAATCGTTGGTAGCATTATAAACTGAAGACAGAAATATATACCTTGAGTCTTTGAAAGACAAGCAAGCATTTCTCATAATTCTGACAAAGTGAGAAGGTAGTATTACCATAACAGACTCAGGAGATCATCAATCTACTGCAAATTGAGAATACGGCTCAATAAAAAAAAGATAGTGAAAATTTTGGTGGAAGCAAGAGAATTGAAGTAGGCAAGTGACTGGGATGTATCTGGTTCATGCCCAATCGTGTTAATCTTCAAGTTTAGTAACTGGGGGAGAATTTGGACGTGGTGATTCAATGTTGTTAGCTATTTCTTGGAGGTTTATAAGAGTATAAGTTGTGCACTTGGCTATCTTCAAAAACAGAGCGGGGAATTTTACCGAGCACATGGTGTGCATGGTTTAGTATCAGCCTCTTTTTATGGGTAATGGGTTATCCAATTTTCGGCCACACTGCTGTTATTGACATGTTTTTCCAAAGAAGATGTTTGATAATTTACATAGATGCACAAATACGCAATGGAAATTAATGTTCTGTAAAAGGAAAATCGTACCCCAATTAGAGTGAACAATATGAACTTCTTCAGCTGGAGGACACCGTACCCAATTGCAAATGAAATTGCAATGTCGCTAATGTATTTTCTGGGCGACAACTTCATGCACTTCAATTTTGAGAGCGAGTAGATGAGAGGACTTTCTTTTTGTAGGGGATGCGGTCCCCAATCGCAGTAGAGGCTGAAATGTATATGTTGTATTTCGTCTTGAAATTTTCGAAAGAGTAAACGGAGAAGAGAAGGGAAGGAAGAGAAGAAAGAGGAAGTCGGGAGTGATGCAACCAAAGAAGAAGGCTCGTGACAAAGAATTCGAGAGGCGGGAGATGGCAACACGTACCAAGGAGAAAATACGTGTCAAGCGTAGAAGGAAGACTGGAAGAGGAGATGACTAGGGGTGAGTAAATCGCTCATAACTCGTAACTCGCTCATAACTCGCTCACTAAAAACTCGTTAAGAACTCGCTCATTAAGAACTCGCTCATTAACGACTCGCTCATTAGCGCTCATTAACTAAATGAGCCGAGCATGAGCATACCCCAACTCGCTCATAACTCGCTCATTAAGAATCTGCCACATCTAATCCTGCCACATTTAATCACAATTTCTTAAATTAATATTAAAACTAAATAAATAAAAAATTCCAAACCTACTTATTACGCTCCAGACTAAAGTTGAAATTAAAATTGCTCCAGTGATCCAGTGAGTCTAAATTGCCTAAAGTCCAGCGGCCCATTGTGTAATTAAAATTGGTAGATGAGTAAATGACGCTTCAGAGTTCAGAGTTCAGACTATTTATGGATAATTTTTGTTAAATTATGTAATGTTTAATTAGATTGGATTATGACAATTTGTTAAATTCTATAAATAAAAATTAGTTTTTGAAAATTAGGTTTTGAATTTTTAAATTACTTATAATTCGTGACTCGCTCAGTTGCTCATAACTCGCTCATTAACAACCTGCTCATTAATAACTCGCTCATTAACAACTCGCTCATTAACAACTCGCTCATTAGCGCTCATTAACTAAATGAGCCGAGCATGAGCATACCCCAACTCGCTCATGCTCGCTCATTAATCAGCCCTAGAGATGACACCTTGCTAATTTTCGGACAGATTCGAGAAGCGAACGCGAGTAAATTGGAAGTTGACATCAGCGAACGTCAGATGAAGACATCGGGTTCCTTAAATTTCCATCAAACGGTAACGAAGATTGATGGTATTGGCCGATGACGTGAGATGATGTGAGCACAAAATGATCCGATCCATCAAAATTTCATCGTAAGACAGGGAAGCGGGGTGTTACTGTTTATTGCTACAGTAACACCCCATTCAACTTTTATGGTTTATAATATCAGTAATACAAAAAAAAATATATCATATTACCTATCTCAAATTAGCATAATACTTTTGTGTGTTCATTAAAGACATGAAAAATATGGCATGTACGCGCGGATACAGTGGTTGATGTTTGTGAAAAATAACATGCAGTTACACCGACATTTTTATTAGATACACTATTTTTTTGTGATATAAAATTACACCATTCATTTTTAAAGTTTTCAAAATCTAAACAGTCACATTTTTTTTTTAATATTTTTACTATTTATTAAGTATTTTACAAAATTATTTTTTTAGACCATTGAATTTTTATACCCATCTTAATAAATAGTAAAAAAATTCAAAAAAAATATAAAATTTGATCTACAAGCACATTTTAATATATCCAACATGTTGAACGGTTTGGATTGATTGTTTGAACTTTAAAAATGGATGGTGTAATTTTGTGTCACCAAAAAATGGTGTAAGTGAATCCCTCATCTTTTTATTAATATCTTACGTTAAATAAAAAATTCCAAATGTGCCCACCATTGTTTAATAATTATAAAAATGCTCAAACCGGCCACTTATTGGCTGGTTTCTAATTTTTTTCAAAACCGGCCAATTAGCCGGTTCTAAACTCTATTTGTTTTATGAAAATGTTATAATTTATTTATTTTTTATTAAAATATTAGAAATATTTTTTATATTTCTTTAAAAATAGATAGAATACTATATAATTTGATTTATTAGAAAGACTGCAACAAATAGCTCGGATCAATATTTTTCAAGCCAGATTTTTTGTGACTGTAAGAAAAATTAAAATATTTATTTGTGTTATTGGAAAAAAAATACTTTGAATCTGAGTTATTGATTCCGGTTCAAAAGTCATTTCTAGGTAAATATAGAAAATATTGTGGTCCTTCTAGGGCATTAAATTTTTAAGATTTTGTATCTATTTTGAAAAAGAATGTAATAAATGATTACATTGAAAAAAAATAGATTAAATTTTTATTTTTTCAAAATTAGAAAGACCACAATATTTTCTATATTTATCTAGAAGTGATTTTTGTACCGGGATCAATAACTCAGATTTAAAGTATTTTTATTTTTTCCAATAATATATAGAAATATTTTAATTTTTCTTACCGCAGCAAAAAATCCGACCTGAAAATTATTGATCCGAGTTATTTGTTGCAGTCTTTTTAATAAATCAATTTATATAGTATTCCATCTATTTTCAAAGAAATATAGAAAAAAAAATTCTAATATTTTAATAAAATTTTTTTAACATTTTCTAAAAAAAAAATTAGAACCGGCCAATTATAGGACGGCTTTGAAAAAAATTGAAAACTGGGCTAATAATTGGTCCATTTGGACATTTTTATAATTATTGAACAATGAAGGGCATATTTAGAATTTTTTATTTAACGTAGGATATTAATAAAAATGTTGGCAGTTTACATGTGCCATTTTATTATATTTTTGTTTTCCTTCGTTGTATTTCAAATAGCGGGTGAAAACCTACTGCATTAATTCACTAAAAAGAAGGAATTTGTCAGAAGTTAAAAACAAAGAAAATTGCATACAAAATAATTCGTATTTGACTTAGTAACAGAGAAAATATATTTCGTATGGAAGGTCGTAAGTTTGAAACAGAATAAATAAGTTCCTTGTGACAAGGATAGTAAAAAAACTGTTAAATGGCTTAACCTCTAACTTTACCTTAACAAAAAAATTGCGTAAAAGAGCCTTTACACTTCATTAGAACATTAGCTAATTAACCTGACTGTTTTTGTTGCACTCTTTCTTTCAACTATTTTTTTTCTTTTTGTTCTTTGGTGTGCTTGAACTTAGCATATAGAAAGGCATTGGTAACTATTTCTTCTGTTCTAGGTGCACAGACTACTTACACAGCCAACATCGACAAGCAAATTTATTTAAAGGATAATATGCACCACACAAACATGCTATTATTTCGGATTATACAAAAATAATTGTTCGATATACAAACAATATACAACTCTCTATCTATCTACTTTCAAAAGTTACAACATCTAAATAGGTTTCCAGGCACCAAGTATCTCATGAAACATCTCGACCATGAGTTCCCGATCAGCCTGCCTGAAGAATGTGTTGATCTCATCTCTCAAATCGTGAATCTTCCCGAACTCGAACAGATAACTCATGCACGCCTTCTTGAGCCCAGCAAGCCGATACAACCACGCTTCCTGCAGCCGCTCCAGCACATTTCCCAACCCAATATCCTCAACCAGGCTCTCTTCACAACAGCTCTTCAGATCTGCTATGTCATACTTGTCAGCCGCAGCCAGCAGTGCCACACGGTGCTTCCAAAACTCACCCTGATCAATGTCCCCGTAAATATACCCAAGGAGAGCGGAGCACGAACCAAGTGTCATATCATTGATGTCTATGGTCGACAATTGGTTTTCTCTGAGATCATGGAAAAACATGCTCGCGAAGACAGGGGATGTCGACGAGAGCACCGCCTTGTGGGCCCGCAGATCTCCGTCGGAGGTGCGAATCGTCACGTCAGTGTGGATCGACTCTGAGAGCATGCGCGAGAGGCATCGAAGACTGCTTCGGCTTGCCAAAGGTTGCAGCGTGCCTTCGTCAGGTGAAATAGGGCTAGGTTCACCTCCCTGGATAAAATGTGCAAAAGGAACCATAAATTATGAGCAGTTTTCTATTTTTTTTTTTTTTTAAAAGGGAAAGGGAAAATGTCCTTCAGGTTAGAATTCAGAAACATCACTACGTTGCTGAGAAATTCAGAAAAAATAACTGACAGTTAGAATTGAAATGCACACATAGGGATAAAATAAAATTCTTACTAAATCAAATTTGAGTAAAAATGTTGAGGGTTCAAATGCACCATTATTTTTGTGCTCCAATATGCTCCACATCCTTTATCTCTATTTTCAAAGTCTAAAAAGTCGATCCGAACAGCTCAACATGAACTTCATAATAAAATATGATTGGACACCAAATTTTATATTTTTTAGAATTTTTTTTTAGATAAGTACAAAATCACTGTTTTAAGGAGATTCTGGACCATCCGATAAAGTGATATTGTACCTATGTAAAAAAATAGTAAAAAAATTCTAAAAAATATAAAATTTGGTCTCCAAGCATATTTTATTATGAAGATCATGTTCAGCTGTTCGGATCGACTGTTTGGACTTTGAAAACAGAGATAAAGGATGTGGAGCATATTGGAGCAAAAGATGATGGTGCATTTGAACCCTCCTAAAAAATGTTTGGGTAGGTGATAATTACTGTTTCCTGTGAAATAATACTAATACACCTGAAGATAGAGACTGTACAAAAAAATTGGTTCTGGATGGGGGTTCATCAGGAACTATATATTCAGGGACTTTGAGGATATCATATTATATTCAGGGACCTTGTCAAGCAATCAATAAAAAAAAAATTTGGTTATACATAGTGCACTCTGTTGGTGCATTTGGATAATGAGGAATGCTTTAATTTTTTCTAAGAAACCTTTGATTACCACTATTAATATGGTATCACAATTATCCTTATTGTCTTATTGGGTAGGTAATTTGGATGAGCTCACTCACGCTCAAATGCAGCAATGGATGCCTGAAGACCTAGATCTTATTATATTTCAATGCATTAATCTAGCTGGAAATTTGGCTTGGGAAGAGAGGGTGGTACCATGGTACAAATGCTTGAGATCAGTGGCCGAAGTGCTCAATTATACTGTGTCTTTCTTTTTATATGTTTACTGGAAGATTTGTTTTGTGATTTGAACGGTTACTTAGGTTGAATTCTACAAATTTTACTTTAGTTGAAATACCAGTGACTGGTACTGGTTTCTTATGAAAGGTAGGGTATTGAGCATGCAGCAGTATGCTGTTAGGTTACTAGTGGGTTAGAAAACTTGTCTTTTATTCAATAGTCTTGTTCTAGATGAAATGGGCCTTGTGCCCCTTTTTGAAGAAAGTAAGAATTGAAATGGTAAACCTTACATTACATCATACCCAACAACTAATTAGATCAACTCAAAATAGATTTACACATGAATGAGATGGTAGGCTGGTACTTTACCCCAGTCTAAATCAAGTACAATTTAAAAAAAAATAAAAGATATGTTAAATAAAAGTGGGAAATAGTTTACATTTATACTGGCGATTTTGAGGTCTAGAAACTCTACATCAACTGTGAAACGCCCGTGAAACATTGAATCTACTTGCCAGACAAAGTCATCACTTCCGCGCAATACTTTCTCATGAACTGGAAGATAAAATAAAACAAAAATTAAACATCTTCCTTAGAAAATAAACACCACTCCAGTCATAAAAAAATGGTTAGAACAAATGTGTGAGGTACCAGGGGAGACACAGCAGCGGCGACCAGGTGCTGTGTTGGAGACACGAAGCATAAATCGAGCCAAGGGAGGCTGCTCCTTGGTCAGTCGGCACGGCTCTGGGTACAACCTGACCACCATCACCCGATTCTTCTCCACAGAAAGGTACCTATTTGTGCAATTTTCACAAGGGTTTATTAAAGAAATGGATTTACAGTGCAACTAATTGAAGAGGTAAATTCACACAATTTTAACTAATCATTACTAAATCATGTTAATTTATACAATCACATCACCGACTACACTTGAATCGAAGTATCGGTTCCAAATTGAAGTCAAAGCAAGCACAAATACACTTCTAGAGATGTTAACTGGAGCCCAAAATGAAATATATTTTATATTCGGTTTGCAGGACCACATTAGAAAATTTACAGAGAGAGAGAAATGTAACCAGTTCCAAATTCCAAGCCTGAAGGAATCAGATCGGCGGTACGAACAAGGCCCGAAAGTATCGATCCGCCATTGCCCCAATCGTGCAATCGTCTCCACTCTAGAATCCCCTGCGCTTGATATTGATCCAGTGGTCATTTTTTTTCTTTTTTTCTTTAATTTTGGCAAATTTTTGACTGATTTTATTATTGAAGAAAGAACTAAGAGAAGAAAAAGGAGAAGGAAAGAGAGAAAGGGGCCACCGTTCATGTTATTTATTTAAAACTACGTGTTGTTTGTACTATTTTTAACTTGTCGCTGAGTTGGCGACAGATGAATTGATGCTATCTAAAAAAAATAACTTGGAAGCGCACTATACAAAAAAAAACTTGTCTTGTATAATTATGAAAACAGACATACCACTCTCTTTTTTTTTTCACAATCTTTAGTTTCTCTTTTTCTTTAAAGTCTAATAAAGTTTCTTTACAATTATGAAAAAGACACACCCATTTTTCTTTTTATCGTTGTCCACTTAATTTGCATTATTGTATCCATAACTAGTTGAAAGAAAAAGAAAATTATTCATGATTTCTCCGAGAGAAATGGGGAGAAGTTGCTTTTTAAGTGGGATATGGTCCATCTTTCTATTTTGAAAATTTAGATGCCTCCATTATTTTCCTTTTCTAGTTTTAATAACTTAAAAAAAATGTAAAACTATATATATATATTTTTTTTGGATTTTTTGTTAGAATTGCTATGCTAACTAGATATTGTATTATCTATTATTATTTGATATTATCAAAATAAAACTGTTAAATATAATTTACAACTCTCTTCAAGTATATCTTAAATATTATGACATTTCAACTTTATTTTTAATTGACATTAAGAGCTTACAGAAATACATTCATACGAATAATTTATGGACATTCATTTTTTTTTACAATTGAGTCACATAAAGACAATACTAAAAAATAATAAATATTTATGTGTGCGTAGAAAAAATAATATGTAGCACATCAATAATTTTATTTTGATATTGAATTTTAAAAATTTGTTATTAAAAAATTAGAAAGTATAAAATATGAAGACATTATTTTTAGACATTTGAACTTAATTTCATAAAACTATTATGGTAAAGATGGAATTTGACATTTGACCGAATCCGTTTTAACAGGAAATATGAAATTTGTCGAGTTGTGCTTATAAAAAAAAGAGTAAAAGAATATTTTTTAATTTTAGGTCCTACCGGGATTCGAACCCAGGTCGCCAGATTCAAAGTCTGGAGTGCTAACCACTACACTATAGAACCTCTGATGTCTAGATTTAATTATATATATTTATAATTTAGTAAATTATGTCCTATATTGAGCTCTATATTGTTCTGTTCCATTTTCTAGAAGAGCATTAGCCTTCATTCAGTTTGCGTGCGAGAAATAACATACACGGACAGAGCTAAATTTTTTTACTGGGGAGTCAAGTGTAAGAAATAAAATTATAAATTTGCTTCATTCTGTTCATAGATAATTTTTCATTTGTGAGTTAAATTAAGAAAAAAAAGCGGGATAATTAACCTTGTAATTATCAATTGTAAAAATACGCAAATTGGATAGTAGCTTTTATAGTAATTCGGTATACAAAATAAATTACTAACTAAATACAGAAAAATAATGTTCAAAATTGTGTCGTTCCACCTAACTCTATCAAAAAAAATTGAAGTAAATTATTAAATAGACCGTGCACCATTATAGACAAAGTCCAATTGAAATGTGAATTAAATTGTAAGACACATCGATTATATTATGGCGTAATAAATAAAATTTAATTTAATTCACGTACAACCCAGAATAAACTTATTATATTGAAGATGTTGTTAACAAAGAGCATCAGGAACCTATATAAAAAAGAGTATGGTTAAAATGTAACATTAATTTTGTGCTTTAATTATATCCTACATTTATATTTCTGTTTTCAATATTCAATTAGTCGATCTGAACTGTTCAACATGATATTCATATTAAAATATACTTAGAGACCAAATTTTATATTTTTTGTTGAAACTTTTTATGTTTATAAATAAGTACAAAATCATTGTTTTTTATGGTCTTGATTTTGTACCTATTAAAAAAGTAGTAATTTTTGTTCAAAAAATATAAATTTGGTCTATAAGTACATTTTAATAAAGAGATCATATTAAGCAGTTGAAATTGACTGTTTGAATTTTAAGAACATAAATAAAAATGTAAAGTTTGATATGAGCATAAAACCAATAATACATTTTAATTATATTAAAAAAAAACAGTGTTCTAAATAGCGCGCTATAGCGCCGCTATCGCGTTTTTGGAGCCTAAACGCTATGCTATGACATAAAAATGCGCTAATTGAGCTACGGCCGCTATAGTGGTAATAGCGGTCCGCTATAGCGCTTAGCGTGTAGCGCAAATAGCGCGTGCTATGAAATATGGATTTTTTTTGGGCATTTTTATATGGGATTTAATAAAAAAAGACTCAATTAAACTTTAACTGTGAGTTTTTTTGGGCAATTAACTTAAATTAAAAAGTAAAATAAAAGCTCAAATCAAAATCAATTAAAAGATTGATTGCTGCTGTCGAGAAGAAATCCTTATCGCTCAAATTGTGAAAATTCTAAACTGGCGACCTTCCCAAATTGAGATATTTTGAACAGTAATTTGGACTTTATATTGGTCCAATACGAATATTATAGTTTTTAATCAATTTGGTATTATTTATTGTTATATGAGACTTTAAATTATGTTGATACTTAGTACAAATATAAAATATATTTTTTGTAAAAATAAAAAACGCTATGTGGCATAGCTTCTGCTATAGCTTTTTTTGTAGCTTTTCCACAATAACGCGATAAACGCTATTTAGAACCTTGAAAAAAATCATGAGGAGCAAATATGCCAAACTTATTATGGCTATTTAAGCGGTGGCCAATAAAAAAGAACGTAAAAATAATTAAAATAAATTCTATAACATAATATTTCTATTTTGGATCCAGACCGTCTAAGTCCTGACGTCCAATGCATTTTACCTCAGATCTAATTTGTCCGAATTCCAACCGGACGGTCCAAATCTAAACAGAAATATTCTGTTACCTCAAAGGATATGGATTCATACATGATTTGGAAATTCGGCGTCGAGTCCGGATCCCCTAATGTAACCCAATCTTTGGGTTTTGGATTAAGACCATCCGATTCGAATCCGTCGTTCAGTACTGTTTTGGGATTCGAATTCGTTCTTGAGATGCATGCATCTCAGATCCGGATGGATTGTCTCGGATTCGAATCGGAAGGTCCCAATTTAAAACCCAATCTTTGGGTTACTTCACTGGATCTGAATTCAGTTTCAACCGAGTCTCGTGCTCATGCAATTTTTTTATAAATCAAAAATGATAAAAATGAAGCTAATTTGTATCTATTTAAAAAAAAATCAAGATTCTAAATAGCGATTATCGCGTCATCACGGAAAGGCCAAATAAAAAACTATCACGCTATAGCGGCCGTTTAAGGTCCGAAAATACCATAGCTTAGAGTTTACGGTCCGAAAATACTATAGCGCACTATTTAGAATGCTGAAAAAAATAGTAAACAATTTCCAAAAAATTTCCAAAAAATATAAATTTGGTCTAAACACATTTTAATATTAATATGAAAATCATATTGAACGATTTGGATCAACCATTTAATCATTAAAAATAAAGATAAATGATATGAGGCATTTCAACCTCTCTTTTTAATTATACTAATGTTGATGAGAGAATGAGAGAATAAGCTTCGAATTTGTTATATTAGACCGTGCTACTAAAAACATGACATAAATGTAATAATCCGTCTGAAAAATTAACATCCAAACTCAACTTGAACCCGTTAAAAAAAATGATTGATCCATACCTGTAATTAATTGAATCTGGAAAAAATTCATATCCTAATCTTTTAGCTTTTTTTTTTTTTTTCAGATCTTAATTCTCTGTCCAAATTTTAAGACATCTCTACATCTTTTTTTAGTCTTTTTTTGTTCGGATTATAATTCTCTGCTCGAGTCTTAAGACACCTCTACCTCTTTCTTTAGTTTTTTTAGGCTGTGCTCCACAAATACGAGGGAACTGTCAATAATGAAAAGGGAAGAAAAGAGAATCCGCCAATTTCACCTCGTCTCCACCCCGATTTGGAGGTAAAGGATTTCGCCAAAACTTCACAGCGCGTTTCCCTCTGCATTGTAGCGATCTCCTCTGCTCCCTCTCTATTTCACCTCTTCTGAAGTAGAGTGAACCCACGAGCCCAGCGAAATCTCCCCTTCGCCCATGTTTCTCTCTTCCCCTTCCTTCAGTTTTACTCGTCTGGAGCACGGTCTTAGCTTTCACTTACTGATTAAGACAACTGAACATTAGTTCCTTAACGTTCCTTAAGCTTTTAATCATTTTGATAGACATAAAATATATACACATTTATACATGTTCGATCTAGATTTTATCCTGAAAATACTCTAAATATCTTGTATTATAGCATATAAATGTCTTAGATTACATCTGGAATCAAGTTACTGCGTTTGCTTGTTTTAAATTGCAGAAAATAGCGAAAAAGGCCAAAATGCGGCCTTCCAGAGTCCAGTGCGGACGCACGGATTCCGATACGACCAAAATAAGTACTCATATTATGCTTAATTTCACAAGACCTAGAGGTTCATTGGTGCCTATTTGGTTTTTTAAACCGAAAAACCGGAAAAAAAAAATTTGGTTTAAATAGTTCGGTTTAACTGGTCCGGTTCAGTTTTCAATTTCTAAAACATATAGGGGGAATTTCATGTATACCCCTCAAAAACTTCAAAATTACATATTTCCCCCTCTAAATTTTAAAATTACATATTTCCCCCTCTAAACTTAAAAAACTCACATATTTACCCATTTTATTATATTTTATATTAAAACACATTCTAAATTCATAAAATACCCATTTTACCCTTTATTAAAAATCATAAAACATCCATCTGACTCAAATTTGAATCTAAAAAGTTCCTCTAATGTCCGAATTGCATTAAGATCCGTGTGTGCTACGTCAACATGAATCTTGAAGCGAGCACGCACGAATATTGAAGCAACGTGCACAGATATTGATGCAATGCATGCATATCAAAACCGCTTTAAGATACGTGCGCACTACATCAGCACGAATCTTAAAGCGAACACGAACATATCTTATTGCGATGCGAACAAACCGGACGGTAGAGGAACCCTTCAAATTTAAATTTCAATTCGATGGGGCGTTTTATAGTTTTATGAAAGGGTAAAATGGGTATTTTATTAATTTAGAATGTGTTTTAATATAAAATATAATAAAATGGGTAAATATGTAAATTTTTGAAGTTTAGAGGGGGGAATATGTAATTTTAAAATTTAGAGGGGGAAATACGTAATTTTGAAGATTTTGAGGGGTATACATGAAATTCCCCCAAACATATATTAACCGAACCGACCGAAGATCCCTAGGGTTAAATCGCCGAACCCTATCTCACGCCTACTGTTGTCGCTCATCGTCAAATCCCAGCGGCCAGCCCCTCTCGCACGATCTTGCGCTTCACAGTACTCCCAAGGGCATATCAAAGGTTATATACTATAAAAGCTTGTGTGAAATGTCATGTTCATTATTAACAGTACTCCAATAATACAATCCTTTGTTTCATCTTGCAAAATTCAGTTGATTGTCTGATCTGACTTGCTGTTTCGGGGAAAAAAATTATGAACTTTTCTTAATTGAATCCTGATCTGATCTCATTAGAATATTTAGCTGTTGTTCAGGAATATGTGATTAATGTCAAATTTCCTTTTATTAATTTTCACATGCTTTTCTTTTTCCCTTGGACATTACCTCTGTGACCAATAATTAGTTAGAGTAAGTGGTCAATTTATCATGAATTGATCCATGTTGTCACTGGTACGACCCAATACCCTGACTTTTCTTGTCAATTTATGAATTAGATTCTAGACACAACCCCACACAGATGGAAACAGAAAAAGTGAAGAAATTCACTTGGTACCGGACCAGTATGGACTTGACCTTCATGATACCAAAACCTGACATACAGTTATTAATTGAAGGTTGTTTATGAGTTTTTTTTACTTCTGATTTTATATGTAATATATGTGACTAATTGGGTTTCTTATAATTTTGTTTTGAAGGCTGAAGTTATATGTCTAGGTCAATATAGAATCCCAATTTTGAAGGCTGAAGTTAATTTTGTTTCTTTTCATTAGATTGTCAGTGCATAGCTTGACATTGTTTTGCTAGCCAGTACTGAATTTTGAGGTGTTTTTTGGTATTATTTTTGGCTTGTCATTAAGGTTTTATCATTAACTCTGAGAGGGATAATTGATTTCAGCACCTCACCAAGTTATCAAATCAAACATACCATGTATCTTTCTGCAGGGAACACGAATGCAATTGTTGAAATTGCAGAAGTACCTTCAAACTTAACCAAGCTAATAATTTGAATGATGATCCAATGCCGAAACGTGAGAGATTTCGTAGTTTGAAGTGTCTGAAGCTGAATTCCATTCACATTGAGGCGGATACCATATTTTGCTTGTATGGAGGTTTCCCTCGACTGCAAAGTCTGGAACTCGATCGTGTCAATAAAATAAAGAAATGGAAGGTGGAGTACGGAGCATTCCCTGTGCTCAAGCACCTTCTTATTGATTATTGCCGTGATTTAAGTGCCTCCTGACCTACAGTATGTGGCCACCCTACAGGTGCTGACGATGGTTGAAGATGGTCGACGGACAACTCCCATAAAAAATTGAGAACAAGTCGGGTGAGGAATGGTACAAGTCAAACATATACCAACTATCTCAAGTTTCGGCATTGGATCATCATTCAAATGATAGGAGAACATTGTTAGCTTGGTTAAGTTTGGAGGCATTTCTGCAATTCCAACAATTGCATTTGTGTTCCAGAGATACATGGTATGTATGTTTTGATAACTCGGTGAGGTGCTGAAATCAATCATCCCTCTTGGAGGATCAAGCCAAAAATTATGTATGTTTTGGTGTGTATTTTTTAATGTACTCTCTGTAATGTAATGAAGTAGAAATAATAGAATATTTTACGTGTCATTGGTTAATTATTGTAATTTATTTCTACAGTGTTCTCTCTTTATAAGTTATTTAAAAGATCAATAATTCAATGGTGTTCAGTAACAAACTACCAATTAATATACTTCGGTTTACCAAAATTTACTTTGGTTCAGTTTTAATCAGTTGATAAGTTTAGTTTGCTCAATTCAGTTATATTTTTGAAAAGTAAATAAAACTTTAATTTAGCCGTTTTATTTCGTTTTTAACTGTTTTGAACTGACGAACACCTACACTTGACTATTCTTATTAGGGGTAAAACAGTATGAATAATATCTGGTCTGTATTTGATCCATATTCGAAAAATTAGATGTGGATATTTGATATCTGAATATCCGTTTGGATAAGGATACTAATATGGTTTTAAGTTTCAATTATCCGTATCTGAATATATACCATATATTTTAATATATATTATGAAAAAATTATGTTATTCAACTATTATAATTAGATAAATATTATGAACTTTAGTATTTTTTTTAATAATTTTATATGATTTTAATAAATATCCAATCCGATCTATATCTGTATTCATCTGGTATTTGTTACGTATCCAAAAATAAAAATAAAATATGTATATGATTTTACCACTATCCGCTTTGTTTTCACCCCTAATTCTTATGCTACATCTTTGCTCATAAAAAAAATATAAAGCCTTTTGGAATCAAATACAATAAATTGTAGATTTGAATACAATAATAATATATCCACAAAAAAATTACGGAATAAATACATGCATGAATCATGATATGTTTGAACACTTATCAAGAATGGTCCAAAATAATAAGATCCGAACTTGGATGATCCGAGTTATAGTTATTCAACTGCAAATCAAACAAAACCTAAAAACAATCGATTCAAAGAAACTGCACTCAACATTTATTGGGATCTGAAAGTAATCAAAGTCTAATTTTATGCAAACCGAACACAGCCCCACCTGTCCAATTTGTATCTGAAATCTGCATCCAAACATTCAAATTTTCTTTAAACAATATATAACCCCATAACCAAAATAATTCGACATGCAAATCGACCGTGCTAAAATCGGTCTAAAATCCGATAAAATCCGGACCCAATTATATAGTTATTTTTAATTCAAAAGTGTACTGAATTCGAAAATAATCAATCTGAAATTATCCGAGTTCAATGTCGATCCAACCATCTCTTTCAAGGATGATTTTCATCTACCATCTCTTTCAAGGGCTGGATTAGGTAACCTTCCTTGGGTAATGAGCTTAGCATTGCAGAATATCTCTTCTGATTGACTGATACACAGTGGAGTGGTGCACGGAATCTTCCATTTGTCAGAACCTGGAAATAGCCATCAGCAAGTTCATACAAATAATAACTATATATATCTTTATTCCTATAACCATTCCGAAATAATGCTAAAAGCCTAAAATTGTAAGTAAAAGGTGTTTAAATCAGATCTTTATCTATCAATTTTTTACTTCTACAAACAAAAGAAAAAAACATATGAGTATATATATGTTCTCACCGTCATCGATTCACCAATCATAACTGTGAAAGTGTCCGGAGAAGGAACTACTCGGATGCATTCTCCATCTTTTGTGTAAACTTCCAAGCCTTCGACCCCAATTTGACGAACAATAGTAATCAAAGTTGGGTCAACATGAGCAGGCAGAGAAACTTTAGCCTCCTCTATCGGAAGGCCACCGTAATTTGAGAGGCGCACTCCATAAACTAGTGATTTAAGGTGAGAATTGCAGTATTTTTCAATGCCCAGGCTCTGAAATATCATCCTTTCAACAATTTGTTCCAGATTGCGGGTTTGTTGTGCATATGTTGTAACGGTGTTGCTGGCACGAGTTCATTCAAGTTATTAGAATTCAGAGAAATTGTATCAGATTAAACTTGTCCCTAACATATTTTTTTTTACCACAATTGCAATTTTCTTCTAGAGAGCCATAGTCTCTGTATCCATTTTAAATTATATCCCCTCCAAAACTCTAGAAAATACAAACTTCTCAAGTTCTCATTTTCCTAACAAAGGAAACTAGAACTTTCAATTTATTTAATGTCACATCATATTAAATAAATCAGATCTACTGACTTCTAAACTCAATCTTACTACTACAATGCTGCAACAAATTCAATCCTTACCAGAACTTTTGGTTCCCTTCTGGCCAGAGCATTCCAGCGAATCTTTCAACACTCTCCGGGCTTGGTGCATCTTGTATACGAAGGCTCTCATAGGCCACATCTGTGATTTGCCCGACGTAACCCATATACACATTTGATTTATTCGTCTGCTTTATCTCAAGTGGCAGTGCAAACATCTCTGGCATGATCAAATGGAACAAGGCCTCCTTCACCTCTGGCCGGACGCCATCATATACCGCATCGAAACAGCCGTAACTCTTCAAAGCGGCCAAGACTTCGGTCCGGGCCATTTCCCAGTTGGATCCATGTTGTTCGTTCAGGTCCAACCCTTTGAAATTGATTGTGGGAAGTTGGAGTTTCTCAGAGCCCATTAGCTTGCACCTTCGATCAATTAATGGAGACTTGATGTGGGTTTGGGTTTGTTTGCACTGCCTGAAGAATACTACGAGGGAATTGGGGGAGAAGGGATTCAAAGTCAACGGGGAGGGAGCTTTTAACTTACCAATTGCCACAGCTCACTTACGTAACCTGCTGCATGTGCAGCAAGTGATTGTAATATTTTTGTTTTTGTTGTTTTGGATCCTTTTAATTATTTGTATGCGGGTAACTACTACCATGCTTTTTAAAAAATAATAATAATATAGACAACTATCAGAGCTCACAAGCGCAAGGATTGCAATTCAATTATGTTTGATATTGATCGAATATTAAACAGACAAGCTATCAGATGCACACTAGATATTAAATAGCTACGAATCGGTTTCAATACTATTATTTCTTAATAAATATATTATTAAAAATTACAAAAATTTATAATATTCATCTATTTTTAATAGTAAATATTTTTTTTTACTAATATATATTAAAATATATGATATATATCTACTAGTTACATACATATGATTAAAGTTTAAAACTATATTTGTATCTATACATATGTTGAATATCAATATCAGTATCTTTTTGGAATACGGATCCAAATACGGATCCAAATTCGGATAAATAATTTTCGATCCATTTGTAACCCACAAATGGGCATTGAAAAACGCTGTTACTGCATTCACTGTTCAATAGCTAGTTAATGAGACATACATGTATTGTCGTTTTTTAATGATAAATTGGTACTGGCTATCATTTTTTTTTTTTTATTGAAAGTCCGTAGAATATTGTATTGATTCAAATAGTTACAAGCTAGTTGTTATAGAATATGAGATAGCGAATATCTTTTAAAGTATTCATCGGTAAACACATAAAAATATACAGGGTATGTTCATTATGTGGACACAAATTTGATCATTAGTCTAAACTCTCAAATAAAACTTGGGCTATTAACATCATATGCTTTATAGTGAATGAAATTATCATATTTACTATAGCAACAAATTATATTTTGTGTATGCGATCTAATAGTAAGAATGTAAGATGCACTATTTGAATATGAGAGATGAGTTATATGATCCAACCCCTATACTAAAACTTATCAAATGCCAAATGACATAGCCCCACAAATAATTGAAATTTAAAAACTAATATTTAGAAAACAAAATATGAACCAGAAATCTACATAACAAAGAACCTACCAAAAATAGCCAAAACTTGGCAGTTCCAACTCAAAACCAACGAAAGACTAGATGTTGATTTCACTAAGCAATGCAACAATTAAAACTGGTGGAACACAATCTAAGAACTTTCGACAGCTGTAGGTGGGGCCAACGCCTGTCCTGGTTCGCGGCCCTGGAGAGATCCTTTCCAGTTCAGAAGCTGAAATAGAACAAGATTTAGATAGAAACAGACAGCCTATTGTAACATTAATATAAAAATAAATCTACTAATCAATAAGACGCTGGTACCAAAATGGTAATATGAACTCCTGACTACTAAGACTAGTTGAGACATTTTTCAAGACAGGCAACAACTACAGGCTGACTATTTATTCCTGAGAATCAAGCATCAGAACAGAAAAATGAGCAAATCACAAGCAATGGTTTGATACCAAGCTAAATTTCCACCAACTCAATCCCAGTTCATTATAAATTTGACCAGACTTAATTACTACTACAAGCATTAAATTAAACCTCAATGATGCAGGTGTTAACCTGAAAATTAGTAAATAATATTGTGAAGTTCAAGAGAAGTGTAATTATATAGTATATACCTTGGCATTGACACCGTCAGGGACGATTCTGCCCTCACTCTTGTACTTAATGTACTCGGCACGAGTGAACTTGGTGAATCCCCTGACAAAGAAAAGAAGGTTATAGCATTAAACCCACAATCATAATATATCCTTCAAGTATACAGCAAAACAAAATATGTTGATAATTTGTACATACCACTTGCCACTGACAATGATCTTCTGACGGCCAGGGAACTTGAATTTGGCACGGCGAAGAGCCTCCTCAGCATGCTGAGCATTGTTATCCTTGCACCTGACAGAGAGTAGAACCTGACCAATAGCTACCCTGGCGCATACCCCCTGGGGCTTTCCAAAAGCACCCCTCATGCCAGTCTGGAGCCTATCAGCTCCAGCACACGAAAGCATCTTGTTGATACGCAACACATGGAAGGGATGGACACGGACACGCAGGTGGAAGGCATCCTTGCCAGCGAACTTGGTCATGTACTTGTTGCATGCAATACGAGCAGCCTCGAGGGCTTCGCTGGACACGTTTTCCTTCTCCCAGGAGGCAAGGTGGATACAGAAGGGGAAATCATCGGCGGGTTTCCTCTTCATGCCAACATCATAGATACGGATCTTTGGGTCGGGAACACCACGGCAGTAGCGTGACTTCGGGTACGGCTTGTTCTTGATCTGACGATAACATCTCGCCGGTCCTGAAGATAATAAAAACGCTCACAATTGGTTAAATTTAATTTTGATTGTACATACAGCAGCAGAACTTGCTCTGATGATAAAGAAATACAATATAAATTCTATTAACGTAGGTGCTAAACAAAGGATTACTTCTCCCCATGGCGGAGGCGGAAAGGATGTGGCGGCGCGGTGGAGAGGAAAAACCCTAGAACTATTTTCCTTCCCTTTATTAAATAAGTGTGAATCGAGACGAAGAGAGAATGAGAGAGAGGCCGAAGCAAATCAAAGCTGGAGCAGCTTGGGTCCGATGCCCATCGGACTCAAACTGGGTCCGATGGGTTTATGACCGTGCAAACAGATTTAAGATCCGTACGCACGGATATTAGCTTGAACACGCACGGATATTAAACGACTGGCACGATCTTAAAGCTGATTGGACGGTCATATAACCCAACGGACCCAGTTTGAGTCCCATGGGCATCGGACCCAAGCTGCTCCCAATCAAAGCGGCCAATCGATCGAAGTAAATAGTTTCCTCTCTTAGATTAGGATTTGGTTGGATAATGAATTTGGGCTTTCTGAAGTTTAATGACAAATGTATAACGGGCTTACTAATAGGCCGCCCTTGGACCCAGACTGGGTCTCATCTGGCCCAAATAAACATATTATATTATTTCTAAATTTGATGATGGCCTTCATGGATTATGACATCGCTTGAATCTTGTTTGTTTGCTGCTTTCAAATTATGGGGTTGACCTTAGAATAGTATCTGTCAACTTGCTGCTTGTAATTAGAAAATGCGCACTTGAGTTTTTTACAGTAACAATCTGAATTAGTTTAGAGCAGTATGCCAGTTGACTAATGAAAATGCGCATTTTAATATTTTTACATTAACAATCTCATAAGCGGATTCAGACCGGATTATAAATTCACACAATTCATAGAATTAGTTTACTACCCATAAATAACTGCTGAAATATAAATAACCCATTAATAATATTCATAGATATCAAGTGTTTGCTATTAATATCAATCCACACAATTCATAGAATTTGTTTACTATTTTTAGCATAGCCTTTTGACATGATTTTTTTTTAATCTAACACGTCTCACTGGTCAATTAATGATTAGAAACACTAATAGATATGTTCTTTCTCAATCAAGTGGACCTCTCTAAATTGAACAAGGCATCTGTTTGCCTCATCCCTAAAGAAGAGGATGCTAGACACATTAAACAATTTCGGCCAATAAGCTTAGTTAACTGTAGCTTTAAAATAATATCCAAGTTGTTAACAAATAGGCTTGAGGTAATCATAGATAGACTTACAGATGTTACACAAGCGGCTTTTATTAAAGGTAGGTATATCTTAAATAATGTGGTGTTAGGTCATGAAATTATTCATTATTGTCACACGGTCAAGCAAAAAGGGGTCGTTATTAAAGTGGATTTTGAAAAAGCGTATGACAAAATTAATTGGGAGTTCCTAGTAGAGATGCTTGAGAGTAGGGGTTTTAATCATGTTTGGATACAATGGATTAGGAATTGGCTAAGTAGCTCGCAAACTAGTATAAATATAAATGGCACACTTACACCGTTCTTTCCTTGTAAACGGGGTGTGAGGCAGGGTGATCCCCTCTCCCCATTTATGTTTATCTTAGCTTCAGATTGCTTATGCAAATTTTTTAATAAAGCTAGAAAATCTGAGGTGATCAAAGGGTTGGGCCCACCATGTTTTGAGGGATCTGCATTGACTAATGGGCATTACGCCGATGATACCATTTTTTTTTTAGAAGCACATCCAACTAATATCATTGATACTTGGTGGGCTATGCAAGCTTTTGAAGTGGTCTCAGGGATTAAAATTAATTTACAGAAAACTGAACTCATCCCTATTAATGTAGATAATGCTAGTGAATTAGTTGCACTGTTTCGTTGTTCTGTAGGAAAATTTCCACTTAAATATTTAGGGATCCCACTTTTAGATTCTAAATTATCTCTTCAGGATTGGGGTTTTTTGGTAGACAAGGTTTCTATGAAATTGCAAACTTGGAAGGATAAGGTGCTTTCCTTAGGGGGGAGACTTACACTATTAAATTCAGTATTAACTGCTATCCCTTTATATACCTTGTCTTTGTATAAAATACCTTCCACAGTCCTACTACAAATTGACAAAATTAGACGAGCATTTTTATGGCAGGGAGCCAGTCCTCTTAAGAAACGTTATCATTTAGTCAATTGGGAACTTGCTTGTCAACCAAAACATAATGGTGGTTTAGGTGTATTAGATCTTGAACTTATGAACATTTCTTTATTGTTGAAGTGGTGGTGGAAGCTTAAGAATAATTCATACTCTAGCCTTTGAAAAACAGTAGTGCTTTACAAATACTATACTGGTCCTGGTGTTTTACAATGGTCCCCATGGTGGAAAGATATCCAACACTTAGAATATATTGGGCAAATGAGTGTATGGTATCAGCTAGGTTTAGATAGTCAAATTTCATTTTGGAATGATATATGGGTTGACCAATGGCTATCCTCAATTGTACTCCCTCTGTTTACAACCTAATATTTCTGTTCAAGAAGTCCTTACCTCACAGGGTGAGGTAATCAGATTTCGGAGACACTTATCAGGGGTGCTTGCTACGGAATGGAATGAAATTTTACGACTCATTAGTATCACATCCTTTACCCATGCTCATGATAGGATAACTTGGAAGTGAGACTCATCTTCTAACTTTTCTGTTCAATCTTTATATGAATTCTTAGTTTTTAGAGGGGTTACCAATGCTAAATACGCATTTTGGTGGAAAATACCTTTACCTCCTAAAATTCGAGTCTTTATGTGGTTGCTGTCGAATAGGAAATTTTTGACTAAACAATGCTTAGTTAAAAAGGGTTGGAATGGTTCTAATCATTGTCATTTTTGTGGATTAGTGGAAACAGTGGGGCATTTGTTTGTAAAAATGTACTTTCGTTAGAACTACATGGTTTTGGATGGGGAAGTTCCAGGGTATTTTTACAACTTGGTCCAAATTTGATGATATCTTATCTTTTGTCCAAACTCTCCCTTCTAAACAAAAAACAGCTACTCTGATTGTGATTAGTGCAATATGTTGGTCGGTGTGGAAGCATCGCAATGACATTTGCTTTAACGGTATTACCCCTAAATCTAATAGATCTATCATATTTCTTATATTATCTTTAATTCATTATTGGTCAGGAAACATCAAGGAAGAAATTGTGCAAGAGTTGGTGTCTTGGATTCCGGATGAGGTCGATGACATTCTGTTGAGAGAATGGACTGGAGCTACTGAGATTGTGGTGCTTGCGGGGGCCACTAATACCTCTACAAATACATAGTCGGTTCTCTGGATTGTAGCATCGTTGGTGCAGTGGAGAAGTTGTCAGTACCAGAGTCACTAAAATCTGATATCATCTAATAACCTCAGCATTTTTAGTTGGAGGCTTAATTGAAACTTTTTTCTTATTGGTGAATCTTGTGGCATGTTATCTCTAGTTTAGATATACTGGTGCATAATGTTGCATGTTATTTCTAGGTTTGACAAAGGAAATATGGTACAGTTGTGTGTGCTGGTTTTGAGGTCACTAGTTCTACTGTTATTGTGTAATTAACTCTTTGTTTCATTAATTGAAACGGGCTCTCTGCCTTTTATCCAAAAATAAATAAATAATAATGATTAGAAATTTGATCGAATTAATGTTTCAACACCGATAACATTGAACCATTTTATACAAGTCCAGAAATTCTTTGATTGGTCAACTACTCACACAGTGTCTTACAATTTTAGTATCATCAAACTTCTGCATAAATAATAATTAATGAGAGGTTCATTGAATTCATAAAACAACTATGGTCTAATAGACTCAATTAGCTATCGCAATCTCAGGAGGGGCGGGGTCAAAAAAATTTAGATTGGAAGGGCTGAAATGTAAATATATAATATGTGAAATTTGAAATTTGAACTCAAGTCTCTTTAACGGAACCAAATCGTCTGCCCCCCCCGGTGGGCAGGATTTTCCTGCCCCCCATTCACTTTGACCAATCTCTAGTTGACATGTGGCATATTTTTTAATTAAATTATTTTCTTTAGTTAAAAGCTGTAGCTTGCAAATTTGCTTTCCCCTGCCTCTTCACCTTCCAAATTCAGAAAAGTTGAGGATCTGTTTGTAACTTTCCTTCTTTAATTCTTCTAAAGAGGAAATAAATTATTGACAACCCATCTCATTTATCAGGAAACTGCTCCTAATTTGTTCCGATTTTTACCAGTAAATGGAGCACCAGAGCAACTTTGCTTAAAACAACCATATTAGGCAGTAGAATATAATTGTGCTACCATGGTACAAAAGCATCAGTGCTATTGGTTTTCATATCCAATATAACTGTGCTACCATAGTACGAAAGCATCAGTGCTATGAAATGTCAGATTTTCAGAAACCTTCAAAATCTTGAAAAATCATAGAAATGTTAAATATCATCTAAATTATAAATATTTCATAACTAAGGTAAGAATTACTATTGTGACTATGTCAATTTGATGCTCAGTTATTATCTAAATTGCAATATCATAGATGTTAAATAACTCCTTACACAAAAAAATAAACAAGTAAAAATATAAAAAGCCAAAAAAAAAAAAAAAACATGGTCTCTTCCTTCTAACAAGGTTGAAATGAAACTACAAAAAAATTAAAACATGGTCTTCCTTTTGACAAGCTTGCCTCTGAACATCTTCACCTCAAAGACCTGAAGAATATGTCTATAAATTGCCCCTATGCGGATATTGGGCAATTTCTTTATCTAAACTGGGCAGCACATTTCCCTAGTAAAAAGTTTAAATAAATCATTTATATGAGTATGTTTTATGATGGTTAAATATAATCTTAGCATATACATAAAGATTTGAGTACCTGTAGCAACTGCGTATAAGAAATCATAGGTAAGTTCATGCTAGCATCTATTTGAAAAATATTATGGACATGATTAGAAGCAAGCTGCATCATTTCTGGTAGAGGTTGGATGATTTCTGGGGCCTATAAAGTGCAACTCCTCAATTAGATGAATATATATACATCAAGTTGCATATCATTTAAGATTTATAAAAATTAAATCTAGTAAACATGTAAATTCAACTTACCAGTGTTGTTGAGACAGGAAGAGTTAGCATAGGATTCATTTGCTTACACTCATCTTGTGCAGGCATCTCTTGACTTTTAGCCTTCCTTTTCTTTGCAATCTTTGATCCTTTTTCGAGTGAACATTTCTCATGACAAGAGATTGCTTAACCTTTGAAAAAAAATTCTCGCTGCTGGTACAGAGAAGAGGAGAAATAATTCTGCATTTGGAAGGTGAAGAGACAGGGGAAAGAAAATATGCAAGCTACAACTTTCTAAAAAAAATAATTAATTGAAAAGATATGCCATGTGTCAACTAGAAAATGGTTAAATTGAAGAAGGAAAGTTACAAACAAATCCTCAACTTTTCTGAATTTGGAAGGTGAAGAGGAAGGGGAAAGCAAATTTGCAAGCTACAGCTTTTAACTAAAGAAAATAATTTAATTAAAAAATATGCCACATGTCAACTAGAGATTGGTCAAAGTGAATGGGAGGCAGGAAAATCCTGCCCACCGGGGGCAGATGATTTGGTTCCCTCTTTAACTGCATAGTAAAACTTTTAACTACTATGCTACAATTTCACATTCAACCTTTTATAAGAAAGAGGTTGAATAATATAAAAAACTTTTTTTTTTTTTTAATTTAATAAGCACCTCCTGATTTGGTTGTAGGTGGGTCCCTAAATTTGATCATTTTTCTTTAGCAGTTGTACATTATTTCTTGAGTAATCAAATAAAAGATGCAGAGGCAGAATTGGCGAATTGAAGTTATAGAACAAGTTATTTAAGTTTTCATTTCAATCCATTTTAAAAAAGAAACAATGAGGACAACAATATTTAGCAACTGCAAAAAAAAAAAAAAACATCAAAGCACTCGTATAAAAATAATATGATATCTGTCTCAGCAATAAAGCAAAAAAAAAAAAAAATGGAATAAGCCAACCTTGATTAACAAGAAAAATATAAAATGCTTATTAGGGCCAGATGAGACCAAGTCTTGGGTCCAAGTCCGGCCTACTAATAAGCCCATTATACATTTGTCATGGATCGATCGGCCTCTCTTAGTATCTCTTCCTCGTCTCGATTCACACTTATTCAATTCAATAAAGGGTAGGGAAATAGTTCTAGGGTTTTCCATCTCCACCTCGCCGCCTCATAGTTTCAGCCTCCACCATGGGGAGAAGTAAGCTTTTCTTTCAAACCTACCTTCTATTGTATTTCTTTATTATCATAGCAAGTTCTTCTGCTATATGTACAATGAAAATTAAGTTTAACCAATTGTGAGCTTTTTTATTATCTTCAGGACCGGCGAGATGCTATCGTCAGATCAAGAACAAGCCATACCCAAAGTCACGCTACTGCCGTGGTGTTCCCGACCCAAAGATCCGTATCTATGATGTAGGCATGAAGAGGAAACCCGCCGATGATTTCCCCTTCTGTATCCACCTTGCCTCTTGGGAGAAGGAAAACGTGTCCAGCGAAGCCCTCGAGGCTGCTCGCATTGCATGCAACAAGTACATGACCAAGTTTGCTGGCAAGGATGCCTTCCACCTGCGTGTCCGTGTCCATCCCTTCCATGTGCTGCGTATCAATAAGATGCTTTCGTGTGCTGGAGCTGATAGGCTCCAAACAGGCATGAGAGGTGCTTTTGGAAAGCCCCAGGGGGTATGCGCCAGGGTAGCTATTGGTCAGGTGTTGCTCTCTGTCAGGTGCAAAGACAACAATGCTCAGCATGCTGAGGAGGCTCTTCGCCGTGCAAAGTTCAAGTTCCCTGGCCGTCAGAAGATCATTGTTAGTGGCAAGTGGTATGTAGAAACTATCAATATATTTTTGTTTTGTTGTATACTTGAACGATTTATGATTGTGGGTTTAATTAATGCTAACCTTCTTTTCTTTGTCAGGGGATTCACCAAGTTCACTCGTGCTGAGTACATCAAGTACAAGAGCGAGGGCAGAATCGTCCCTGACGGTGTCAATGCCAAGGTATATACTTTATAATTACACTTCACTTCGACTTCAAAATATCATGTGCTAATTTTCAGGCTTAGACCAGCTGCATCATTCAGTACTTAAGTATGGTCAAATTTATTATGAACTGTGATTAAGTAGGCGGAAATTTAGCTTGGAATTGAACTATTTCTTGTGATTTTCTCATTTTCCTTTTGTGATACTTAATTCTCAGGAAAATTCCTTGCAATTTAGTTCGCCCTGTACTTGTTGCCTGTCATAAAAATGTCTCAACTAATCTAATATTTTTTTAAAATTATGCATTTTTGGTACTGATGTCTTACTGAGTAATAGATTTGTGTTTATTTTAATGTGACAATAGGCTGACTTTTTCTATCTAAATCTTGTTCTATTTCAGCTTCTGAACTGGAAAGGATCTCTCCAGGGCCGTCAACCTGGACAGGCATTGGCCCCACCTACAGCTGTCGAGAGTTCTTAGATTTTGTTATACCAGTTTTGATAGTTGCATTGCTTAGTAAATCAACATCTAATCTGTTTGAATATTTTGTGTCTTCTGTTGCTTGTGAGCAGTTATCTGCTGCAAGCTTTTGCTATTTTTGATAGTTTCTTTGTAATGGATGCTATGTGTTATGGAGATACCTGGTTCATTTTTTCTACTAAATATTAGTTTTATAATTTTAATTATTTGTGGGGCTAATTTTCTGGTGTTTGTGAACTCCCCAACTTGCTTAATAGGTTTTGCATTATAAAATATGAAACAATCATTCCCAGTTCTCCTGCTTGCTGTCTCATGCAGCTGAGCTATGGGAGCTATGGTGCTCTCCTAAGAGGTGAATTGTGAGAAGGGAGGAGGAAGGTCTTTTTTTTTATTATTTTGCACTAGGAGCTATGGGAGCTTTATGCTAATTTCAATTAGTTCTACCAGTTGATATCGCTTAATACCAACTGATACATAGTGGTGGTGACCATAAATCTCTTAATTCCCCTATTCGACATTACACCCACTAATTAAATATATTTGCAAGATCACAATTGAGCCTTTGAACCTTTGTCATTCCATGCCTTTGAAAAGCATCATGGGACCATCACTGACTTCTCGAACTCCCATCTCCTTGCCTTGAGTGGAACCCTCGACCTTGTACCAGGCCTAGCACATCTGATAAATCTTGATCACAGTGCAGTTGACTGAGAAACGCGAGTCATGAGATACAAGGAAAAGAGAAAGATGCATAAATTTTAAGGGAGCCTAAGATATGCTTCAAGGAAGGCATTTGCTGATGCAAGGCCACAAATAAAAGGCCGGTTCGCTTAGATGTCAGATTTGGAGCTTGAGCTTGATCAGATGTTTGCTCAGAGTGCTTTGTCAGACCACAGAGTTGTGAGACCGTGCCATGGTATAATGATTCAAAAAGAATGAGAGAAGCCTTCTAATTTGAGATAATTAATTAGTCAAATAAGGTTAGCAATTAGTCAATTGAGAGAAGCAAAGAAATGACGCATCTTTAGGAACTATGATATGCTGCCCAAGCATCTAGTTGACAGGATATTGATTGTGGGGAGATTGTGGAAAGAATATGGTTAACATGAGGTGTTAGGAAAGTGGGGTAAAATTGGTATATGCATAGTACCATGTAGAGGGGCTTTATTGCAGATGCTCTGAGTTTGTAAATTCAGCCTACTTGGGGGGTTGACTTTGTAAATATTTTCATCAATAAAATCCTTGGCGGCCTCTGCCAATTTCTAAAAAAAGAAAAAAGAAAGAAAAAGGTTATCAATGTAAAATGGTTTGTCCAAGATGGATGCTGTCACTAGACTATAATGGCAACTAACCACCGGCTTTAAAATCTCTGTCGACGAAATTGAGTAATTCTTTGTATAATATTGTCCTTTTTTCTTGGTTTAATTTTAGTGTTAGAATTGGAGGGTTAAAACAAATTGATGGATAACTAAAACTAATCAGATGTTGCAAGATCTGTTTTGTTGTCCTCCTGTTATGCTTTTGCACCTTTTTTACTATCGTCAGTTTTGTGAACTATATATTAGATATATGATTATTCAAACGTAAACTTTTGTTTATACAACACCTACTTGTTATTTGCTGGTATAATTTCTGAAATAACATGCAAAATTATCAGGTTAAAGGAAGAAATATTTTGTTTTTTGAGCGATATCAGTCACAAAAAATCTACATGAAATTCTATATATCTTACATTTTTCCAAGATATTGACATTATAGCAAAAATGTTACTTACTATAAAAGCCACAATTTTTACTCAAAAATACTACCCTATTTTATCAATACAACAAATTATTCAATATCCTCCCCTCCGAAACGATTTCGTATCTCCTGAATAAAGTCTAGTTGGAGTTGCTGATTAGTTGATCTGTTACAAATATTTGCATGATTTCATAAATACTCCTGATATTAGGTAATATGTTCTCAAGAAACTTCCTACCTTGATGCAGTAAAATTAACTTGATGATGAGAAAAATCGGAACAGGATACATTGATAGGCAAAAAGGAAATCAAGAGAACATGATAATTTATTCCTCTCACCAAAATGTCAAATAAAAACATAAAATAAAATTGTTATTCTACAAACCTGAACCATCAATGGATTTGGTCCTTTTTCAGATATGAACATAGCAGGTCCAGCATTAACTGCCGCATTTTGCTGGAAAATTAAAAAAATTGTTAGAACAGACCAAACAGTCATGCTACCACCAATTAAGCCAACAAATTGTTACATTACGTTACATTATAAGAAGAGTTGCAAGATGATCCTCTTGAGTACCAAAAAATGGTAAAAGGGGTCCCCAAGATAATCAAATCCCAGTACTAGTTGTTCTTTTTTTAACATTCCCTTTTGCTTTAACAATTACTAGTAACTAAAGAAAATGACAAAGATACTACATAAGAACAAATTATGCTACCTTAGGTATTCTTCTTAATGATACACTTCTAAGAAATGGATGGGGTGGATTTCACAAAATTGAAGTGTAGATTTTACAAAATTGGAGTACTGCCAGAATAATAGAATAGCAGTGAATAGTGTGGATTTCACAAAGAAGGTATACCAGTTAAGGCTGGTACTAGTACAGTACTATAGTCCTAGTATATTTTAAAGGAAGGTCCTCTGAATCTCCATTGAACAAACACTCCAAATTAATCCAAATTCACATTACTAATTCATCTTAGAAGCTACTTATGTAGTATGTTCTCCCGACCTCCTCTCGCTCTCTCCCTGGTCTTCACTTCCTCCTCCCGCAACGGCATGGCCATCTCTCGCTCGCCGGTGGTTCGGGGAGGGTGGGGTGGATGTGAATTTCTGGCTCAAGGAAATAACTGCAAGAAAGGAAAAGGTAGCTGATTAGGTGAAAAGGTAACAGATTAATTAATATATATTGGTGTAAATGTAATATAGTTGACAAACCCACTAATCAAGAGAACTATCCAAGATTTCAAAATTGTGCGGTTAAAACTGGCTCCGTCCGATGGGCATCGGACACCCCTCCTCCGTCCTTAACATGAGGTAGGAGTTCATTATATGATAATACTTTGCTAATAGCTATATGCGTTTATGGCAAGTTACAATTTAGAAGGTAATACTCTTGCTATTTCGTAAAGCTCTGGTTTCATGTTACTTGCACAACCCACCTATTCTTAAGAGACATCTGGCCCAACAAAGGCATTTAGAATGCTATACGTCGTGTCATCCGGCTCAATCCCTTTAGAAATCATGTCATGCACAAAATCCATTGCTTTTGCAATTTCACCTTTCTTGCACAGTCCATCAATAACAGTGTTATAGGTCATGACATCAGGCTGATGCCCTTTAGAAATCATGCCATCTAGAATATCCATTGCCTTCTTAATTTCACCTTTTTTAGCCAACACATCTATAAGAGTGTTGTAGGTCACCACATTAGGAGCACATCCTTTAGAAATTATGTCATCTAGAATATCCATTGCCTTCTCAATTTCACCCTTCTTGCACAACCCATCAACAAGAGTGCTACAGGTCATGGCATCAGGCTCATGCCCATTAGAAATCATGTCTTGTACAAATTCCATTGCCTTCTCAATTTCACCATTTTTACACAACCCATCTATAACAGTGTTGAAAGTCACCACATTGGGAGCACACCCTTTAGAAATCATGTCATTTAGCAAATTCAGTGCCAAATCAGTCGCACCATTCTTGCACAGCCCATTAATAAAAATGGTGTAGGCCACAACATTAGGCTCATGCCCTTTAGAAATCATGCTACTAAAAATATCAAATGCTTTAACAATTTCACCTTTCTTGCACATCCCATCAATAAGAGTGCTATAGGTCACAACATCAGGCTCAAGCCCTTTAGAAATCATGTCATGTACAAAATCCATTGCCTTCTCAATTTCACCTTTCTTGCACATCCCATCAATAAGAGCGCTATAGGTCACGACATTAGGCCGAAGCCCTTTAGAAATCATGTCATCTAGAATATCCATTGCCTTCTCAATTTCACCTTTTTTACCCAAACCATTAATAAGAGTGTTGTAGGTTATGACATCAGGCTCATGCCCTTTAGAAATCATGTCATCTAAAATATCCATTGCCTTCTCAATTTCACCTTTTTTACAAAACCCATCTATAATAATGGAGTAGGTCACCACATTAGGACCACAACCTTTAGAAATCATGTTTTTTAGAAAATGAAATGCCTTGTCCATGTCATCTTTCTTGCACATCCCATCAATAAGAGTGCTATAGGTGACGACATTAGGCTCAAGCCCTTTAGAAATCATGTCATGTACAAAATCAATTGCCTTCTCAATTTCACCTTTCTTGCATATCCCATCAATAAGAGTGCTATAGGTCACGACATTAGGCCGAAGCCCTTTAGAAATCATGTCATTTAGAATATCCATTGCCTTCTCAATTTCACCTTTTTTACACAAACCATTAATAAGAGTGTTGTAGGTTATGACATCAGGCTCATGCCCTTTAGAAATCATGTCATCTAAAATATCCATTGCCTTCTCAATTTCACCTTTTTTACAAAACCCATCTATAACAATGGAGTAGGTCACCACATTAGGACCACACCCTTTAGAAATCATATGACCTAAAAAGTCCATTGCCTTCTCAATTTCACCTTTTTTACACAATCCATCTATAAGAGTATTGTAGGTGACAACATTAGGAGCACATCCTTTAGAAATCATATCACTTAAAAAATCCATCGCCTTCTCAAAATCACCTTTTTTACACAACACATCTATAAGAGTGCTGTAGGTAACCACACTAGGAGCACACCCTTTAGAAATCATTTGCTGTAGGAAATCCATTGCCTTCTCAATTTCACCTTTCTTGCACATCCCATCTACAACAATGTTATAGGTCACAACATTAGATCGGCATCCAAGCTTTGGCATTTTGTCAAGAACCAAAATCACAGCCTCACCAATCCTATTCCCACGACAGAGGCCTTTGAGTATTGAACTGAATATATGAGCATCAGCTCTGCGGCCCTCTTTGAGAAATCGTCCCAGAAAACCAAACATTAGGCTGACCTGATTCGTTTGCACACAACATTCCATCAAGATCGAATATGTATAGTCATCAGGATATATGCCTTTATCTTGTATTAAGCGGGTGAAGAGGGAAAAGACAAGGTTGCTTGAAGTTTTTGTGCGAAACAAGGCAGCGAAGATCTTATTGAATTCACGGATGTCAGCTCGAGGATTCAACAGTTGATCGAACTTGCGAAGCGCCTCTTGGGCAGTAATGACATCCGCCTCCCGCTGCTTCCCCTTCCATCTTTTCCCTTCCTTTCGCTGCTTCCCCTTCCTTTGCTGCTGAGGTGGCCTCTCAATCTTTCCAAAAAGGTTGTCAAAATTGATGTTAATGGGGGAATTAGTGGTAGCAGGTGGTGGATTTGGTTTTTTGGTTATTATGTGGGGTTGAGAATTGGATTGGGGGAACGCATAGCAGACAAGGAAGGGGCCTCGATGAGAATTGATTGGGGATTGGGATTTGGAAGCGGATGGTGAAAGCAAAGACGACGGGGCAAGAGACAAGGCACACACCATTTGAGTTTTATTTATTCTTACGTAGTTTGGTTCTAGTCTCTTTCTCCCTGCCTCTTTCAAATATTTTAATCTAACAAGGTTGAGCTTCACTCCCAAATAACAAATTGTTCTTCTTATTTTATACTACTGCAACAAAAGAAATAGCATATGATTAAGACAGATGGCAAACAATAATGCAATTCGGTTATCAAAATTGTCCAGCCTCACCATATTATAAAAGGAATATGAATTTAACAAGCAATTAGAAGATGCAGCTTTATACAGCCACTAATTAAATGTTCCATAAGATTCATGTAATATAAGACAGCTTCATATCAATTCTTTGGCAACATTACGTGAGGAGGTTAATTCTAGAGCTATTGACACTACAGCCTAGCCACCTTGTGGTATATATGAAGTCTAAAGCATCCAAATAGAATTAAGATTGAACAATCAACCACAGATAAGCAAAATTTAAAAAAAAACCTCAGGTAAAGCACAGCATCAAGGATGGAAACCAGAATAAGAAGAAAGGAGAAGAGCATGCTAATTATTTTCCTGCGGCGCCTCTGTGCCGGCTGCTTATCGAGAGAAGCAAAAAATGGAAGAGCAGCTGGAAGGAAGTGGTGAGATAATTTAGAATTGCGGGCTACTGTGCTTTACTACTTTCTTCTGGGCCGAGAAAATAGAATTGGGCTGGAGACTTTAAAGGAAAGAGCAACTTGGGTTACTATGTTATTTTGTGTTTTGTTTTAGTAATGTGTTCTCAGAGTTATGAAATCAACTGTGATTAAAATAGTTCACGCAAATACAGGAGAAAATCCATGCCACTAGTAACTTGTCTGGTTTGGCTGGCGTGGTGCAATCTGCGCCGCTTGGCATAGAAACTTCCAGTATCAACGAGACAACGAATGTTCTAGGACATTATTTTTGATATTTTCTTGAATTTGTATTATGATTCTCTGTGGCTGATACCAAAAAGGGATCGTGTCGTTTGTTCTGACAAGTAATGAGACACGCAATAAGCCAATAACAAATCTTGTAGTTGTAGCCTTGTAGGTGGGATAACAAGTCAGAATTCCGTGCCCTACATGGATGCAACTTCTCTGTGGTCATTTCCTTGTGGCAATCTGTGATGCTGGCTTATTGTATTGTATATGCAGTGTTCCTTCTAGGGCTGCTAACGAGCCGAGTTAGCTCGAGTAAGTTATGGATAACTCGAATTCAATTCGGAAGATAGTGAGTCAAGTTGACTCGAGTTGAGAATATTGAGCCGAGCTGGCTCGCTAACTCGAACTCAACTCGTGAGTAACTCGAGTTGGCTCGTGACTCGTGAGTCAACTCGTTTAGAGTGATGAAATGTTGAACACTAGAACTGATGATTGTTATTACATAATAATATGAGAAGTAAATATTGAATTAACAATTAATCCACAACGATTTAAGAGACTAACTAATTTAACAAAAAATCCATAGTAGTTTAACAAAAAATCAAATAAAACAAGTCCACGAAATTGTAATTAATCAAACAAAACGAGTTCACGAGTTGTAACGAACGAGTTGAGTCAAACTTGAACTCAACTCATAAGTTAAACAAGTTACTCAACTAGAATCAAATTAACTCGAGTTTTTAAATGAACGAATTATTAGCGAGTTTGTTATCGAGTTGAGTTCGAGTGGCTCGCGAGTCACGAGCTTTTCTTACAGCCCTAGTTCCTTCCCATTAATTTCGGAGTGACTCACTTTTGCCACATTCATTTGTCGACACTTCAAATTAATGTTTATGAATCATGCCACGTGTGAAAAAAAAGAGAGACAGCTATTGGTTCTTTGGATTTACTTTGGTTCAATCACCCATTTGGGTGCCACGGTGTCGGTTCCCTCTAAGTCCTAATGTCGGATCTAGATTCTCATAACGGATATGAATGCAAATATATCTAATAAATTACTGGGCTTTTAATCCAAACCCGTTACCCCCAAACCATTATACATATTTCAAGGAACATAGAAAATATATAGTTTATAAAACCTGCATTTTGTTTGATAAACTATTGAATTGCATTAAGGAGAACATTCGGATGTGAACCCGTTATGCTTTTTGGAAAAAAATTTGTATTATTTACATGGCTTAGAAAAAGTTTTGTGCCTATTCTATTGGCCCAAATAGAATCACAAAAGCATCCAATAAAATCAGAACCATAGATTACATATGACAACGTGGCCACCTCAGAGCCCATCAAGAGCCCATGAACCCTATCCCCCATCTCTAACAATAAATGTGCAACACTCACTCCTGCACACTAGACTTTGTGCCTTCATCAAGTTTTTCCCTATCATAGAACAGAACACACTCCATCACACACACTAACACACATATCTAGTTCAATTCTCTTGCATAGACATGGCACAATCCATGCTCTTGTCTAGCACTCTCAGTGGGCAATTCTTAGCCTCGCGCACATCAGTCGAGCCGAGTTCGTTCTTGTCTCGTCTCACAGTTCCACAACCCTCTCCGAGACGGATAGAATCTCGCCCTTCGTACAGCCCTGTTTACGCCATTTTCAAATCAAAAGCCAAACCAGTAACAAAGAAGGTTTATATACAATTTGTTTAATTATTAAATTTGTTAATTATGTGGGCAAAGGTTGCACTTAATATTGAGTTTTATATACTCAAGTGCGCACATTGTAATTGTAAGATGACATTGCAACAGAAAGATATGAGATGACTACCTTCTGTTGTATAATTCAAACTGTTTGATTTTTCACATGAAATATTTTTGTTCTGTAGGTAGAAAAGCCCAAGCCTAAGGTAGAAGATGGTATTTTCGGTACCTCCGGTGGGATTGGCTTCACCAAAGAAAACGAGCTTTTCGTAGGTCGTGTAGCTATGATTGGATTTGCAGTAAGTTGAATTTCCATAATTCAATTCAATTATATTTTGTTTTATCTTTTCTTTTTATATTAAGCAGATCGACTATACATGTATTAATTTATATTTTCTATTTTCCTTCATAAAAGTCTAGAAATAGAAATTAATAAATTGTTCTTCGCCACAACTAATTGTCGATAATTGTTCCAAAACTCAGGCATCATTGCTCGGAGAGGCAATTACAGGAAAAGGAATACTGTCACAGTTGAACCTCGAGACCGGTATCCCGATTTACGAGGCTGAACCACTTTTGCTTTTCTTCATCCTGTTCACACTCCTCGGTGCAATCGGTGCTCTTGGTGACCGTGGTCGATTCGTAGACGAAGCGACTGGGTTGGATCGCGCTGTCATCCCTCCTGGAAAGGGCATAAGAGGCGCACTCGGACTCCGCGAAGGAGGTAAATTTAGTTTAACTATAACTTATGTTTTAAAAAAAAAATGTTATTTCTATATCAAATTTAATAATAATGATTGAGTGAGACTATGGTACTATGCATATATAGTGTATATTGGCCCGTGTTATAGAATCAAATCTTCGGTTTAAAAGTCCTAACGGTCGATCCTAACTATTTAGCATGGTCTTCATATGAATATGCACTTGTAAACTAATTTTTACATTTTTTTTAGAAATTTTTACTATTTGTTTAGAGTGGTGGAAAATAACTTGATTTGAAATTTTGGACCATCCAAAAACAGTGATTTTCTATCTATTTAAAAAAATAGTAAAAAAGATTATAAAAATATGCAAAATTTAGTTTACAAGTACATATTTATATGGAAACCATGTTTAATGATTCAGATCAACCGTCAGAATTTTGAAAATAAAATGATTGATCCGTAGTACGGACCAATCTGTATTATGCATAGTATCATATCCTCACTCATGATGATTTATAGAAAAAATATAGATAGTTTAGCTACCCACAATATCATGTCACATTTATCACTCGTTTATTCAAATACACATTTTATTTTGCTCAAACATAAATTATTGTAGGTCATGTTGTTCATAACTAGCTAATACACATTAATTATAGTAGGCAAACAACCTTCTACATGCATAAAATCAAAATCAAAATTAACAATACATACCACATTAGTTTTCAATTTTTTTTTAAATATATTGGGTTTAGAAACCCAAATTTATACAGGACTAACAATGCCATTAATTTATCAATCAATTTCTCTTGAAGGTCCTCTCTTTGGCTTTACCAAGTCGAATGAGCTCTTCGTGGGACGACTTGCGCAGCTCGGCATTGCATTTTCCCTGATTGGAGAGGTCATCACAGGAAAAGGAGCACTCGCTCAACTCAACATCGAGACCGGTGTTCCGATCAATGAAATCGAGCCCCTATTGCTGCTCAACATCATCTTTTTCTTTATAGCAGCCATTAATCCCGGTACTGGGAGATTTATTACTGATGACGAAGAGGAGTGAGGCCGATAAATGGTGGTGCACTTGTCGATGTCTCTTTTTTCTTTTTGATGTTTTTGTTGTAGTGTGGAGTTGCGTAGGCTCTGTTAATTGTATAAGGTATGCAACTGTTAGAGTTTAATTAAAGGTTACCTGCATATTAATTTGCATGGTAAATTATTTATATATGGAGATAAAACATCTGTTTTACATTTACATATGTTGTCATTATTTTCTACATGTCATTAATCAGGCAATAGATGTGGAAGCAGAATTGGCGAATTTAAATTAGAGAACAAGTCATTCAAGTTTTCACTTTAACCCTTCTTAAAAGTAAAAAGTAAAAAATGAATATAGATAACAATTGAACTTTTACTTTTAGCAACTGAAAAAAAAAATCCCTCCACTCGTATAAGTTTTTTTTTTTTTTTTTGGGGTAGAAAGGCCCTTAGACATACATTACACAAAAGTTGAAGTACAGGTTGAGCTTCTGTTTAGATTGGCAGCAAGCAAGCGCATACATATTCACATTGTAGCTGGTATATATATCTCAGCTGAACAGGGATAAAACGACATGAAAGACCCTGTACCAGCATGAGATAATCTATACAATAATTTTATAATATAATATAAGAATTACAACTAGAACACACCTTTTATTGCCAAAAGCTATACCGAGCTGGCTGGATAACCTCGTCATTGTTCTACCAATCCATATAATGAAGATATTAATGTAATGTCAAATGAAAATATATATAGAGGTTGGCTAATATACAATTGATTGTTTCTGAACTCCCGTACAACCAAGTCGTTTTTTTTATTTTCAAAGTCCAAACGGTCGAACTAAATCGTTAAATGTGATCATTATATTAAAATATGCTTAGCGACAAAATTTTACATTTTTTGAAATTTTTTTACTATTTATTAAACCACTTTGAAAATCGCTTATCCAACGGTGGCATATGGTTTTACTGTTTGGTTAAGCGACCGTTGGATTAACGATTTTCAAAGTGGTTTAATAAATAGCAAGAAAATTTCAAAAAATGTAAAATTTGATCTCCAAGTACATTTTAATAGGAAAACATATGCCACCGTTGGATAAGCGATTTTCAAAGTGGTTTAATAAATAGTAAGAAAATTTCAAAAAATGTAAAATTTGATCTCCAAATACATTTTAATAGGAAATAACGCTCGTTCACTGTACCGGCAGGAAGGCACACAGTGGCAAAACGAACTGCATCTACTTCACAAAAGAGATTTATGGTGGGCTGCATGGTCTCCTACCTTCTGATTATATTGGTAGGTATGATATTGAAAAAGCAATCTACTTGCCTTTGCAACAGAAACGCTCAGGATGAACTTGGGCGTCCATCGATCATTTAGACGATCATATTCATATTGCGTGATCCCACATTTTGAGGTTCCTTGTTCGTCATTTTGGGTGACCCCAACCCCATGGTAGCCAGGGGCGGACCCAGTGTATACCAGGTGGGGGGCAGCCGTCTCTTCTGGATTTTGAGTTTTAGTGGAGATTTATTGGTTCCGATCGGCTTTGTCTTGTCCTGAATTTTTTTTTGCCCCTCTATGGATATTTAATTGGCAATTCAAGTTAAATTTATAGTTAAAATTGAAATAAATTTCTTGAATTGTGATTAGTAATTATAATTATAAGTCAAAATATCAGAAATTACAAGTCAGAGCATTATAAATTATAAGTTAAAGAATTATTTTTTATCGAATACCCAATTAGTTAATGAGTTTAAACCTAGTTAGCTATTTAAACCTGATTCGATATTTTTTTGCCCCTCCTGACGAAAAGATCCTGGATCCACCCCTGATGGTAGCTATTTGATAATGTTTTGAATATCTTGTATGTGATATTAATGTTACTTTAAATGACATTATTTCTTGAGAAAGTTCACATCAAACTGTAAACCAAGCATGCAAATTAAATATGGTCGATTGAAAAAAATAATAATAATACTCTTTAGTTTCCTAAGGACGTGTGAAATATATATGTTTAAAAAGTTGGTTGTGAAATTCAGAATTGGAATTAATATCAGAATCAATGATGTCAATCTGAAATCGGAATCACATGAATCCACAGAAATTGACTTTCACGGATATGAATCTCGATTTCTTTAAAAAAAAAATTACTTTTAATTCGGTGCTTAATAATGAAAAAAAGTTGAAAGAATTGTGGAAAATTATGTTAACACAAAATAATTATTAATTAACTGTAGATAACATTAATTGACCATGACAGAAATTCAGAGTACAATTTTGTACTTCTTTAGAAAAATATATAGTATTTAGAGTACACCAGTATGCACTTGCGTCCTTGCGACGCTTCGTATCTTTCTATTTTCAATGTCAGTTATTTTTGTTGAGAACGGAGTGGGTCCGATGCTCATTGGACCTACTTTTAGGAATAATGAGCTCAATGACCGTCCGATTTATTTTAAGATCTGTGCACACAAAAATCAAAATAGGCGAGTACAAAATTTAAAGCATTGTGCATGAATCATAAAGCATATTGAACAGTGATTGAACCCGTTGATCCAAAGTAGGTCCGATGCCCATCGGACCTACTTTCAAGTCATTTTTGTTTTGTATTGCTTGTTTATTAATTTTTTAGGGAGTGACTAATAGTCCCCCCCATTCTATCTCCTAAATGTCCCCCTAACTAACTTATCCATAAAGTATGATGTGGACCACTAACTAACTTGGATAAACAATAACTACTTGGGGACCACTTAAATTTGTAAAAATTTACAACTGGCGTGAACATGTATGAACACCTATGTGCGCAAGTATTCATACCTAAGATATCAAGTATTCATACCTAAGACATCAAGTATTTAAACAAAAAACTGGACATCAATTTTTTTTCTCTCTAGTCACACACCCATCTTTTACACATTTTTAGAAGTGGATTTTTTTTTCTTCATTTAATCTCGTCAATATTTCTAACAATATATGAGGAATTTTGCAAATCTAAAACCACGAACATTTTTTACGTAATTTTCTCTTTCAAATGAGATCCATGATGAAGTACTTTCGGGTTCTTTATTGTTCAAGTACTCATACCTCGACGTACAAGTATTCATACTAAAACATATAAAGTACTCATTCTATAACTTTGAAAGTATCATTATTAGTAAATATACAAACTACAAAGTATTCATACTATAACATGTAAGTATTCACACTAAAACATTACATATATACATATACATATAAGCAAATATTTAACATATAACATATTCAAACTACAAAGTTACCAGAAAATATTCAAACTATAAAGTATTCATACTAAAACTTATAAAATATTCATACTATAACATTAAAAAATTCATACTTACACATTGAAGTATGAATTTTTATGTTGTAAAATATTCCTGAGAAATTCCTAAATGATTTACACCTCGTCGAGCAAGTATTTAGATCTCGTAATGCAAGTATTCATACCTAAAATACGAAATATATTTCTAAAAAAAACTGTGCACAAGTATTCACATCAAGTATTCATACCTACGTATTGAAGTGTGCATAGATATCACAGAAAATATTCATTCCTATATAAACTTATATTGATATGTAAGAAAGAAAAAAAATTAAACTTGCACATGCATGTATGGATACTTATATGCACAAGTATTATTATATAACATATTAAGTATTCATACCTAAGATCTCGAGTATTTAAAAAAAACTGGACATCAAAATATGTCCAGTTTGTGTAAATATTCATACCTTGTGCAAGTATTCATATCTTGTCGAGCAAATATTCATACCTTGCATGTATACATATATATATTAGCAAATATTCAACATATAATATATTCAAAATACAAAGTATCATTACTAGAAAATATTCAAACTACAAAGTATTCATACTAAAACATAAAAATTTTCATACTAGAACATACTATACTTTGTATAACATTGCAAGTATACATATACATATCAGCAAATATTCAACATATAACATATTCAAACTACAAAGTATAATTACTAGAAAATATTCAAAATACAAAGTATTCATACTAAAACATATAACATATTAATACTAGAGTATTGAAATTATATATATACATATCAGCAAATATTCAAAGTACAAAATATTATTACTAGAAAATATTCAAACTACAAAGTATTCATACTAAAACATATAAAATATTCATACTAGAATATTGAAAGTATACATATCTATGATCAAGTATTCATTTGCACCCCTATGTCTTGGGCATTAACTACCTGGGGGGCCACAACTGATCCGGAAGAGACTGCAGACGTCGCTTAAAAGCAACATCTACAGGGATTGCAAGCTTAAAAGCGCCTTTGTAACAATGATATGGACCACATGCAGAAAACTAAGGACAAGCGGATCTGTAACAACTATTGCAAGTGCCAGTGTTGTAATTGTTGTAAATGTTCATGATAAACTAATTTTCATACCTCGGAACCAACTTCATTCTCACAAAACAACAAGTCTCTGAATTATGGCTGAAGTGTGCATAGATATCACAGCAAGTATTCATTCATATATAAACTTATATTGATATGTAAGAAAAACAAATAAAACTACTTTAGAAACATACTAATAAAAAAAGATACTAATCCAAATAATAATTTTTCCAAAATACATCATGGCTCTTTTAATCTAATTACTAATTGGTATATCAATCAGTACCAGTACAAACATTCACATCTCCGTTGATTTTCTTCTCCTTCTGAAAACAACATAAAGCTAGAGAACTATATCAACATGTAAAAATAATAAATTTTTACATGCTGTCACAAAGAGGTCCCTATCTAGGGACTATTTTCTAAACAAATTTATTTTCTGTTACAATTCAGTCCCTGAACCCTGTCAGATCCGAAATTTTACACCACAGACCCTGTTATTTACCAGAATTCACCCACAGGTGTACAAAATACTGGAATTTTATAGAAGTGACACTGGAATGCTGCAGAATTACTCCAGAACAGTGCAGAAAATTAAAAAATTACAAAACAGTCCGTAAACCGTACAAGAATACACATACAAACTAAATGACCTTTCACCGAATGACTGTAGTGCGCACCTCGGAGGTTTCCATCACTAACATATAAAGCATACACATCAAAATCAACAGTTGTTCATATCAGGTATATCAATTATTCATATCAGATAAATAATACCCTAACAATTTTCATATGAACCAATTGAAGTATTTATACTAACAATATCACATATTCGTATCAAAGAAATCAATAATTCATATTTGTACCAATTGAAGTATTTATATTCCATCCTGTGTTGAATAACCCGGCCATGTAAACAACATGCTTCATTAAGAAATAGAGAAAATCATACCATACAAATATGAAAGTGGAAAAGAGGCAATTAAGTGGAGGTATAAATTAGGTAGTAAAGTTTCTCTTAGATATTTTATCGAACAGGTTGTGTGCATGAGTAAACAACAAGCAAAAAAAAAATCAATTCAAACACTAACTATCAGATGTGATCTCAGATCCATACAAAACGAAACAGAAAGAATCAAATCAGACAATAAGAATGAAAATTCATAAAACTAGAAAGACAAAAATGTGAGGAGCGAAAGGCAACTTTGGATCAGCTTGAGAAGAACCTACAGCTTCATCAACATGGATATCTAGATTGTTGAGCTTGACAAAAGTGCTCACGCTAGCAGGAGTCATCGCTGCCATTGACGCTGCTGATTGAGACTGAGTCGATTCAGACGGAGAGCTGGCGCTGCCGCTACTAGATGCGAAGTAGGCCCCACTAGCGGAGATAGGAGGTGTTCTCCATAAAGAGCACTTACCGGTGGTGTAGGCCGAGGTGACGGTGTTGACGACCATGTCCCAGTTTAGATATAGAGAAAGAAAGAGAGATGGGGAAACAAGAAAAATCAGATTAGAAGAGGAGGGAGGAAGTCAGAAGATAAAAGAGAAAAAAAACCAACGAAAAATGAAAAGAGAGAAAGAGGCAAGTGGTGAGGTATATTTGTTTGGAGTAACTTATGTTGAAAGGAAAGACTTTGACAGTTAGCGGGGGATGGTTAGGGGACTGATTAGCGGGGAACAGAATCTTTACTCAATTTTTTATTTGTAACTGCCGAATATGAAATTATAGTTTAATTTCGATGGTCCTTGGCCTCCCACAGCTTTGATTTCTCCTCAGAAAATATATAGCCGCCAATAGAGACAACTAACACTAGCTAATTATCAAAATATTTGATTTTTTATTTTAAAGAACATGAAAAATATGGTATTTTGCGTCTGTACTAAGGATCATATACTAGTGAAATTTATATAGGGATGTATCTCAGGAAATTGACATTTTAATTAATTACCATATTGTTTGTCATGTCTTGAGCAAACTACAACGAAACTTTTTTTTTTTTTTCAATCGAACTATTTAATTGCAAGACTAGAGGTACATATTTTGTGAGGCTTGCAGTTTGACATGTACTTTTTCAGAAAAGTCCCAAAAAAAATTAACATTATCACAATAACAAGAAAACCAAAACATCAACTACTAGCTAGTTACCATGGGGTTGGGGTCACCCAAAATGATCTAAGAAGCTGAGGCCATGGGGATGAGTCATCCTGAGCGTGTTCATTGGTAATGCAAATAGATTTATTTGCAATATCATACAAACCAATATAATCATTACTAAGGTAACCCCACAGCCAACCAAAATTGTCGTCTGTGAAGTAGATGCAGTTTGCTCTACCCCAATGCCTTCTTGTCGGTAGAGCGCAAGAGCTGTTATTTCCTATGAACAACATCTGATCACCTATGGAGTCTATCTTAACCCATTCGTGCCATATTTCAACTTTATTAGGAATCTGCAAATAGGAAATTAGCGGTCTTTGAACAAGGGATGACGAATTGCATTTGTTTAGTGAATGTACTTCAAAGCTATATTCCCATCTTCTTGTGACTAGTAATAGACGTCCCGATGCTATGACTAAGTATTTCCTATCACAATATTTGAAATAGGAATCACCAAGACTAACCATAGAAACAATTTCTTTGGAGTTTAGATCTATGATATCACAAGACATTAAAATACCCCACTCGTCAATGGCATAAAACTTTCCTTCGTAATAAATTACATCAGTAAGTAATTGCAGGCCATATTCAACATTCGTCCATCTTTTATCTCCAATCCTACAATAGGAGAGTGTCCTCATTGATCCAACTATTGCCATTATAATGCAATCTTTTTGTGATATTGCTGGGTTGGTTGATAAAATCACTTTGATCATATAACTAAAGCCATCATGTCCAACTGCATGAATGGTTTCAGAAGTGTCGAATGGGGGGAGTTGTATTACACGCCTTGTGAATGGGTTCAAAAGGCTTACATCTGTACCATATTTATCTGTTAGAACAAGCCAACCCCACGAGGATCCACAAACCCACTTGTTAGCTGCCTCTGGCATAAAGATTTCATCGCTTTCTAGTTCTCCATTCATTTTAACAAACTTGCGTGAATTTGAATCTGATTTGTAAGCATTGAAAAATAATATTGGAACTCCGAGTGGTATATTTCTAGGAAGACAACAAAAGCGGTTAATGTACAACAACCGCCATGATTTACAGACAGCACCAAATGTTGAAAGATCAATATAGCACATCTTCTTCATAATCTCATCCAATAAGTCTTCAAGAAGATTAGACCAATCACTCGTGGGCAATGCTAAACAACAAAGTTTTAATTAATATTTTATATTGACTATGAAACAATTTAAACATAACAAGCGACAAAATTAAAGAAAAATAAATGATCCAGGAGGTCATTTCATTTTTTTTTTTTGTTTCTTTTTATCCTCTTCTGTTGTCAGCTTGTTTGTAATTTATATCTCTTTGGCAAATTTTCTATCTTTTTCTTCTCCTTTTTAACTTTAAAAAACTCTGATTTCCATATAAATGGAATTTGAAAGCTTTGACACAACATATTTGCTTTTTTTTTAATATAAGAAAAGAAAAAAAAATCAAGAAAAAATTCTCACTTGGACTAGAGGATGACCCGGTGACCAGATGCTTGGGGCATTGGTTTTTCTTCTTGAGCATTGCGTTTAACATGATTTGTTGGTGCTCCTAAAATTTGTGATCAGAATTCGCTCCTTTTCTTATTTTCTCTTCTTGTTCTCTCTTTCTCTGTCTCTGATCTCTCTCTAAAAGGAGGTCTCTACTTTTGTTATAGAAAAAAAAGGGGATTTCAATCCTAAAATTTGTTAGGCTTTGATGATAGAAGAAGGAGAAAGATTCAGTTATATATCAAGATAAACAAAGATATTAATATACTTGTCTTAAAACAAAGCAAAATAGCACCTTATTAATAAAACAAATATATGTACGAATTATCTTGAGCCTAATTAATAAAATCTGTTTTTAGAGAACTATTTAAAATTAAAGTGCCTTTATTGCTTGTTATATATATAGCATGTTAATTAATCACAATAACATGTTGCTTTGTAATTATTTTTGTTATTCTAAATTTTACTACATTATATTTAGACAGGAATTAATAATATAAATTTACAAAGAGCAAGTTAAAATGTCTCAAATGCCTTTCATGTCTCATTATGCCTCACATTCTTATTTTCATTTTCAAAGTTCAAACAATCGATCGGAAGCATTCAATGAGACCTCCATGTTAAAATATGCTTGAGGACCAAATTTTATATTTTAAAATTTGTTTACTATTTTTGTAGATATGTACGAAATTATTGTTTGTGGACCGTTCAAAATAGTGATTTTGTACCAATCTAAAATATAGTAAAAAGTTTCAAAACAAATATAAAATTTGATCTCCAAGTATATTATAGTATGGAGATTAGCTTGAGCGGTTTGGATTGACTGTTTGAACTTTGAAATTAAGAAGAGATACAAATGTGAGGCACAATGAGATATAAGAAACATGAGTCATTTGGACCTCCCTCATTTACAAATAAGATAGTACCCACTAACAAATTAACAACTTGCTAGTCATATTTATAGGCATGACATCGGATTTCATGTAGGTGGCTTTGGGTCGATGATGATTGAACGGAAATAAATCTGCTGCGATTCTTTGAAATTGCAGGGTCTCTGCTTTTCCGGATCAAACCATTCATTTTTTTGAAATGCACGAATCTCAAAGCAGTTGATTTTATGTACGAATTTTGAAACAAATGAATGGTTTGATTTGGACAAGCAGGGACCTTGCGATTCCAAAGAATCGCAGCAGATTTGTTTCCATGATTGTACTGCTCGGCCAAGACCAAGGTGATTGCAACAATGTCAGTAGAGATTCACTTGCACAACCTTTCCTCTGTTTTTGCAGAGGTCAGCCAACTTAAATTGATCGGTTGCGCGTTACTAAGAGATGTTGTGTCAGTTTTGCTTAATCAGACCATTCAACGGTTCTTGACTGCTAAATTCGATCGGAGACCGTGGGGGGACAGCCGTTTTGCGAATTGGAGCATTGGATTGATGCGACATTGGCTTGGGTACGGTAGGAGAAGCACATGGGAGCATTTTGAGAGGTCTTTATCATCTACCATTATTATTGTTTTTTTTTTTTAATGTGTTGGTAGAAGCATCATCTGCCATTATCGTTGATCTCTTTTGAAAGAAGTACGTGTACTTATGGGTAAAATTTTTAATAGAGTTGTTATTACTTCATAGCACAAGTATCATATAAAATTAAAACAACAATGTATGAAGTCAAAATTTCTCTGTTAATACAATCTGATAAAGTGAGAAGCAACCAGTGAAGGAAGAACAAGTAAATTGTCATGCATCCTTCTAAAATCTTGTTACAAATGGATTTGATAATTCAAATCACCACATTAAAACAAAATGGTAAAGTAGATATCAGGGATGTCACATGGAGGCCCAATCAGCCCATATATATAACCATTTGAGATGTTTGCAATTGGTTCATCATCTCTTTAATTTTTCATATTTAGAAAGTTTTCTTATTTAATTATTTTAGGTTATGATTCTTATTTTGGTGAAATTTCACATTTTGTTTTAACATTTTTTTTAAAATTCTCCTAATTGTTTATCATTATTAAGCAATAAGCAATGTTGTAAAATGCAGTCCATGCGGCCGCATATGCGTATGCAGTCCGATTCCGCATAAAAATTTCCATGCAGTCTCAAATATGCGATTTTGCATATGCGGCCGCATATTTCCGCATATTGGTCTGCATATGTGTGATTGAGCCACATATGTCCACATATTGGTCCGCATATGTGCGAATTTATTGTTTGAATGATTTTAATAGAAATATATTGCATGTTTTAAGTGAAAATAAATTAATATATAATTTAAAATCTACATCTATAAGTCCGCATGAAATTCCGCATATGCGGCCGCATACCGCATATGCAGTATGCAGTGGCCTTCCACATGCATGAACAAAACCGCATTTTACAACATTGGCAATAAGCACCAAAAAGTGGCTTCTTTTTTTGTGAAAAAAATTGAGTTTTATATTTATGAATGTCAATTTCAAATGATTCATGCGATTCCGATTTCATATACTACATTGATTCTAATACTAATTCCAATTCTGAATATCAAAACCTGTTAGAGAGAAGTATCTTCAGAAATTGTCATGTAATCATATTATTTCTCATGTCTTGAGGAATCTAAAACGGAACTTCTTTTGTCCAATCGAAGTATTTAATTGCAATACTAGAGATACATATTTTGTGTGGCCTGCAGTTTGACAAGTACTTTTTCAGAAAAGTCCCACAAAAAATAACATAATCACAACAGCAAGAAAACCAAAACATCAACTACTAGCTAGTTACCATGGAGTTGGGGTCACCCAAAATGATCTAAGAAGCTGAGGATCAGTGGTCAAGTCATCCTGAGCGTGTTCATTGGAAATGCAAATAGATTTCTTTGCAATATCATACAAACCAATATAATCATTACGAAGGTAACCCCACAGCCAACCAAAATTGTCTTCTGTGAAGTAGATGCAGTTTGCTCTGCCCCAATGCCTTCGTGTCGGTAGAGCGCAGGAGCTATTATTTGCTACGAACAACATCTGATCACCTATGCCCACTCGTGCCATATTTCAACTTTATTAGGAATCTGCAAAGAGGAAAGCGGTCTTTGAACAAGGGATGACGAATTGCGTTTGTTTAGCGAATGAACTTCAAATCTATATTCCCATTTTCTTGAGACTAGTAATAGACGTCCTGATGCCATGACTAAGTATTTCCTATCACAATATTTGAAATAGGAATCAATAGGAGTTACCATAGAAACAATTTCTGGGGAGTTCTGATCTATGATATCACAAGACATTAAAATGCCCCACTTGTCAATGACATAAATTTTTTCTTCGTAATAAATTACATCAGTAAGTAATTGCAGGCCATATTCGACATTCGTCCATCTTTTATCTCCAATCCTACAATAGGAGAGTGTCTTCATTGATCTTACTATTGCCATTATGATGCAATCTTGTTCCGATATTGCTGGGTTTGTTGATAAAATTGCTTTGTGTATATAACTAAAGCCATCCTGATGTGAAACTGCACGAATGTCAGAAGTGTCGAATGAAGGAAGTTGTATTACACACCTTGTGAATGGGTTCAAAAGGCTTACATCTATTCCATATTTATCTGTTAGAACAAGCCAACCCCACGAGGATCCACAAACCCACTTGTTAGCTGCCTCTGGCATAAATATTTCGTCGCTTTCTAGTTCTCCACTCATTTTTACAAACTTGCGTGAATTTGAATCTGGCTTGTAAGCATTGAAAAATAATATTGGAACTCTGAGTGGTATATTTCTAGAAAGACAACAGAAGCAATTAAGGTACAACAACCGCCACGATTTACAAACAGCGCCAAATGTTGAAAGATCAACACAGCACATTTTCTTCATAATCTTATCCAATATGTCTTCAAGAAGATTAGACCAGTCCCTCGTGGGCAATGCTAAGCAACGAAGTTTTAATTATTATTTTATATTGACTCTTTGAACAAGTTAAACATAAGAAAAATAAATGATCCAAGAGATGATTTTATTTTATTTTGTTTATTTTTATCCTCCTCTGCTATCAGTTTTTTTTTCTTCTCCTTTTGTATCTTTGGAAACCTCTGATTTTCATATATATCAATGAAATTTGGAAGCTTGACCCACATATTTGTTTTATTTAAAAAAACAATTAAGAAAAAAATTCTCACTTACTAGAGGATGATCGGGTGACAAGATGCTCGGAGCATTGGCTTTAACATGATTTGTTGGTGCTCCTAAATTTTGTTTGGCTTTGCTAATAGAGAAAGAAGAAAGATTCAGATATCAGAACTCCTATAATTGCACCTTGAATTTTAGGGGACTGAATGGTGTATCTGTCCAGAAACAATCTCAACCATCCATTTAACAGATCCAACCATTATAAACCATTGTATTGAATGTGAGATATTATGCATCTATTTTATGTATGTTTCTATGTAGAAATATGAAATTAGTTATAAGAACGTTCGCCACACGATTAGCCACATAAAAACTGTCCTTTTTTTTTCCCTCTCTTACCCACGCGTTATTCTTTTCACGTATCTTTCCCTCTTCGATCCCCGTCTCCTCCTTTCCTCTCCGCCTTTTCCTCGCTTCGGATCCGATCTCCGCCTTTCCTTTTTGCTTTCCTCTAACAGACTCGCCTTTTCTTCTTTCCTCGCTCTATCCTGCTCCCCGTTCTCTTTCTCCTTCATCTCTGACGCTCCTCTCCCAGAATTCAGAAAAAATCAGGCGGCATTCGGAAACAAGATTACAGCTTGATAGGGTTTGGTTGGAGTGTGATTCATGGTTTTATCCCCCAATTTTCATTTGCACCCCTCTTAATCCGCTGTTCCGAATGCTAGGGTTACTTTTGTATGGTTTGGTTGGATTGTGGTTCTTGCTCTTATCCCTTAATATCCTATTGTACCAAAATCATTTTTGAAGTCGTGGCAGTTGGTCTATGGTGAGCCTCTACAGGATGTAGGTGCAAAGTGCCTTGCCATCTTCTATGAGTGTGTAAAATTGCGGTGTTGGTTGGGCAATGTGGTCAATCGTTTTGAGTGGGGTAGAGGTGGGTTAGGCTTAAATCATGAGGCATGGCAAATTCACTGTCTTAAGGATATTTGGGGTCTGGTTTTTCTTGTAAAATGAAAATTGGACATTGCATGCTGTTGGTACATCTGTTTATTCTGTTGAGGGGTTTGACAATTTTGTTTGAATCTTGATGATATAGTACTTAACAATTGTGGAATAATACTGATTGTCGTTCCATAATTATGGTTATATTGAGGCTGTAATTTTGTGCTTTCTTTTTGCAGATTCATGCTGCATTTAGAACTGATGAGATCAGGAGAACACCTCCAACTCCACAAGATGAGATGCGTGCAGGGATGAGCTATTTCCATGAGACAGTATGGAAGGGAGTGCCAAAGTTCTTGCGTCGAGTCGATACTGCTCTGAAGAAAATTGGGATTAATGAGCACATTCCTTATTCAGTTCTCTTCTTGGATGGGTGGCGTCTGTGATGGTAGCTCTTATACTAAACTTTATATATCTTGTTTACTCACTGTTGTTACCTTATTACAAAAGAAAGATGCAATGCACCAAATTTTGACAATATTTCAGTACTGTCACAACATCTGATGATATCATACTATCAAAGAGTTAAGGAGGTTTGACATTTCATTGGTGTAGTTATAATAGTGTTAGTCAGTACTACCGTATTACTGGTACATTATGTGTAAGTCAGGTAACCTATTTTTTGGTGCCAGAACATTTGATTTGAACAATCAAGTAATAAAAAAAATTGATGGTGTATGTCAAAGTTTGGGGATAAGGCACATGCTGCTGTTGAGAAATTCAAATCTTTTGTAAGCATAGATGTAGGAAGTTGTATTTTTCTGATAGAGATATTTATATAATTGTTTCAATTAGTGAACATTGTGGAAAATACCCTACCTGACCAACATATTGCAAGACAGCTCCCCACCTATTCAACTTCCAAGAGAAAAACAAATCACATCACATACTGAATGGATTTCTTAGTTTGCCTAACCTGTTAAGAGAAACTTAGATTAGTACTATAATTGTCAACAGGGTTTTTCTTAGTAGCACGGTTCATAGGAGAATAGAGTAGATCCAAATTCTAATGTGCACATGTGTGTAGAACACAGATTTACAATTGATGTTTGCAGTAGTAATTCTTTTGTTTTGATTATCTTTGGATTGTCATATATGGATTAAATTATTTTGTTTTAATGTTCAGATTAATTGTCAGAGTTTCTTCATTTGCCGCTCAAGCTTTGAAGGTCTCTCTCTCATTCTTTGTTAATTGTTCAATGTTCATAACCAAATAGTAAACACACTATTTGTGCAAGTGGCCTACCTCTATTATTGTGCTTATATAATTTATATACAAAAAGGAAGTATTTTCGCAAGTGACCTACCTCTATTATTGGCCTACCTCAATTCTTCTTGTCTAGAGTTCTGCATAAGTTTTCTTTATTCACGTTGAGTTGTCTCAGTTACTGGTAAAGATTTAATTTTTTTTTCTCTGATTTAAGATGCTAAAGTTTGTCTGATAGTGGACAATTTTGTACCCAAGTTGTTCATATTTTGTCCTGGTCTTTGTCCTGTGTCCGTACGGTGACTGTACCAGTAGGTGTGGGCACTTGAAAATTTGCCTCCAAATCCCCTAATTCCATGCCAGTAACTAACCTATAATAGTTTAAAGTTATCTCATTTCTTTTATTGGGGAGAAATAGTGTGATTTTAGTGAGATTTGGACATAAATTAATGCAAACTTTGTCTTTTAGTTTTAATGCTCTGGGCCTACTCACACAATAAATCTCAATTTCATTCTTATAGCTGGTTCCAAAATATATCTATAAATAGAACCAACTAGCAGGTAACAAGCAGGCACATCTAAGAATTCCAATAGCATTCACAAATCTGTCAAAGAATGAAACTAGGCTGTTTTGAATACTTGTTTGTTGATCTTAACTTTAATCTTTAATTAGTACTTGAATTAGACTGTTTTGAATACTTGTTTTTTGGTCACCAAAAAAATTTAGCTTTATTTTAGTTTAAGTTCTTACTTTATACTTTAATAGTTTATTTGTGTGTTACGCAATAATATTTGTTTTTTGCTATGTGGCATAAATTGTGTGTTGTTTAGAAAAGTTCTCTTTGACATCCAGTGGAAACACAATTTTTAAATTTTTTGCAAGCAGTTTCTGACGCACAGAGTGAAATTTTTTTAGAGCTGGAACATTGAATCATTACAAATTAAGTTATTTCAATTTGTGTGTTCAGGTTAATCATTTGTAGCTTCTTTAATTTAATTATCGTATGAACTATTTTATTATCATTTCGTTTTATTTGTAATTTTTAATTGTATGAACTTGCTTATTATCATATTTATTTGTATAATTTATTAAATATCATCATGTTTGTATAAACTTTAGAGGTAAGTTTTATTTGCATTGTTTTTTAGCTTGTTCTTCATCATGTTCGTAAAATTAAGTTGAATTAGTGTTCAAACTTTTATCTAATTTATTGCCACTTCCGTTAAAACTCATTTTAAGAAAGCATATTAATTTAAGAAATCCATGAGACAAACTAAAACCCCAAATCAATAGAAATTCTGAATTAAAGTTAGACCTGAAGCTGTAAATCAAACTTAAATAAAAATAATATAGTTTACACTTTTTTTTTTCCAGAAAATACAATTAATACAAGTTAAACAACAAAACTAAAATTTAACAACCCTTAAATAATGTGACTTAAAAATTAAATAGACAGAAAATTCATATCAAATTCTTTTTGTTGTTGACTTGATCAACCTCTTACTTTTTCTTCTCTTTAACCGTCTCTCACAAGCACTGAAGCAAAGTTTGTTATAAACAAACATGATCAAATTGATTAAGTTAATATTCAAAAAGAAAAGAGGTTTCAACAATAATATTTAAAGGCTAAAATTCTAAAGTCAGCTTGATTTTCATCTCAAAAAAGATTCATCAGCAAACTATTCATGTAATTGACTAATACATAATTATGTAATATATTCTTAAATTAATCACATTTAAAGAAAAATGATCAAAACATAATTTATTTTCCACAGCAACGCGTGGCCGGCACTTACTAGTCAATATAAATAAAGATATTTATATCCTTGTCTTGAAACAAAGCAACATGGCACATCATTAATAAAACCAATATATATATATATAGAGAGAGAGAGAGAGAGAGAGAGTACCTTTATTTATCTTGAGCCTAATTAATAAGCTCTATTTTTAGACTATTTAAAAGTACCTTAATTTTTTTTTTTATATATAACATGTAATTACTTAATCACAATAACGTGTTGCTTTCTAATTATTTCTGTTGCTCTAAATTTTACTACACAATATTTACAATCTAAATTTACAAAGAGGATAGTTAATCTAAATTTACGAAGAGGAAAGTTAAATTGTTTACTATTTTATTTAGATAGGTACAAAAGCATTATTTATTAACCATCCAAAAACAAGTGATTTTGTATCTATATGAAAAAAAAGTAAATTTTTTTTTTTATCTCTAATTATATTTTAATATGGAAATCATGTTGAGCGATTTGGATCGGCCGTTTGAACTTTGAAAACAAGAATAAAGAATTTGAGACATAATGAGATATGAAAAATATGAGGCATTTGAATTCCTTCTCGCTTACAAATAGGATAGTACCGACTAACAAGTTAAACTTGTTATTGAAATTTATATGGATAACACCGGATTTCATGCAGGTGGTTTTGGGTCAATGATGATTGTACTACTCAGCCAAGACCAAGGTGATCACAGCAATGTCAGCAAGATTCACAACCTTACCTCTGCTAATTTGTATGTCAGCCAGCATAAATTGATCGGCCACGCTACTAAGGGATGTTGTGTCAGTTTCACTGAATCAGACCATTCAACTGATCTTGATTGCTAAATTCAATTGGAGCATTGGATTGATGTGACCTTGGCATGGGCAAGGTAGGGGAAGCGCACTGGGAGCATTTTGAGATGTCTTTATCATCTGCTATTATCGCTGATCTCTTTTGAAAGAAGTACGTGCATATTCAGTGCTTATATTTGTTTTCCTCTTTGTACCTTTTGTGCATCATGGAAGACAACCTGAACCATGAATTCGGTACAAATGAATTCTACTTGCATGACCTGAACTATAGAGTTTATATAAATGGACTGCACTAAAAATTAATCGATCTTGTAATAACTTTTCTAGTAAATTGTTAATCAAATCAGGGTGTATTAGACAAGGTGTTGTAATTTAGACATGCATGCAGCATAAACATCTAGTCTGATATTTGATGGTTTCCGTATCAATTTCTGAGACCAGAGAATTTCATGATTGAATCATTTGGTTTAATATTATATGGAAAAAAAAAAAACAATTAGAGTCTGACAGTAAATTCACTTACCCGACTGCCCAAGCTGGTAACAGTTTTCATCAGAGAATTTAGGATCATATATCGAAAATACCAAAAAAAAAAAAATTAAAAACAAATTTGATTTCTGCAAGTAAACTAAATCAAAATCTAAAATTGAAAATTGAATCCCTCAGAAGTATCTGTTTTAATTGTCATGTTAACACTGTTTCACACAGGAGGTTCTCCCTTAAACAGGGGCCTGGATTCACAGTGCATCCATTTTGCAGACTAGTCCTCACCGAATTCATTTTCCAATTTGTAAAGAAAACAAAAATACTTCCAAATTTTTCCTCATAAATAGTCCAATAAAGTCATATGTGAATAAAAGCCCACAGGAGGTTCACCCTTATTCAGGACCTGGAGCTGTTTAAACCTCAATTAATGGACTCGGTCATCATCGGGTAATGTTAAACTATAGGAATCAAATCTGCTACGATTGTTTGGAATTGCAGGGTCCCTGCTTTTCCAAATCCAACTATTTATTTTTTAAAATACACAAATCTCAAAGACAGTTGATATTTATGCACAAATTTCGAAACAAATGAATGTTTGGATTTGGAAAAGCAGAACCCTGCAATTCTTTGGAATCGCAGCAGATTTGATTCCCAAACTATAATCAAAGGGTGTGTTTGGGTGGATGAAGAATAGCTACTATTCTGGATTAGCACTATTCTGAGCTACTAATCTACGTTTGGGTGTGTTTGGATTAGCGAATAGCCACTATTCTTTATTTGTCTTTTGTGAAATTGTTCACTATTCTACTAATCCTACAAAATGTTGGAATAGCTACTATGCTACAAAATGTCGATAGAATATAGCTTTATCAATCACGCATTATCTGAAGCAGAACTGACATAGTAATCTACAATTTAATCTTTACAGCCAAAATATTTCTAAACAAATTAAAGAATAATTTTGAATTGCAGATCAGATCAAGAAATTCAACCATAATTATCCATTCTTCATTGATGAACTCAGAAGCGCGGATAAAGTAGGATCATCATCTCCGAATTCAGAACACAAATATTAAACACGAAATTGATAAAGATTGAAATTTTGCCATTTCTTGACACAAATCATACATTAAAAATTCGTGATCTGTAACACTGAATGGCCATTAGAATCTAGCACAAGCATTGGGGCTTTTTTCTTCAATAGTTTTCTCAGATAAGCCCGGGGTAAGCACCGTGCATCAATTTAGGATTATAGACAAACAGAAACTAAAAATCATAACAATGGCTACAAAACAAGAGTAAAAAAATCGTAGCAAAGACGAAGAAATAATTACCCGGCAGGGAGGTCTGCTACCATTTGTCTACAAGAAAGAATTGTACAATGAAATGCCAAGATTGCAATTAATATAGAAAATATAGAAACCCTAACACTCGGAGAGAGAGAGAGGGAGAGAGAGTACTTCGTCGCCGCTGCTCAGTTAATAAAAATCGAGAGAGAGGAACTAGGGTTCTGTCGATGAGGACATCAAGATTTGTGTGAGATTGATCAACGTAAATTACGAAGTTCGCACACGAATTTGATGCAGATCGGACGGCTCCGATCAGAATCGGCCTCCGTTGCTTCCCAGGTGAGGTAATTCGTTTTTGTAATCCGTTGATCTAAATCTGATTGGTGTGGCCCAGTCCAGTTCTCTTTTTGGTGGGCTTTACTATCAGAGTCGGGCTTTGTATATAAAAAGGCGGGTACGCAAGAACACTATAAAAGTTGTATTATTTTGGGCCTACCGAAGTAGCCGAGTAGGGGCCGCCACCTTTTTATGGGACTACAACCCACCACATTGCAAAGCCTTTTTATCATGGCTTTATGGTAGGCATTTGCTTTGAGCGGATTTGCCTTGTATTTGTATTAATCGAATTAGACATTTGATTGTTATTTTTAAATATATTTTTATGCTGGATAATAGTTCACAAACTACATACTGAATTGATGTATTATTTTTCTCCTTTAATTATTTATGTGCTTGTGTTGAATTCCTATATCAATTATTAATCTTGTGTGTTTTTGTTATTTTCCTCTTGATCTTTGCAGTAGTTAGCACAAATCTAAATCAAATACGAAACTGACAGGAATCATGACTCCAATAATTTCAAATGCCTTTTCATTTTTTTTTGTGAGGAACAAGAAAATTGCATTTTTAATTCTTTTGACTCTACCGAAATAATAAAATTGTACTGTTACTTACCACGTTCCTCAATCCTCTGACTCGTCCCTCAGTAATTTTACTCAAAAATTTCAAAGTCGTTACATAAATGAAAAGAGAATAAGATGGACCTGAGAGGTGAAAGTTGCTCAAAGCATTCACTAGTGTAAGAATCATCGTCAACCCTTTGCCAATTGCCATTTTCCTTTTTCTTTTTCGCTAGCTATGTCCTCTTCCTGTACGTTGCACAATGATCTAGAATCTAGGTGCAACAAATATTGATGGTTTACGCTGTTTCTGATAGAGATTCTTCCAACTCTTATATACATGAGTTCGGAATAAGATTTTATAAGTCTGAGCAGTTCAGATCGACTGTTCGGACTTTAATTGTATGATTTTTAGAGACTTTGGACGGTGTCCGGTCCAAAACCATTTGGACCAAACCTCATCCCCATGAGTTCATTAATCCAAGGTAAGATAGTAATTGTCCAAATCTTTAATATATTTAGTACCGTACGTAATTGCTATAATTACTATTTTATTGTCCATTATTATTTGTTACTTAACAAACTCAACATTATTCAATTCCAAAAAACCCAAGGGATATTGTGTACTCTTTTGACAACGATTAAAAAAGAAGTAAACTACATTAATTGCAGGTATGTCATATGAAGGGGTCATGATATATATTAATTAACTCTACTAACCTTTTTATTAACACAGGAGTATCAAAATATTTTAATATAATAGATAATTTTAACCTTCATTATTTTTTTCCTTTAATAATTGCCTCTGTCATATATAATAATAAAAATAATTTCCTTAAAAGTTTGTTTACAAAAAATAATATATATTGTTCATAGTATGTTTACATTTTCTGAAAAGTTAGATTTTTTAAATTAAGTACATATTAATTAAGCCGTATTCTTTATTTGTATTTTGTTACATTTAAAAAAAAAAAAAAAAAGACAACGCAAGAGTGAAAGATTTTATTATATTATATAGGTCTAGAACATTTTATACAACATTTTATGTTATCCGGCTCCACAAATTTTATTGACAGTCTACTTTTAATAAAAAAAAATTGGCAAATAACCACTACTAGAATTCTCGTTTTTTCCAATGGTCTGAAAAGACATTTCCAAGAGTATGAAGGGTCCATGGAAAAGAAATGGGCTTTTCTGACACAGTTAACCATTTCCAACGTCAAGCCCTTGGAATAAGTAGCGGATGGAAATAAATACTGTGTACCGTTGGAGATATATCAATAACACCCTTGGAAAAAGTTCGGCATGACCCGCGACCCACCAGAACAGAGCAAATATTGTATTATATTGAAGGCTCATGGAAATACTAGGGCCAATGCGCATGGAAATGTTTTACTGATGAAGTTTATATTATTTTATTGTTGGACTTATTATTTCCAAGGGTTTACCGTTGGAAAAGTTTTGCTTAGTCTGATTACAATATTTTATAGTGAATGTTCATGGAAATAGTTCAAAAAAGACCCATGGAAATGTTTTCTTGATTAAATGTATATTATTTTATAGATGGACATACTATTTCCAAGGAGTCAGCCCTTGGAAATGTTTTGCTTAGTCTGTTTATATTATTTAATAGTGAATGTTCATGGAAAAAGTTTAGAAAAGACCCATGGAAATATTTTCTTGATTCAGTTTATATTATTTTATAGTTGGACATACTATTTCCAAGGGTTAACCGTTGGAAATGTTTTGCTTAGTATCTTTATATTATTTAATAGTGAATGTTCTTGGAAATACTTGAGACAATGCGCATGGAAATGTATGATTTATTCAGCTTATATTATTTTATAGTGGGCCACACTATTTCCAAGGGTTAACCGTTGGAAATGTTTAGATCCTGGAGATAGAAACAATTATATATAATTTATGTCTCCCTTTGAATTGGCCAAATAAACATTATCATGACAGCAACAAGCAAGTTCTAATTGTGATAAACTGAAAAGAGCACAAATAATTTAGTGTAATACATATTACAAAACACAATATTGTGTAGCTAGCAATATTGTCAAACTAAGGAAGCAAAACATACATGTATAGCTTAACCATTTAATATTCTTGATCGGATTGCTCGGAATGATCGGATTCCCACCAATCTTCTTCATCAATGTGATACTCTTGCTCCACGCCTTGATCTTCCTCACCTACCTCTATGTTGTTTTCATCCGTAGCAATTGATTGCGGTGCATTTGTTGTTGGCGGAATTAAAGTTGGATCACTCACAAGTTCGAAATCGTCCGGTCCAAGGGCCATGCCATCCCAATCAAATTCCCGTTGATTTGGTGCCGAGATTGGATTTTCCGGCCTTTCCTCTTGGTAAAATTCAATGTTCGCATCAACAAACTCGTCACGAAACCTTGCTTTCGGGCTTGTTTTAATTGCCACCCACCATGGGCGTCTTTCGGCTTTGTCCGATGCATAAGGTAGGTAACACACTTGGGTTGCTTGAGCTGCTAATACAAACGGCTCATAAGTTGCAAGGCGAGAAGTATGATTAACCTCCACAAGTCCATGTTCTCGGTCCACCTTTACACCGTTTATTATGTCGAACCAATCACACCTAAAAATAGCTACCCTGTGGGCATCATATACTAACTCAATGACCTCTTGGAGAACTCCGTAGTAGTCAGTTGGTACGTCATTTCCATCCCACTCTCCTTTGATGCAAACACCGCTACTTTGAGTAACCTTGTTTTCCCCATATGTTTGTGTGTGAAATCGATAACCATTAACTTGGTACCCATCGTAGAAGTATGCTAGTTTGCTAGGTGTGACTCCTACCATTCGTATGTAGTCATCGCAATCTTCGCGAGAATTTAGTACCTTTTTCCGTAACCAATCAGCGAAACCATCTTGACGAATTTTCGGCAAATCATCTAGGCTTGTGGCTACTCCATTCATGAGCATTTGTGTATCAAACTCCCTATACATTCCAACATGTAGAGGTGTTAGATGTTGGTAGGTTATAATAGATACATTTGAAAGCATTAAAATGAAATTAATACAAAGGAGTACCCCATGTACTTCTCCGAGATCTCAGGACAGTTAAGGATGACATAGGTGTGTGCAACCTTCCAATCCTCATCACTAAGAGGCCTCCGTCTATCCTTGCCAATGGGACGGCCCGGATGGTCGAATATCGATAGATGCCCCCCCGTGGACTCAATGTTAGATGTGTCTGCAAAATAGTGGGTAGAAAATGTACCAATTTCTTTGGCAATTGTTGCCTCCACAATTGAGCCCTCAACTTGTGCCTTGTTCGTGACTCGCATCCTCTGTTATTTGTTATGCCTGTAATTGAATCAGCCACAAGTACTATTATAGTTTGTAAGTAGAAGCAATATGTAAGTTAAGTTTTTATTTAAATTGATTAAAAGACAAATCTTTCACATGAATACATCCATCGAGACGATACAGGTAAAGAGTTTGACAAGGAGATATTAAATTATGTGCCAAAACAAGCATCTCATTAAGGTTTCCTCTTGGTATTGTTATTAATGTCAAAGGCAGAAAAGTTAATATGGGATACTAACTTTTAGTGTTCCTCTTGCTATTGTAGTTACTGTGGGATTCCAATTACCAGGCCACTATGATATTCCAATTTATGTCCTACTGTAGTTAACTGTCATATTCCAATTACTGTGAGGGTTCATCCATGAGATGGTTGAGTTCCTCTTGCTATGGTTATAGTGGAAACATTTTTGAAATTTTTTTGGTGGAGGGCATGCAAAATTTATTTCAGATACAAATAACATATTTCCTTGTGTTTATATACTTAGGGTCTGCCATGCCTTACACCACCAAATCAGGGAGGGACTTTCACTGCACTATTAAATCAAGCTAGAAACGATGAACATGCCACAGATGGAACCGAGATGAATCCGTGGTTCGGTTCTGAGTCTAGCTTCAATGTGAACCGGCCCATTTAGCTTCGAAGTGTGCCATTTAGGATTAATATGCATCTTAGTTCTTACAAATGCTCAACAGGGGGTAACTAATTTTGTGACCTTTAGTTAACAGGTGGTATATTTTGGTAACATTACAAGTGCAATACAGGTCTCTTTTTGTAATGTGTTTTGCACATATTTTGGTATATTTACAAGTTCAATAGGTCTCTTTTTGTAATGTGTTTTGCACATATTTTTGGTACAATGTATGATGACTACCACAAGAAATTATATGCTGTCCATTCTGATATGTTTGTGTTTGTATTTATTTATATTTGTGCTTGTGTTTATTTTGTTAAATGGGAACTGGGGAATATATAACAGTACCGGGTTGGTACAGGGTGAATTGCATAATGTGGGCAAATTATTACATTACCAGTAAACATTACATTTCCATGAGAATTCCCATGGAATAACTAAAATTACACATCCTTGGAAAAGCTTACGCATGGAATAGGTCAAGTGGATCCCACCTCGTCCCCCCTTGGAAATACTCTCGTGGGGTCCATCTATACTCCCTTGGAAATACTATGCGGGTCCCAGGTCGGCTACCCTTGGAAATAAACTAGTGGGACCCACCTTAATCATCCTTGGGAATACTCAGTGGGTCCCAGGACCGATACCCTTGGAAATAGTCAAGTGGGCCCCACCTTACCCATCGTTGGAAATACTCAGTGGGTCCCAGGTTCAACGCCCTTGGAAATAATCAAGTAGGGCCCACACGATGCCCTTGGAAATACTACAGACTTGGGCCGGGTGTTAAACTATTTCCATGCGTCACTTTTCCAAGGGGCTTCGGTTGGAAAAAGTAAGATAATTTCTTTTCCAAGGGTAACCCATGGAAAAGGCAGATTTTTTGACTATTTCCAACGAGGCTTGTTGCGACGGTAGTATTTCCAACGGATACCGTTGGAATAAGTCATTTTTGGGCTTATTCCAACGGTACCCCGTTGGAACAAGCCCTTTTCCTGCCATTGGAAAAAACGAGAATTCTAGTAGTGAACATTTTCTATAATTTTTCAAAAATCACTTATGAACATGACATGATTACTTATATAAATTAAACGTAAATTGATCATAATTAAATAACCATAGTGAATGCAATTTTTCATGAATAATTTTGATAGTCTATAATATAAAATAAAAAAATAATAATAATACAACTTAACGCTACAATAAAAAATACATTGATCATGCTAAAATTAAGTACAATAAACTTTATTCCTAAAATGATATTTATTGTACTTAACGGTACAAGGCAAATCCGCCTTTATGATATTTACTAGCACACAAAATAAATCAAAAATAAACTGAGAACTTTTCTATTATAAATTGCGCAACAAAAAAACCATCATTTGGTTGGCAAAGACTTCTTTTTGGGAGGTCGTATGTTCGAAATTTAAATGGAGAATCTCTAGTAGATATTAAGATAATTATGTGACTTAACATCCAACTTTACGCAAAAAAAGAAAGAATTATTTAGATAACTTCTAATATGAAATCATACATATTTTGACTTTTATTTCAAAAAATAAGTAAACAAAAAAATAAACATTCAAATAAAATAGCAATTATCGCGTGCTATATATTTTAAATAGTCTTACAAAACACTAACGACTTGTTACCATGGAGTTGAGATCATCCAAAATGATGGAAATAGTTCATTGTGAGTGTTTCCATGGAAAAACCAAATAGGTAATTTCTTTGCAATATCATACATACCAAAAGAATGATTACGAATGTCACCTTGCACCGTACTAAAGGCATCTTCCGTAAAGTAGATGCAGTTTGCTCTGCCACTGTACCTTTGTGCCGGTAGAGAAAATGAGCCATTATTTCCTACGAACAACAACTGATCACCAATGGAGTCTATCTCAAACCATTCATATTTACTGTGAAAAAGATGAGCATCCAGACTGTCTGGACTACATTTGTTCAGTGAATGAACTTTACATTTATATTTTTGTGTTCTATAGACTAGTAATAGATGTCCCGATGCCATGACCAAATACTTCCGACTAATGTCATAGCAATCAATAGAAAGTCCCCAAGTAACCATTTCTGTGGAATTTGGATCTATGATACTGAAAGATATTAAAACACCCACATTAGTAGTACAATAAAATTTGCCTTCATAATAAATTACATCAGAAAGGATATGTAAGTAATCTCTGACGACATTCGTCCATTTTTTATCTCCTATCCTACAATAGGAGAGTGTCTGCATTCGTCCAACTATTGCCATTATGATGCAATCTTGTTCCGATATTGTTGGGTTCATTGATAAGATTGCTTTCCGTATATAACTAGAGCCTTTTCGGGGGATATTTGTTTCACTGTCATAAGTTGATCTTATGGTGAAAGTGTCGACCGAGGGAAGTTGTATTACACGCCTCGTGAATGGGTTCAAAAGGCTTACTTCCATACTATCAATACCAACTAGAACAAGCCATCCCCATGAAGATCCACAGACTCTCTTGTTAGCTGCTTCTGGCATAAATATTTGGTCACTTGCTAGTTCTCCACTCATTTTAACAAACTTATGCGAATTTGAACCTTTTTTGCTATCATTGAGCAATAATATTGGAACTCCAATTAGTATATTTCTAGAAAGACAAGAGAAACGATTGATATACATAAGTCGCCACGATCTGCAGACTGCGCCTATTGTTGAAAAATCAACATAACACATCTTCTTCATAATCTCATCTAAAATGTCTTCGGGAATATTAGCCCAATCGCTCATGGGCAATGCTAAGCACCAAATTAAGTTTAAGTTATTGTTTTATATTTGACTCTTTGAAATAATTTCAACATAAGCAAGACAAAATTCAAGAAAATTAACTAAATGATTATGATGACAAAATGAAGAAAAAAGACATTTTTAAGTTTAGTAACTAAAGACAATGTTATATGTGTGGGAGGTTGCATATTCAAAATCCAGATATGCAGAGAGTGTTTAAAGCTAGTGAGAGAGGCTTAACACCCTTGTGTTAAAAGAATGTTAAGCTAGTGATTAATCACAAATCTTTATCTCAAAATTGAAGACTCGACCAACAAATTTTCTTAAAAAAATATAAAACAAATATGAAAAGAAAACTCACTTGGACTAGAGGACGACCTGGTTGCTTGATACTTGGGGCATTGGATTTCCTCTTTCCACAATTTAAGCTTGAGTTGTATTTGTTTGAGCATTAGTTTTAACATGATTTGTTGGTGCTCAAAATTTGTTAGGCTTTGATAATTAATACAGGAAGGAGAAAGATTTAGGCATCAAGATAAACCAAGATATTTATATAAAGCCTAGTCTTAAAAAAAAAAAGATGACATGTAAATATTTAAAAAAAGAATTACTATCTTAAGCCAATTTAATTGAAAGGCTCTATTTTTTTAGGGTGTCAATTTTAAAAGTACTTTTTATTGTTTGTCATATACTACAATAATTTATTTTATCTGCGTGGATGAAAATGACTATTGCTGAGGATATTGCTATTACCGACCGGATTATCCACGAGAGTTCCGACACAACTGTTTTACCCACGTGAATAAAACAAGCTCTCCGGAAATCAAGTTTGCATGTAATGTGTTGCTTTACAATGATTTCTGCTATTGTAAGTCTATTAATTAAGATAAGAATATGACAATGCAAATCTTGACGAGTGTAGAATACTTAATTTACACAATAAAAATATTTATTTTGGGTGTAATTTTTCGTCACAAGGAAATTCAATATCCATAAGGTTCGCATAAAATGCAATCTATTATAATCTTAAACTAGAAACCGAAAGATAATTTATAAGATATTTCTTCCAAATGTTTTGTTACCTGCTGAAACCTTTGAGAGAGGGAGATGGAGCAGTAGAGCACTTCTCAGCCGTTTGCCAGGGGGAGAGGGGGGTGTCCGATGCCCATCGGACCAAACTCGGTTCGATGGGTGGTTTCTACCGTCCGATCCACTTCAAGATTTGTGCACATTACTTTAATATCCGTGCTATTTGCTTTAATATCCGAGCACACAGATCTTGAAATAGATCGGACGGTAGAAACCACCCATCAAACCGAGTTTGGTCCGACGGGCATCGGATACCCTCCTCTTCCTTTGCCAGGACATCAAATGAAAAAACAACAGAGACAGAAAGTAGGGTTCTGTCCATATGAACAAGTCAGGAGGGGTAATTGAACTAGGAATATAAAGGGTATCAGAAGGAAAATTGGAACTGATAATATGGAAGGCATACAAGGCATGGAACTGGTAATTGAACTAGGAATAGAAAAGGAAATAATGCAGCAGTTTCTTCTTTTACATCCCTAGTTTTCACATGTTTTTCCTTAAGATTTGAAGTAGGATAATTGTAATTTTTCATTTCATCTTGCCGTGTTTTAATTCTAGGAAACTCTGTAAACTTTATTTAGAAGTAATGCAATACCTAAGGATTTTTCTCAAAAAAAAAAAAGTCAGGAGGGGTAATTAGGTTATGAGGTAATTATTTTTGTAATCCGTTCATCTAATATTGTTGAGTTTGGCTAGTATGACATCAGTGTCATTTCAGCCTATATAACACCAATTCCAAAACCTATCGAATCGATTTTAAACGGTGAATCCAAACCGCTCAAAACAATCTACTTCATTAATTGTGCATTTACATGCAAAATTTATATATATTTTTTTAATTTATTTAATATCAAGTCAAGAGGTCAAATGTGAGAGTTTTTAAGTTAATTCCAATGCATTTATTTTCCAAGATTTTTGACCGCTTGACTTGATACTAAAAATAACTCGAATTTTTTTTCATATAAACGTATCACTCATAAATGAAATTGGTTTAAACAGTTTGAATTAGTTGTTTGAAGTCTATCCAATGAGTTTTGAAGTTTGTGTCATATGATATTGATATTATACTAGCCGGACTCAATATTGTTTCTAATTTATATTGAAACATTGATGATAAGTTCTAATCTCGCAGAAGTCATAACAATATTTAACAAACCTTCACACTTCAATGGGCACATAAATTTTCAATTAATTTATTTTTTATGCATTTATTTTCAAAAGAGTGATATACAAACTCCCGAAACTTTTACTGTGACAAAGAACTCCTCGTCAATCTTTTGTTTGTGACAATCCTATTAAACTATCCACTGTTAGTGACAATTACTACCTGATACGTCCTAGTCTCGGTAGTAGGCCGTATCGTCTCGAGGCAGACTCGAAACCGAGATTGTTTGAGTGTGCGTGTGTGTTTTGGGTATTTGGACTCTGACCTGTAGAAAACCTTGTGTGAATTTGTGAACTCCCTTCTCAGTCTGACTTTGGGCCTTTTATAGGGAGGCCCTGAAGCTGTCGCTTAGCGCCGACCGAAAGGCCTGACACTGTTCCTGCCAGACAGTACGAAGGTGGTTACATAAGTCACTCCATACGAGTGATCCGAATCGGTGGGCCGGGCTCCTCTCGAGGCTTCCCTTCCGGGCCCACCAACAGGCCTTCCCGGGCCTGTTTCGGTTAGTCCGGTCAGGAAGTCCTACTGAGCCCATTATTGTTATTTCGGTTTTGGGCCTAGAGCAGGCCTGGTCCTGGATATTGTGCTGGGCTAGGCTATTTAGGGCCTGGAATTTATGACCCTATCACTACCTAACTTTTGTAACTAAGTAATTTTATTCTTATTAAAAAAATATTTATGAATTATGAAAATAGAAATAAAAGATTTCAGGGTTTTCCGGATATAATGTTGAATCATTGTATTTTGTATCGTATCTGCATTAATTTCAAATCAAATAAAATCGAATCGTTAAGATGCACTATATGTGAAATAAAACTAGGACTATTAACATCATATGGTTGTAATTCATTTGAATTCTCTACAGGTATATGGTATTGTATACTAGAGAAAGAACCTTGTAAAATTGAATTAATATCCTAAATTCTGCTCTAATTTGTTGTTCTTTTTATTTGCCTTTTTTTTTCTTGGGCTCATGGCTGAGGCGCGCATTGAGAAGAGCTCCAGGGAAGAAATGCAAAAAGGTAACTAAAATAATAATGAACACACCCCTCAATTTCTTGGAAAGATAATTAGCTGAGTTTCTTATTTGTTTCGTACTCTGTGCATGGAATTATATCTAGGTGCCATAACCTTTGAATAATAGAGAGTTCTGTCTGTCGGTTGGGGACATGGAGAGGAAGGGATTGTGAACCTGTGATGACATGTTTGTGCCTTTATGATGTTTTCTATCACACAGAATAAACAGAAAAAGAAACAGAGGGAAACAAAATTAAGAAACTGATAGCTATAAATTGTGCAACAAAAAGAATCAGCTAGATATATAACTTCTAAAATGAAATCACACAGGAGGCTTTTGAACTTCAACTTCAAAAATAAATAAGTTATATAATTAACAAATAAATAAACATCTTAATTAATAAAATAGCAATTACCGTGTTATATTTTAAATAGTCTCAAAAACATTAGCGACTTTTACCATGGAGTTAGGATTATCCAAAATGATGGACAAAGTTGATCCCGAGCGTTTCCAGTGCAACGATAAGTAAATTTTTTTCCAATATCATACATACCAAAAGGATAATGATTATGAAGGTTACTTTGCACGTTACCAAAAGCATCATCTGTGAAGTAGATGCGGTTTACTCTACCACTGGGCCTTCGTACCGGTAGAGAAAACGAGTCATTATTTCCTATGAACAACGATTGATCACCTATGGAGTCTATCGTAACCCACTGATATTGTAAATCATGACAAAGAACAGACGGATTGCATTTGCTCAATGAATAAACTTTAAATTTATATTCGTGTGTTCTATAAACTAGTAGAAGACGTCCTGATGACATGACCAAGTAATTCCTGCTAATGTCATAGTAATCTGTAGGAAGTCCCAAAGAAAAATTTTCTGCGGAATTTGGATCTATAATGTAGACACTATGCTTGGTACATGCATAAAATTTTCCTTTGTTATATATTACATCACAAAGTTCTGGTAAACAACCATCGACATTCGTCCATTTTTTATCTCCTATCCTACAATAGGAGAGTTGTCTCATTTGTCCAACTATTGCTATTATGATGCAGTCTTGTTCAGATATTGCCGGGTTCATGGATAAGATTGCTTTGTGTATATACCTAGAGCCTTTAAGGGGAACATCTGGTTCACCGATGTAAGTTAACCTTATGGTGAAAGTGTCGACCGAGGGAAGTCGTATTATACGTTTGGTGAATGGGTTTAAAAGGATTACTTCCATACTATCAGTACCGGCTAGAACAAGCCAACCCCATGAAGATCCACATACCGACTTGTCTGCTGCCTCTGGCATAATAAATATGTTGTCACGTGCTAATTCTGAACTCATTGTAACAAACAAGCCTGGATTTGAGTCTGATTTGCAAGCATTCAACAATAATATTGGGACTCCAAATGGTATATTTCTAGGATGACAACAGAAGCGATTGATGTACATAAACCGCCACGATTTGCATACGGCACCAAATATTGAAAAATCAACATAGCATGTCCTCTTCATAATCTCATCAACTATGTCTTCGGGAAGATCAGCCCAATCGCTCACAGACAATGCTAATCAACAAAGTTTTAGTTATTCTTTTATATTGACTCTTTGAAATAATTTAAACATAAGCAACATAATATTCAAGAAAACTAAACGATTCAAGATGTGCATTTTATTTAATTCCAGTCTTCCGGGATATCTATATATGTCATGATTCAGATGAGAAAATGAACATAATAAAAACTATTATGAAAAAAATAAAAAATAAAAGGAACCCGGATAAAGAGTCTTTAAAAGTGAGCTAGAGTCTTGCTTTCCATCTTTATCTTAAAAAAAATAGTTTGGTGGTTATCAACGAATCTCTATCTCAAAAAAAAAAAAAAAACTTACTTGAACTAGAGGACGACCTGGTGTCCAGATACTTCACGCATTGAATTTTCTTTTTCCACAATTTAAGCTTGAGCAGTATTGGATTGTGCATTAGTTTTAACATGATTTGTTGGTGCTCCTAAAATTTGTTAGTGTGTTGATAATTCATACAGGGAGACAAAAGAATCAGGTATATATTATCAATATATAGGAAAGATGACACCTAATCAGTCATAAAATATTTACTATTTGAAGTCTATTAAATAGAACCTATTTTTAGAGGACTATTTAAAACTATTTTTTTATTAATTGTTTGTTATATAGCATGTTAATCACAACAATAAAATCTTCATAAATTATATTTGTATGTATTTTTTTGAAGGTTGTCGGTGAAATACCGGCAACAGATATATTGATAAAATAGTTATTTGCATGGGCAGGAAATACCCTTTTAATAGTAAAGAAAAACAATCTAACTATCTCATATAGCCTCTAATAAGGTGCAGTAAGACTTCCTCTATGATCTACACACTTTGCATCCAAAAGGAAATATCAATTGTTGTATCATTTATCAATAAATAAACTGATTTTCGCTCGTTGGAAAAGAACCTTCTGTTCCTTTCCCTCCAGAGTGTCCAAGGATCTGCTGCCCATATGACATTCATCTGCATCCTATTATGACCTGTGAGGTTCTGTTGCGCCAACTTCCAATTACCGCATAGACTACCCCCCCCCCCCCCCCCCCCCCCCCGGGTCGGAATTGGATGTTGAAATGTGCGAACAGTCCTTGCCAAAAGCTCTGTGCATATGGACATGACCACATTATGTGGTTCCTGGTTCCACTGCTACCGAGGGATAAAGATGGCATCCCGGTCATAAGAACCTATTGCGTTAAGATCTTATTAGCTCGCATCAGCCAAACGAAATTTTTTTACTTTCATGGGAACTCGCATCTTCCAAAGGACAGCTTGATCAGCGGCTAGAATTCTCCTGTGATGAATTAGTCTGTATGCCAAAGCACAAGTAAATAATACTGATGAATTTAAGTGCTTGCATATAATGCAAGGGCATATTGCGGAAAGAACAATTATATTTGTATGTAGCATGCTGATTTGCCATAATTTATGTTATTTTGAACTTTACTACAAGTATTTAGTCAAGAATATTATGAGAATACAAATTTGGAAGATTGTGGAAATTACACGATAATAAACTGCATTTCCCCTGTGTCATTGATTCCATAATTAGGCACGTGAAATTCGATCTATTATGAACTTCAAAAAGAATCCAGAAGTTAAATTATAAGATATATCTTTCCAAGTGTTTTGTTACATATAATTGATAAGTTTTAACCTCTCAAAAAGTCATAACAATTTTCAACAAACCTTTATACTACAATGGGCCCCAAAAATTTCAATGACTCTTTTAATGCATTTACTTCAGAAGGGTGTTACGGAAACTTTTCACTTGTGACAAAGAGCTCCTCAATCTTTGTTTTTAACAATAATCTATAAACTATCGATTGTTTCTGAAAATTACTCCCTAACCTTTTTAACTAATTTTATTCTTATTTAAATTTATTTATGAATTCCTGCTACTATATATTTTCAGTAAGGATTATAGATCAAGAACAAACACTTATTTAAAGTACCTGAATTTTGGTTTTTCATAAAATATAATCTTTTTCTATGAAAAAATTTAAAGCATACAAAGTAAATAGGAAGACAGAAAATATATGTTCTTTTACACTAAATATTTCAAAAGGAAAATAACATTGACCTTTATGGTACATAAGAAGGATTACCTGTATTAAAATCAAATATATCATCCTCACCGTAGCGAAAACCTCTGCTGGCCGTCAATATTACGTACCAGTCAGTAGTCACTGCTGGCATCTGACTGACATAACTGACCGTCATGATTTCAGTTATTTCATGCTGTTTAAATGGGGAATTTACAAAACTATGTTACTTTAATAAGTATATGCTAAGTCTATCTCTAGAATTGGTGATGTGTTTGACAGGAATAGTTCTTTATTATAAAATTTGTCAAGCGTGTCTTGTAGTTTCAATTAGAAGTTGTTATTTTAATAAGTATTATGTGATGTCTAATGCTAGTTTGGTTCATTTTGTCAATAATGGGGCCGGGTTGGTTTCCTTCAAAGTCCAAGCTTGCCTGAGAACAAAAACATCAGGACCAGTATCAGTATTGTTAAGTTGAACTTAATTGGTACCTTTTCGAATAAAATTGTAGATTCAGTATAGCATGAATCATTGATAAGGTGGCAGCAGCGATCCTACAGTAATGAATGGTGTCAGATATATCATTTCGATTGTGATTACAAAACAAGAGTTAAGGAATCATAGCAAATTAAGACGAAGAAATAATTACCCGGCAGGAGAGATGAGGTGTGCAACCATTTGTCAATAAGAAAGAATTGTACAATGAAATGCCAAGCATGGAATTAATATAGAAAATATAGGAATCCTAACACTCGGAGGTAGGGCTGTCAAAAAAGCTCGTAGCTCGTGGCTCGCTCGTGACTCACATCTGGCTCGATCGGTAACAACTCGTTTGATAGTGGACCGAGCTGTTAACGAGCTGGTTCGCTAACAGCTCGGGCCAAAATTAACGAGCTGAGCTAAGGCCTAGCTCGCTCGACAGCTCGTGAGCTAGCTCGGCTAGGCATCAATTTGTGAATTTGTGTGTATTTTATACTGTCAAGCTTAGTCCAGCTCGGTTTAACTTGGTCCACCTCGGTTCAGCTTGGTCCAGCTAGGTCCAAAAAAGTTTGTAAAATTTACTTTCTTCTTAATTAAAACAAGGTCCAACCAAATCCAGTGAGCCAGCTCGCGAGCTAGCTCGTCAAGAGTTTGAGCTGAGATTTTACCTCGCGAGCTGTTAATGAACTGGCTCACTAACAGCTCAGTCCAGAATTAACGAGCTGAGCTAAGGTCCAGCTTGGCCCGAACCAGCTCATTTATAGCCCTACTCGGAGGGCAGGATCCAACACCATTTGTGCTAGTGCATGCGCGTGAGAGAGAGATTTTGTCGAAAGAGAGGAGAAGAGTACTTCTTAGATGCTGCTATGGTTATAAAAATCCAGAGAGAAAAATTAGGGTTTTGTCGATAAGGACATCAATCTCCGTGCTTCCCAGAATCCCAGGAGAGGTAATTAGTTTTTGTAATCCGTTGATCTAAAAATAATAGGTGGGCCCAATCCAGTTCTCTTTTTGGTGGGCTTTCCATTTTAATGATGCGGCCCGCAATAGAACACAATAAAAGTTGTATAATTTTGGGCCTACAAATTAAACATAACTGTGTGCCCGAATACAACCAGAAGTAGGAAGACAATATTTAAAGAAGTTGCAATGATTGACAACTTTTAAAAAAAGTAAATTACATTACTGCAGGTACGTCATGTGTAGGGTTGATGATATTAACACTACCCATACTTTTATGAACACATTATGATAAATTAATATTATATTGTGAATTACATCGATATGGATAAAATTAAGTAAAATTAACTTTATTCCTAATATGTTTCTTGTGATGCACAATTGATCCAAAATTTTCATACATATTCAATAAATAAATAAATCTAGTAATTATAGAAATTAAATATTTAACAAATTTCACAACAGTAATTTGTCACATCTCTGATTTTGACCATTCCAGAATGTGATTATAACATCATCATTGCATGTTTTCTTGATCTGTCGTCAACCTACTTCGCCAACAGAAAGGAAACAAAAATAATAATACGGAGACAGCTACAGCTCAATAATAACCAGTTATTTAACAACGTGTTTCTCTATAATTGGTTTAATTTAACAACCATTCAAACAGGTAAGGACTAATCCACACAAATACATATCAAATTATGCATGCATATTTAATCGGCGATAACATGTCAATCAGGGTTATCCGTAAAATAAGTCACACAATGTCCACACCATTGAAATCCCTACTCAGAGGTGATTGCCAACTTCCACAACACACATGTGTGATCCTTACTCATAGGCGATTCCCACATTCTCGATCATAACACACAATTTTATCACATCACAAATCAAATCCAACCTCATACCCACTATCTCGTTAAATATGTCATCATAATTCAATACGCAATATCTATATCCAAATCAATTATACAAAACGAAAACACAAATTATAAATAAATATGATTATCTGATATCGAGACATTCATAATTTCAAATCAAATTGAAATGAAATCAACAGTTTGGAATCATCAGTGACGTAGTTGGAATTTCAATCTCGACATAATCAAAGCTCAAAATCGTTATAAAAAAAATAGTTCTCCATTTTCTCTTTAATTTTTCTTCTTCTTTTCTCTTATTTCTGTTTTTCTAAGTTTTTTTTTTTTCTCTTTTTATTTGGATCAGTTGATTTCTAAAATGAAATTAGCGGACGCATTACAAAGGGGTCAGGGGATTATTATTTATTTGATTCTCTTTAGAGGGGTGCGTGGGAGATGCGCTGATTGGTTTCCTGTATATTTATTTTTAATTGAAATGGATATAAATACGTGATAACCATATAACAAAAAATATAGATATATTTTTTTGTCAAATCTTTGATTTAGCGAATAAACCAAAAATGATAATTTCACGATTTCATTTTTCTTGATTTTATTTGAAATTATATTATTCATAATTATTTTTCTCCAAAGACATAATAGTGTTGTATTAATAAAATATATTATCAAAATATCAATAGTATATATTGTCTCATGAAGAAATTGTGTAAGCATAAATAAATGACTTAATTTTTCGGAATGTTTACAAATTACATATGAAATTGAAAAGATATGTTAGCTGAAAAAAATTTAAAGATGGTTAAAATTGGTTACACATCTATTTTTTTTTTTAAATGTTGGGTAATAAAACGACGAGTAGTGTTAATATGCTCAGCCCGTATGAAGGCCCAATCAGCCCATATTATATTCGAGATATAGGATTCTCAACGAAATTCATTCGCCCTTAAATTAATTTTTTCACCTTTAGATGAGTTACTTGTTAATTTTTTGTATTGTTGGTTAAAATTCTTTATTTAGGTATAATCACATAATAGAGATGTTTCATGAGATAAACAGTAGTTGGAAATATATTTAGCTGCCGTAACTTTTAAGACCGTCCTCCAGACGAGTGGAACTAAAGGGAGGGGAAGGGAGAAACGCGGGCAGAGGGAAGATTTCGCCGGGCCGGTGGGTTTACTCTGCTTCAGAAGAGGTGAAAGAGGGAGGGAGCGGAGGAGATCGCTACAGTGCGGAGGGAAATGCGCTGCGAAGTTTTGGCAAAATCCTTCACCCCCAAATCGGGGTGGAGACAAGGTGAAATTGGCGGGTTCTCTTTCCTTTTCTTTCCATTATTGATGGTTCCCCTCGTATTTGTGGAGCACAGCCTAAAAGTAGAGAGGCGTTATGAACTTGTGTAATGACATGTTTGTGCCTTTATGATATTTACTAGCACACACAAAATAAAACAAAACGAAGCTGATAACTTCTAACAGAAATTTTTCAACAAGAAGTAGTTAATTAGATGACTTACAATATGAATCATATAGATGACATTTTGAATTTTAATTAAAAAAAAAAAAGTAAACAAATAAAAAAAAACATTCTAATAAAATAACAATTCCGTGTGCTATATTTTTAATAGTCTCTCAAAACATTAATTACTACTTGTTACCATGGAGTTGGGCTCATCCAAAATGATGGAAAAGGTTCATTCTCAGCGTTTCCATTGAAAAGCCAAGTAGATTTTTTTGCAATATCATACATACCAAAAAAATTATTATGAAAGTCACTTTGCACCATACCAAAGGCATGTTCCGTAAAGTAGATGCAGTTTGCCTTGCCACTATGCCTTTGTGCCGGTAGAGAGAACGAGTCATTATTTCCTATGAACAATAATTGATCACCTATGGAGTCTATCTCAAACCATTCATATTGCGAATGGTGACGAAGAGCAGGCGGAACACGTTGACTACATTTATTCAGTGAATGAACTTTAAATTTATAATTTTGTGTTCTATAGACTAATAATAAACGTCCCGATGCCATGACCAAGTACTTCCGGCTAAAGTCATAGCGATCAATAGAAAGTCCCAAAGTAACCATTTCGGTTGAATTTGGATCTATGATGTTGAAAGACATTAAAATACCTCTATTAGTAGTGCCATAAAGTTTTCCTTCATAATAAACTATATCAGAAAGTGAATGTATGTAACCTTCGACATTCATCCAGTTTTTATCTCCTATCCTACAATAGGAGAGTCTCCGATTTTTCCCAACTATTGCCATTATGATGCAATCTTGTTCCGATATTGTCGGGTTTGTTGATACGATTGCTTTGCGTATATAACTAGAGCATTTAAGGGGAATATTTGGTTCATCGTCATAAGTTAACCGTTTGGTGACAGTGCCAACAGGGGGAAGTCGTATTACACGCCTCGTCAATGGGCCGGTTCAAAAGACTTACTTCCATACTATCAATACCTGCTAGAACAAGCCATCCCCATGAAGATCCACAGACCCGCTTGTTAGCTGCTTCTGGCATAAATATTTGGTGTCTTGCTAGTTCTCCATCCATTGTAACAAACTTGCGCGAATTTGAATACTGATTGCAATTATTGAGCAATAATATTGGAACTCCGATTGGTATACTTTTGGAAAAACAACAGAAGCGATTGATATACATCAACCGCCATGATTTACAAACTGCACCTAATGTTGAAAATTCAGCATAGCACATCTTCTTCGTAATCTCATCTAAAATGTCTTGGGGAAGATTAGCCCAATCGCTCGTGGACAATGCTAAGCATCAAATTAAGTTTCAGTTATTTGTTTTATATTTGACTCTTTGAAATAATTTAAACATAAGCAAAACAAAATTTCAAGAAAATTAACTAAATGATTACAATGAGAAATTAAATGAGCATAATAGAAACAATAGACAAAAAAAAATGATCTAGTAACTAAAGGCAATGTTCTATGTATGGGAGGTTGTAGATTTGAAACTCAAATATACACAGGGAGAGTGTGTTTAAAGGTGAGAGAGGCTTAACACTTTTATGTTAAAAGATGTTGAGTGGTTATTCACAAATCTTTATCTCAAAATTGAAGACTTGACCATCAAATTATCTCAAAAAGTTATAAAAGCAAATATGAAAACAGAACTCACTTGGCCTAGAGGACCACCGCATGTGGTGGCCAGATACTTGGGGCATTGGATTTCCTCTTTCCACAATTTAAGCTTGAATTATATTTGTTTGAGCATTAGTTTTAACATCATTTGTTGGTGCTCAAAATTTGTTAGGCTTTGATAATTAATACAGGAAGGAGAAAGATTTAGGTATCGAGATAAACAAAGATGTTTATAGCCTAGTCTTCAAAAAAACAAGATGACATGTAAATATTTAAAAAAAGAATTACTATCTTGAGCCAATTTAATTGAAAGGCTCTATTTTTAGAGGATGTCAATTTTAAAAGTACTTTTTATTGTTTGTCATTACTACAATAATTTGTTTTATCTGCGTGGATGAAAATGACTATTGCTGAGGATAAGCTGACAAAAATTATTATATGTGAGGATATTGCTATTACCGACCGGATTATCCATGAGGGTTCCGCCGAAATTTTTATAAATATACAAAATCCTAAATTAATTTAACAATCTATATATTTTTTATATTAATTTCCAAATCTATCCAAACCGCTGACACTGTCAGCAGTTTCAGAAGTCAGAACCACTGACTTTGTCAGCGGTTTCAAACAGCTAGAACCGCTGACAGAGTCAGCGGTTTAAGCCAAGCACGATTTTTTATGCTTTCTGCACGCTTTTTGAAACAACAAACGACTCATATTAAAACAACGAACGACTCAGATTAAAACACTGTTTGTAATCATTACAGAGTTGCACAGTTTCATCCGAATTGAATTTAATATAATTTTTCATTTAATTATTTTATTTAATTAGAAAATATTATAATTTACTTATTTTTTTATTAAAATATTAGAAATATTTTTATATTTTTTTTAAATTAGATAGAATACCATATAATTTGATTTATTAGAAACACATAAACAAATAACCCGGATCAATATTTTTCAGATCGGATTTTTCATGGCTGTAAGAAAAATTAAAATATTTCTTTGTGTGTTATTAGAAAAAAATAAAAATGATGTGAATCTGAATTATTGATCCCGGTTCAAAAGTCACTTCTAGGTAAATACAGAAAATATTATGGTCTTTCTATTTTTGAAAAAATAAAAATTTAACAAAAATATCTAACATTATCTAACATTAAATTTTTGACTTTAGACTTAGATATTTTTGACTTTAGACTTTAGAGTTAGCTGACACTGTTATTTTTGACTTTAGACTTAGATATTTTTGTTAAACTTTTATTTTTTCAAAAATAGAAAGACCATAATATTTTCTGTATTTACTTAGAAGTGACTTTTGAACCGGGATCAATAATTCAGATTCAAATCATTTTTATTTTTTTCTAATAACACACAAAGAAATATTTTAATTTTTCTTACAGCCATGAAAAATCCGATCTGAAAAATATTGATCCGGGTTATTTGTTTATGTCTTTCTAATAAATCAAATTATATGGTATTCTATCTAATTTAAAAATATATATATATATATATATATATATCTAATATTTTAATAGAAAAAATAAATAAATTATAATATTTTCTAATTAAATAAAATAATTAAATGAAAAATTATATTAAATTCAATTCGGATGAAACTGCCCAACTCTGTAATGATTACAGTGTTTTAATCTGAGTCGTTCGTTGTTTCAAAAAGTGTGCAGAAAGCATCAAAAATCGTGCTTGGCTTAAACCGCTGACCCTGTCAGCGGTTCTAGCTGTCTGAAACCGCTGATGGAGTCAGCAGTTTTGGCTTCTGAAACCGCTGACACTGTTAGCGGTTTGAATATATTTGGAAATTAATATAAAAAATGTATAGATTGTTAAATTAATTTGAGATTTTGTATATTTATAAAAATTTCGGAGGGTTCCGACACTGTTAAACTGTTTTACCCACACGAATAAAACAAGCTCTTCGAAATAATGTTTGCATGTAATGTGTTGCTTTACAATGATTTCGGCTATTGTAAGTTCATTAATTAAGATAAGAATATGACAATACAAATCTGAACGAGTGTAGAATACTTTACACAATAAAATTTTATTTCGTGTGTAATTTTCTTTACGGTCGACATTCATCAATATCCATAAGGTTCACATAAAATGCATGCAATCTATTAGAATTAATCTTAACTAGAAACCAAAAGCTAATAATTTGTAAGATATTTCTTTTTTGAGAGGAGGGATAGTACGTACTTCGCAGCCGCTACCCAGATGGTTATAAAAAAAAAATAGAGGGAGAGAGAGACAGAAAGTAGGGTTCTGTCCATATGAACAAGTCAGGAGGGGCAATACAGGAGGTGCAAAGGAAGCTTGGAGAATTATTTGGCGCAAAGGTTAGATTGTTCCTTGGCTCAGACTATTTATGTGGAAGTTAGTTCAGAAAGTGCTGCCATTGGGTGCGATTCTAAAGGCTTGTACCTCAAAAGGTGACTCTTCTTGTGCAGTTTGTGGAGAGGCGAATGAGGATGCCGTGCATATGGTTTTTCAGTGACCTTTTGCGGGGAGTTGTTGGTTTGCGGGTCCTTTGCCAATTAGAACTGACTCTCTGACAGGAAATATTCACCAAACCCTAGAAGATATAGCTAACAACCTTGCAGATGAGCAATGGACTCCTTTGGTTAATTCCATTTGGGCCATATGGCGGTGTCGAAATGATAGAGCTTATAGTGGTAAGCTGCCAGTTTTTGAAAGCTTTTGCTCATATCTTCAAAAAACTAATGCTGAAACGACTATAGCAAATTCTGCTGGGGGATGTGGTCGGTCTTCAGGCTCGGTTCAATGTTTTCCACAAGAAGGCTCTGACTTATCTCCACTGATGCAAGTTCAAGGCCAACATTATTGTTATGTTGATGGGTCTTGGTTTGATGAATGGAGAGGTGGGCTGGGGTTTATTCTAATAAAAGGCGACTCACTGGTGGCATACAAATCGGCAGGAATAATGTCTTGTCCCTTACAGGCAGAAGCCTTAGCTTTAAGGGATGGGATGCATTATGTTCTGTCAAGAAGCATTACTTCATGTGTTTTCCTCACAGATTGTCAACCTCTATTGAATGCAGTCTCTCAGTTTCATCCGCCAATGAATACGGACTGTCAGGCTTTTGATGATGTCTTGCAGATCTGGGAAATAATGAAAGCTAATCGAAGTTTTGAATGCCGATATATTGGAAGAGAGGAGAACCACACAGCTGATGGTTTAGCAAGGATGGGGTCTAGGGAAGGTTCTGCATGGGAATTATCTAGCAATTAAAACTTTAAAGGCATAGAGGTCACAACAAGTTGGCCAATTATCTAGCAATTAAAGGCAGGAATGAAGGATGGGAATGCACGGGTATACATACCCTCTTTTGAGTTAAGGAATAGAATTACTTCTGGTTGCAAAAAGAAAAAATAGAATCAGTACTCTTAAGAAAACCATGTTAAATTTAGAGGGGTGAGGAGGCTATCTTCTCATAGATACGTACAAATTTTCCAAAAAATATAAAAACAATGATTTTGTACATATCTAAAAAAATAGTAAAAAATATAAAATTTGGTCTCTGAGCACATTTTAATATGAAAATCATGTTGAGCAGTTCGGATCGACTGTTCGGACTTTAATCGTACGATTTTTAGAAGCTTTGGACGGTGTCCAGTCCAAAGCCATTTGGACCAAATCTTATTCCATACTGCATATTACTGTCAATTTGCATTTAAATCAAAGGGATGAGTCATAGAAATTTATTAGAAATTTTGAGAGAGAAAAAAAATCAGCTACTTTTGAGTCATAGAAATCTATTTTAGAAAACAATATGCTGCCGTTGTGCATAAAATTGCCTTCATAGTTGTTGATTTTGATATATTGCGTATAGAAATTATCTCTAAAAAAAAATGAAAAAAACAAAACATTATCAATTAAAAGTCCAAAATAAGTTGTAATAATAGATATTTTTTAGAAATACCTACCCTAGAATTGAGATCAGTTTTTTTTAGAATAAAAAAAAATTGTCCTCGTAAAATCCGGCCCTTGCAAAATAAATAGAACCAGAGTTACATGCATTTTCCAAATGGGCCTTACCGGGCCTTACAGTCGTACCTAAATTTCTTAATCTGCATTTATATAAGCCTGTTTTAAAATTCACTGTGGAACGCCGACTTTAGATAGAAAGGACAATATCGTCCAGAAAATTTTTAATTTAGAATCGTAACTGAACCTGTACCATCCTTTTATAACGAATTCGTATCCGGTGTAGTACCGTAAAAAGAAATCTTTTAGAATTATTTCCTTTTTGTTGGATCCAGACTGTTCTTTTAACTTGGCACGAATCTCAAAGCCCAATAATAGTGCCCTTTTGTAACGGCAGGTGGAGCGCCTAATGGAACTGTTGACTGTTCAGTGGCACGAATGTAATTATTTCTGGAATATCAGGGCTGATTTCTCCGACAGGTTCTGGTCATGCTCTCTGCTCTTCGCTGGTTCCCGCTGAGACTTGTCTCCATCCTGACGTCAGCCTTCTGTCACTGGCGACCGTTTACGAAATGGCTACAGTGATGATGTGGTATGATCCTATTGCACAAAAGAGGATCTTTTGTCCTTTTTTAATTCCCATTCTGTTGCTTCATTTTTCGTGATTGGTTTTCGCGTGAAAAGTGAAAACGCATGTTTGGCAAAACATAAGGTGGCGTACTGGCGTGGCGTAGTGGTAGCATCAAAACTAAGCAATTAAGCGTAGAAATCCTCGAATAACTTTTGATAGCAGGACATCATAATATTGAATTAAGTTTTGCATGAGGAAATTTGAAACATGGTCCGATGTCCTAAGATAAAATTAAGATAAAACAAGGTCATATTGTCATATTTTATATTTTGCACCGAGGAATTCGAGGATACACGGGACTTAATGGCACTTCGGTTATTCCAGTCAACATATCATACTTCTCCCGGATCAACGATTTCATGCCTGTTCTCGGTCCATGGTTTAAATTTTTGGACATAATAACTTCTATACGATTCTTCCTCGTTATTTGTAAGTTCTAATAATCAATTACATAAATCACATATATGTCACCTTATCATTCATGTTCAAGATTTTTAATTCAATAAGAGCATGTTCGGCTGTCACTGTTCTCGTAGGAAAAAAAAATTCACTCAGAGTAATTTGTTTTTCCCATGGGAATAGTGTCTCGGCCACTCAAATTGGACTCAAATCGTTCCCACTTGAAAACCGAACACGCCTATAATTATCTCCATTTCATTATTAGAGTTATGTCAAGTTTGTATATAAATAATATTTATCATATAGAGTTTTGTCCTAATTTATTAATTTAAAAAATAAATATATTCGGTGCTTAAAAGTTGCAAACAAACAACAAAACAAAATTTGGTGTAATTTTTTTTTTTAAATAACAATATAGAGCTAACTTTAAACTGAAATTGATTTCACAAACTACACCACAAGCCATAAAGAGCTAAAGGTAATAGTTATCGTTCGAAATTAAATTTCAATCAGTTGATTATTTATTAAGTGATGATTATTATTTAGAGTAAAGATTTTATCCCCCGCGAGTTGGTCCCCTAAACGTCCCCCTAACCGTCTAACTAGTCTTTATCCCAACCTTCCGTATTTCTATAGCGATCACTGGAAGCATCCAGTGCACTTTATCTTCCCCCTTCGTGATTCTCTTGCCTGATCTAGTCTCCCTTATCTCTCACAAATTTTCCCTCCCATCACTCTCTGAATCAACATCCCAAGCCACCCACCTAGTTCTCTTCCTCATCTCTCTCTCTCCGCGTTTCAAAGCTATTGCCTCTCCTCTCTTGTATCAGCGCCCCACCGCCCCACCGCCTCACATCTCTCGCTCCATGACTTCTCCCATCGTTAGCCCACTCGATACCCCTTCCTCTCTTCTCTCTCTCTCTCTAGGTCAACTTCAGACTTTCCGCATCCTATATGCTTGGATCACCTTTGAACTTCCCAGCTTGGGCAAGAAGCGTAAAGAAACGCAAGGCATAGTTCAAGGTGATCATGGAGCAAGGTCTCCGATCCGATGAGGTGCCCTCCAGGTGACGTGTGTACGGCTGGAACAAGCTTGAGAAGCACTATGGACTGTTGATCTGGCAGCTTGTACGGTACTGGTATAAACTCTAATAATACCCTGTAGAACTGTTGTTGTATACTTGTAGATAATGAATATCACCTTGTAGAACTATATAAACTTGATGTACCAGTTGTTGGGTTCGGACTTTTCAAACCCATTGATTAAGTCTGTTGAGGTCTGACTGTTCAAACCCATTTATTTGCTTAAGATGCGGAAAGAACGTAAAACAAAAATTTTACTTCTAACTTGAGCCAAGAATTAAATAAGGTATGTCAGGAAACTTTCCAAGGCGGTCCACCTTCAGTATTCCTTTGGCATCAAAACCTAATTTAATTCTTTTACAGATCTACTCCATGATTGATTTCTAAAACTTTAATCTATTTACAAATTAAATAGATTAATATAACATATTTATACCTTGTTTCCAAATTATAATTGGAATGTAGCAGACCGAGAAGATCGAATCTGACGAATGTTTTACTTCAAAGTATCAGACGTCTGATACCTCTATCGGTTACCCACCAGGACCAACCAGAGAGCGGTTTATTTCTTTTGTCAGAAATACCGTAAACCACGGAGTTTATACAGAAACACGAAAACCGAGAAAAGGACAAAATAGGTATATTTACGACCCGCAGTTATTCAAACAGAAATACCGCAACTTTCGCAAATATATTATTTCCGAATCTCGAAAATAACTGTAACCGAGAAAGAGACAAAATAGACTTATCGATTCGATCAGTCAGATCAGATACGAATACAAGTGAATTGGTGATTTTCTCTTTAGCCCTGCTCCTCTATTTATAGAAAAATTCAAGCAGCTTGGCCGATTACCGAAATACCCTTGAAATTTGGGTTATTTACAAGATTGCCATTCTTATGTCGGTTCATTTTATAAAAACCATCAAATTTTCATTAAAACTATCAAACTTTTATTAAAACCATCAAATCTATGGCGGTTCATAAAATATCAAAATCATAAAATCATTTGATATGTTAGCCGCCATTCATTTGATATATTATTATTATTATTATTGATTTGTTTAATATATATCAAATTGAAAACTATCAAATTGAAAACCGTCAAATTGAAACCTATCAAATTGATATATATCATGTATTTGTTTAATATATATATATATATATATATATATATATAAACCATTAAAGCAAATCAAATAATATAATTGTTCTAAACAATTATATTTCTCATGGTTCGATTTCGGTATGGTTTTATGCAACGCATGGAGTACGCTCATAAATTAACGGTTGTTTCTGCTTGTCATCTTATATGACATATATAATTTAATTATATCACGTATAATTAATTATAACCATCTTAATATTAATTATAACCAATTTATAATTAATCAGTAAGATTCTTCGACTAGCTCCTATACGGTGTGACCCAATAGGATCTGTGTTATGTTGGTAAATAGAATTAAAACCATTTTAACTTCTATAATCATAGGAGGCATCTGACATCTGCACTATGACTATCCAATTACACAGATGATGCTGTACTGTACAATATCACGATCCAGTAAACTTTTTATTCGTGTTAATTCTTATGTCTCACAGTATCGAATCAGTTTCAAGGTAGGTGCGTGTCATCCTTGCAAACTTAATCTTTTCTTGATCTTGAGCAAATTATCAAATATAATTACTCTTGTAATTATACCGCTAGCAGGTAATCTTACTCTATCAAGGGGCCCAGTGATACTGTAACTCGTATAGAGATACAAGGGACAATAGTACTTTTGGTAAACCATCACTGCCTCAGCTAAGCTATGTATACCGAAAAGCTACCGTTATAACTGCGTTTTATCGACAGCGTTAGATAACAATCACACATATACATCTCTTAGTAGGAAAGATGAATACCTCATACTTTAGAACTTAATACTGAATGAAAATATTAATGACACGTACACAATTCCATTTAATATTTCATTCGGGGTCTGTCAAATACCATGTTCCTGGAACATGTATCTATGTTATTAAAATGACATCTCTTGTCAGTGGTCTGTAAAACTTGACCATCTTTTAATCCACATACTAACCTTGTAACGGTAAATTAGTGTTCCTGCTAATTACCTCGGTTAGAGACTTTTAAGAGTATATATCATCTATATTATGAAGTTTCACAATTCCAGTTATTGACTCTAGTCAGATAAAGGAATGATTCATAAATTCAATAATACTCAAGGCAACAAAATGACAGTTTATCATTCAATTCATGAACAAAGCTTTATGATAATTTATCGTATTATTGACTTCTAGATTATTACAAACTAACAATCTCCCACTTAAGCTAGGAGCCAATCATCGTAGGCCCTACTTATACAAATCTCTAATTTTTTTTAAAAATCACGTAGATTTAAAGAAAGTCTCACAGCCAATCTCCTATGTGTCTCAGACCCATAGAAGCTGTATGCAACTGGTGCTTGGCTTGAGGAAGAGGTTTTGTAAGTGGATCAGCTGTGTTGCTGACTGTGTCAACTCTACATATCTTTACGTCACCTCTATTTACAATTTCTCGTATCAGGTGATAACGTCGCAGAACATGCTTGGATCTCGAGTGTGATCTCGATTCCTTGGCCTGAGCTATAGCTCCATTGTTGTCACAGTAGAGATCCACAGGACCTTGAATACTGGGAACCACTCCTAGTTTGCTAAGGAACTTCTTGATCCAGAAACTCTCTTTAGCTGCCTCGGATGCAGCTATATACTCAGCTTCAGTGGTTGAATCTACTGTGGTCTCTTGCTTCGAACTCTTCCAGCTCACAGCACCGCCATTGAGTATGAATACGTATCCAGACTGTGATCTCGAATCATCTCGGTCAGTCTGGAAGCTTGCATCGGTATAACCATTTATAACGAGTTCAGAATCACCGCCATAGACGAGAAAAATATCCTTAGTCCTTCTTAAGTACTTAAGGATATTCTTGACAGCATTCCAATGCTCCATGCCAGGATTAGCCTGATATCTGCTCGTCACACTCAAAGCGTACGAGACGTCAGGGCGAGTGCACAACATGGCATACATGATAGACCCAATAGCTGAAGCATATGGTACTTTATCCATCATACTTCGGTCATTAGTTGTCGAAGGACACTGAGTCTTGCTAAGTTGTATACCATGATTCATTGGCAGGAATCCCTTCTTGGAATCCTGCATGCTGAACCGTTTCAGCACTTTATCAATGTATGTGCTTTGACTCAATCCTATGAGTCTCTTTGATCTATCTCGGTAGATCTTTATGCCTAGTATATAGACAGCCTTGCCTAAGTCCTTCATTGAAAAAGCTTTCTTTAATGAAGACTTGGCTATCTAGTAAAGGAATATCGTTTCCGATTAGGAGTATGTCATCGACGTATAAGACCAAAAAAGCGATTGCACTCCCACTAGTTTTCTTGTATACACAAGGTTCATCTTCGCATTTGACGAAGTCAAACTTTTTGACTTCTTCGTCAAATCGAATATTCCAATTCCGCGATGCTTGCTTCAATCCATAAATGGATTTGAGAAGCTTGCATACCTTCCCAGCATTCTTTGGATCTTCAAAACCCGAAGGCTGCATCATATACACGTCTTCTTCTAATCCTCCATTTAAGAAGGCGGTTTTGACATCCATTTGCCATATTTCATAATCATGAAATGCAGCAATTGCGAGAAGTATCCGTATTGACTTAAACATAGCCACGGGCGAAAAAGTTTCATCATAGTCTACGCCTAGAATTTGATTGAAACCTTTCGCTACTAGCCGTGCTTTGTAAATAGTCAGATTACCATCCATATCTATTTTCTTTTTGAAAACCCACTTGTTAGCTATGGGTTTTACCCCATCAAGTGGTACAACTAGGTTCCAAACCTTATTGTCATACATGGACTGTATTTCGGATTCCATGGCCTCAAGCCATTTATCGGAGTCGGGCCTATCCATTGCTTCTGCATAGGTCAGAGGATCTTCAGTGTCAAAAACAGAGACTTCATGCAGCCCCATGTACCTCTCGGGTGCATGTACTGTCCTCGTTGACCTACGTAGGACTTGTGCTTCTGGCTGTTGAACTTCATCCACAACATTTTGCGGGTTCAGTTCTACTTCAACTTGTGTCGAAATATTTGAGGTCGGGACTTGAACCTCTTCCATAACTGTTTGTGGATTTGGTTCTTCCAAACGCTCATTAGCCGAAGTATTAAGTGGTGGGATTATTTGATCATCATCCGATACAATATCGTGTGATGTTTCTTGAACTGCTTCAAGTATTATATTACTCCCACTACTTCCTTTTGCAAGAAACTCTTTCTCCAAAAACACACCATGTCGAGCAATAACTATTTTATTCTCGGATTGGTGATAGAAGTAATATCCTTTGGTTTCTTTAGGATAACCTACGAAAAAGCATTTATCAGATTTGGGTTCTAGTTTGTCAGACGTCATGCGTTTGACAAATACTTCGCAACCCCAAATTTTAAGAAAAGATATATTTGGAACTTTTCCAAACCATAACTCGTACGGAGTCTTTTCAACTGATTTAGATGGAACCCTATTTAACATTAGTGCGGCAGTGTCTAGTGCGTGTCTCCAAAATGATTTTGGAAGGGTGGCGTTACTCATCATAGAACGAACCATGTCCAGCAAGGTTCGATTCCTTCTCTCAGAAATACCGTTCCATTGCGGTGTTCCTGGAGGTGTGAGTTGTGAGACTATCCCACATTCCTTTAAGTACGTTTTAAACTCATGACTCAAGTATTCACCTCCACGATCTGATCGTAAGGTCTTGATTCTTTTGTCCAGTTGATTTTCTACTTCAGTTTTGAATTCCTTGAACTTGTCAAAGGATTCAGACTTGTGTCTCATCAGGTAGACATAACCATATCTACTGAAATCATCAGTAAATGTGATGAAGTAGAAATAACCGTTTCTTGCACAAGTACTCATTGGTCCACATACATCGGTATGTATAAGACTTAACAAGTCCCTTGCCCTTTCGCCTTTCTTGGTGAAAGGCGCCTTGGTCATTTTTCCACGTAAACAAGATTCGCACGTGTTAATTGATTCAAGATCAAATTTACTAAGAAGTCCAATTTCTTGCAACTTCTTGATGTGTTTCTCATTTATATGACTTAGGCGACAATGCCACATGTAAGTCGTACTTTCATGAGACGTTTTGAGTCGTTTGTTATTGATGTTAAATACGGGTTTATTCATTTCCAGCATATAAAGACCATCTATCATATAAGAAGATCCATAATATAACTCGTTTTTATAAAAGGAACAACGATTGTCTTTTATAACAAAAGAGAAACCATTCATCTCTAAACATGAGATTGATATGATATTCTTGGAAATGCTAGGAACAAAATAAACATTTTCTAATTCCAAAACAAGCCCGCTGGGCAAATACAACTCTATACTACCGACTGTTACGGCTGCAACATTTGCTCCATTTCCAACTCGGAGTTGTACTTCTTTGTTACGTAGCTTCCTCCTATTTCTTAGTGCCTGCATATTTGAACAAATATGAGCACATGATCCGGTATCCAATACCCAATCATTAATAGAGGTTGCAATGTTAACTTTAACAATAAAAATACCTGAGACTGAAGCTTTTGAGACTTTCCCAGACTTCAGATCTGCCAAATATTTCGGGCAGTTTCTCTTCCAGTGACCTTTGCTATTACAATAATAGCAGTCAGAGTTAGCAGAAACCTTTATCTTGGGAGTGTTCACCATTGGAACCAACTTCCCTTTGCCTTTGTACTTAGGTGCCCTTTTCGCTTTTGGTTTCTTAATCTTCCTACCACCTTCTTGGATCATGAGAATATGAGAGTTTTTCTTCATGTCTCCATCTGCGATCCTAAGCATCCCTTGGAGCTCTTGCAAGCTCTTATCCATCCCATGCATGTGGAAGTTCATGATGAACCCCGAGTAGCTGGGAGGAAGTGAGTTCAGGATAATGTCCGTTGCTAACTCTTTAGATAATGGACAATTAAGTTTGTCTAACTGTTCCACATCACTAGTCATACGTAGCATGTGGTTACTGACAGAACTGCCCTCAGCCATTTTGTGACTAAGTAGAGACTTTGTCACCTTATACCTCTCTACACGTGCTTGTTCTTGAAACATATTTTTAAGTTGTTCGCACATGTTGTAGGATTTAGTGTCCATGAATCGCCTCTGCAATTCAGGACCCATAATCCCTACCAAGAGGTTTTGGACGTCAAGCTCATCATCTTTGTGCTTGGCATACTTAGTGACATCCTCTGTTGTAGCACCAGTTTTAAGCTCATCAGGGAACGGTGTATTCAGAATATATTCCTTCTTTTCACGTCTCAGAACGATAGTTAGATTACGGAACCAATCGGTAAAATTGGAACCGTCTGCATTGAGCTTCTCTCTTTCGAGTAAGGATCGTAACGAGAAAGTATTTCTTAGCCATATTCTACAGCGTTAAACGTAAATATTTTAGCTTTTGTTCATGTAATGTTTTATTCAAATAATAAAACTCCCACTACAAATTTGTTATATTCCCGATCTGTAGTAGGTCCAAGATCCCTATTTTCACTAGGACACAAGCCAGCGTCGGCATGAAACTTGGCCATTAGTTATTTTAGGTAAGCAACTCTTTGCTAATCATATCGTATGTTTATCTTAAAACATCTTATATGATTCTTGGTTTCGTTAAACATCGTATGTTTTAACGAAGACTTTGCCCCAAGCCCAAAACTGTTTTGGAAATCATTGATAAGTAACCTCACTCTATTTGATTCGATATGTCAGACATAACCCTCGACCACCAAAGGTAAAAGGCGATGCCTACTGAGTAGTGGACCCATCAACCAATGAACAATGGTGTGAGGAGGATAGAGTAGTAAGGGCAATTGACTTAATTATGGGTTTGTGTTTATGCATAACTTAGTAAGCAGTCAGACCGTAATGCTGACATTAGCTACTACTTATCTTTATAAAGGTAGTTTTGCGGTTCTAATAAAGCGGTAAATCTAATTTACACATTTCATATTAAAGCAGTAAATCTAATTTACATATATATGTGAACAAGTCACGTATACTTCTATCAGTTCCTAATTCTTTATTTTGCAGCTTTACGTGTGTTCTTATTCATACTATAATAATCATATAAACAATTTATATGAATTAAAATAAAGCAGTTTATAAAGCATAAAGCAATTTGGTAACGTGACAAAGTTTCCGTTTTGGGCCAGTTGTCATATTATGGAAAGGGTTCCCAGGAAAGATCAGGGTCTCCGGAGACCGCTTTAAATCTAATCTTTCCTAGACATAACTTTCTTTCTCATCATACGCGCAACAGTTCTTACTTTGGATACTTTATTGCTTTATCACATCATCCTTCATAACAATTTATAAGAAAGCGTAAAGAAAGCATAAAATCACATTTTATCTTTCCCGGTCGGTAGTCCAACCAAAGAAATCACATTTTATAAGAAAGCGAAAAGAAAGCATAAAATCACATTTTATCTTTCCCGGTCGGTAGTCCAACCAAAGAAATCTCATTTCATCAGAAAGCAAAAAGAAAGCTTAAAATCACATTTTATCTTTCTTAGTCGGAAAACCGACCAAAGAAATCTTATTTCGTGTGGTTTAGACTTTAAGCTGCAAATCTAAGAATTAAACCGATAATCGGTATATGTATCTCATTCGCATAAGTTATAACTTTTAGAAAATCAATCAGCGGGAGAGCCTCGAGCTCTGATACCACTGTTGGGTTCGGACTTTTCAAACCCATTGATTAAGTCTGTTGAGGTCTGACTGTTCAAACCCATTTATTTGCTTAAGATGCGGAAAGAACGTAAAACAAAAATTTTACTTCTAACTTGAGCCAAGAATTAAATAAGGTATGTCAGGAAACTTTCCAAGGCGGTCCACCTTCAGTATTCCTTTGGCATCAAAACCTAATTTAATTCTTTTACAGATCTACTCCATGATTGATTTCTAAAACTTTAATCTATTTACAAATTAAATAGATTAATATAACATATTTATACCTTGTTTCCAAATTATAATTGGAATGTAGCAGACCGAGAAGATCGAATCTGACGAACGTTTTACTTCAAAGTATCAGACGTCTGATACCTCTATCGGTTATCCACCAGGACCAACCAGAGAGCGGTTTATTTCTTTTGTCAGAAATACCGTAAACCGCGGAGTTTATACAGAAACACGAAAACCGAGAAAAGGACAAAATAGGTATATTTACGACCCGCAGTTATTCAAACAGAAATACCGCAACTTTCGCAAATATATTATTTCCGAATCTCGAAAATAACTGTAACCGAGAAAGAGACAAAATAGACTTATCGATTCGATCAGTCAGATCAGATACGATACAAGTGAATTGGTGATTTTCTCTTTAGCCCTTCTCCTCTATTTATAGAAAAATTCAAGCAGCTTGGCCGATTACCGAAATACCCTTGAAATTTGGGCTATTTACAAGATTGCCATTCTTATGTCGGTTCATTTTATAAAAACCATCAAATTTTCATTAAAACTATCAAACTTTTATTAAAACCATCAAATCTATGGCGGTTCATAAAATATCAAAATCATAAAATCATTTGATATGTTAGCCGCCATTCATTTGATATATTATTATTATTATTATTATTGATTTGTTTAATATATATCAAATTGAAAACTATCAAATTGAAAACCGTCAAATTGAAACCTATCAAATTGATATATATCATGTATTTGTTTAATATATATATATATATATATATATATATAAACCATTAAAGCAAATCAAATAATATAATTGTTCTAAACAATTATATTTCTCATGGTTCGATTTCGGTACGGTTTTATGCAACGCATGGAGTACGCTCATAAATTAACGGTTGTTTCTGCTTGTCATCTTATATGACATATATAATTTAATTATATCACGTATAATTAATTATAACCATCTTAATATTAATTATAACCAATTTATAATTAATCAGTAAGATTCTCCGACTAGCTCCTATACGGTGTGACCCAATAGGATCTGTGTTATGTTAGTAAATAGAATTAAAACCATTTTAACTTCTATAATCATAGGAGGCATCTGACATCTGCACTATGACTATCCAATTACACAGATGATGCTGTACTGTACAATATCACGATCCAGTAAACTTTTTATTCGTGTTAATTCTTATGTCTCACAGTATCGAATCAGCTTCAAGGTAGGTGCGTGTCATCCTTGCAAACTTAATCTTTTCTTGATCTTGAGCAAATTATCAAATATAATTACTCTTGTAATTATACCGCTAGCAGGTAATCTTACTCTATCAAGGGGCCCAGTGATACTGTAACTCGTATAGAGATACAAGGGGACAATAGTACTTTTGGTAAACCATCACTGCCTCAGCTAAGCTATGTATACCGAAAAGCTACCGTTATAACTGCGTTTTATCGACAGCGTGGATAACAATCACACATATACATCTCTTAGTAGGAAAGATGAATACCTCATACTTTAGAACTTAACACTGAATGAAAATATTAATGACACGTACACAATTCCATTTAATATTTCATTCGGGGTCTGTCAAATACCATGTTCCTGGAACATGTATCTATGTGATTAAAATGACATCTCTTGTCAGTGGTCTGTAAAACTTGACCATCTTTTAATCCACATACTAACCTTGTAACGGTAAATTAGTGTTCCTGCTAATTACCTCGGTTAGAGACTTTTAAGAGTATATATCATCTATATTATGAAGTTTCACAATTCCAGTTATTGACTCTAGTCAGATAAATGAATGATTCATAAATTCAATAATACTCAAGGCAACAAAATGACAGTTTATCATTCAATTCATGAACAAAGCTTTATGATAATTTATCGTATTATTGACTTCTAGATTATTACAAACTAACACTAGTACCAATTGTATCATCTTGATTTGTACTGGCACTGGATACTGTTGTACCAGTACCAATTAATTGATCCATCTGACGACTTTTCTATTTAGTTTACATTTGAATCATGATATCTCGTACCATTATATATTAAACAGTGAATCGGACTGATGGCAGACCAACCAATTGATAATTAAAACCAGCCATATGCTGGATTTAAGTTTCATTTTGAAATTCTTGAAATTATACTTAGATGGCTACATGTTGCATATAACACTCATCCTTCTTAAAGAGACAAATAATAGCTTGGACTTTGTAAATATTATCTTTATATTAGTGTGATGTATATGGTATTATTTTATTATTTGTCAAATTCTGACAATTTAGCTTGATCGGACAACATTTACTCATTTTATTTTTGAAAATCCTTGTTGCTTTGTGTTTCTACTATTATCAAGGTCTTCTTGTTTTAATTCCTTGATTTGAATGTCAGACTTTCGGTACTGGTGATAGAGTGTTGCAGCCTTGCAGGCATTACTTCCATGGTACTAGTGTGATTCTGACCCAGAACAACATAAAAAAAGACACAGTGATGAACTGGTACAGAAAATTTTGGTACTAGTATTGGAAGTTATTGGAAATTGGGCTGATATGTACTCGACCCAACATTGGTACGGAACTGAACTAGTCTGACTCCACCAATACTCAGCATGAGCTACTGGTACCGGAAGACAAAGTACTGGTACAAACTCAAGGAGGAAGTATTGTGGATGAAGATTAGTGTATTTTTATTTTATAAAGTGTACATGTTCTGTTTTTTTAGGTGTAAATACTTGATAGTTTTGATTTGATATTATAGGCATATGACAATTGTATTTTGTGTTGTATTAGGTGTAAGTGTTTGATTTGTGCAACGTAAATACTTGATTTGTTTGATATGAATATCTGATATGCATAAGATATAGTAGGCATAAGATAAAATGTTGTGTAAATTTTGTTAGAAATAATTTACAACATAACAATTCACAATTCAATACATAAGTATGAATACTTGATATTAATATTTTTTTTAGAAATACTTGATATATATATATATATATTTTTCTTTCTTACATATCAATATAAGTTTATATAATAATGAATACTTGCTGTGATGTCTATGCACAATTCAATGTGTACATATGGATACTTGATGTTACTATTTTTATTAGAAATACATGATATATTATGTATTAATACTTGCGTGCATAGGCATTCATACTTTTGCATAGTGTAAGTATGAATACTTTTCTCAGTATATATCAATACGTTCAAGAATTAAATAAATTAACTAATTAAAAGTTACTTTACAACATAAAAATTCATACTTCAATACATAAGTATGAATACTTGAATAATACACATTTCTATAATAATATGATGATAAAAAAAATTTATCTACAACTTAAATATTTGCACATTAATGCACATGTGTTAATATTTTTCAATTTACATATTAATACAATCAAGCGCCAATCAAAGTCATTAGTAAAAATATATATTAAATTAACATACTTTACAACGTAATAATTCATACTTTAGTTATAAGTATGAATACTTTTCTCAGTACCTATTAATACTTAGGTATGAATACTTGATATGTTATATATTAATACTTGCGCATAGGCATCCGTATTTATGCCCAGTTTTTTGAGAAATATGTTAGGTATCTTAGGTATGAATACTTACATCATGAGGTAAATAATTGCTCGACGTGGTTAATACTTGCTTGACGAGGTATGAATACTTGTTCCTTTATTTAGTTTAAGTTTCTTATTATTTTATTCTCTCGTGGGTATCTTTTTTGAGAAGAATACTCGATATTTTAGAGAATAATACTTGACCATTTAGAGATGAATACTTGATAAGGTATGAATATTTGTTCGACGAGATATGGATACTTGCATGTCAATGTATAAATACTTGAACAATGAAGAACTCGAAAGTACTTCATCATGTATCTTACTTGAATGTGAAAATTACATAGAAGACGTTTGTAGTTTAAATTTGCAAAATTTCTCATAGATCGTAAAAAATATTGACGAGATTAAACGGAGGAAAAAAACCCACTTCTAAACACGTGTAAAAGATGGGTGTGTGGTTAGAGAGAAAATAAAGTTGATGTCCAGTTTTTTTTTAAATACTCGAGATCTTAGGTATGAATACTTAATATGTTATATAGTAATACTTGTGCGTATAAGTATCCATACATGCATGTGCAAGTTTAATTTTTTTTTTCTTTCTTACATATCAATATAAGTTTATATAGGAATAAATATTTTCTGTGATATCTATGCACACTTCAATGCGTAGGTATGAATACTTGATGTGAATACTTGTGCACAGTTTTTTAAGAAATATATTTGGTATTTTAGGTATGAATACTTGCATTACGAGATCTAAATACTTGCTCGACGAGGTGTAAATCATTTAGGAATTTCTCAGGAATATTTTACAACATAAAAATTCACACTTCAATGCGTAAGTATGAATATTTTAATGTTCTAGTATGAATATTTTATAAGTTTTAGTATGAATACTTTGTAGTTTGAATGTGTTATAAGTTGAATATTTGCTGATATGTATATGTATACATGTAATGTTTTAGTGTGAATATTTACATGTTTTAGTACGAATACTTTGTAGTTTGTATATTTACTAATAATGATACTTTCAAAGTTATAGAATGAGTACTTTATATGTTTTAGTATGAATACTTTCTAAATTTAGTATGAATATTTGTACGTCGAGGTATGAGTACTTGAACAATAAAGAACCCGAAAGTAATTCATCATGGATCTCATTTGAAAGAGAAAATTACGTAGAAAATGTTCGTGGTTTTAGATTTGCAAAATTCCTCATTGATTATTAGAAATATTGACGAGATTAAATGGAGAAAAAAAAAACCCACTTCTAAAAATGTGTAAAAGATGAGTGTGTAATTAGAGAGAAAAAAAAATTGATGTCCAGTTTTTGTTTAAATACTTGATGTCTTATGTATGAATACTTGATATATTAGATAAGAATACTTACATGCATAGGTGTCCATACATGTTCACGCCAGTTGTAAATTTTTTCAAATTTAAGTGGTCCCCAAGTTAGTTAGTGGTCCACATTGTACTTTATGGATAAGTTAGTTAGGTTTATGGATAAGTTAGTTAGGGGGATATTTAGGGGATAGAATGGAGGGACTATTAGTCACTCTCTATTATTTAATATAATGAAAGTAGTAACTTCGTCACCATTTGCAATTATAGGAGTTGTAGCCTTTATCCGTATAGATACGTCCAGAGTCGTATTATAACATAGTTTTCATAAGTTGAAATTGTGAAAAATCTCTCCAAATATAATTTGAGCCATTTTTTTACACCTTAATGTATCCCTTGTGATGTTTTATTATTGGCTCAAACAACACATTAATTTTATCAATAAGCTCAACTATTTTTTGACTAGACAAATTCCTTATCCATTGGCCACACAAGATATTTCATATTTACATTGTGCAATAATAGAAATACTCTATCATCACCATCAATTGTCACATTTTAATTGCCTAGTATTTTAATATCAATTCTCTTATCACATATGTAGCAATATTATCAAATTATTCTGATTTTTAATATAATGGGCACATAAAAAATCCATCGTCATCATAATGTGCCCCAAACTCAAGATACATTCTTCTTCTTTTTTTTCATATTAATATTGTATCCTATTCAAACAAATAAAGACACAAGGAGATTCTTTATAGGAGGAATGCTGCATTTGAACAGTGCCTAAATATATAAGTAATGTACACTAAATTTCAAATTGTACATGCTACTGTAACAAAAGACGAATATATATTGCGAATGTTATTTTCACAAAACCAACAAAAACAATAGACATTTCTTATTCTTAGTCCCATATATAGAATTAGAATGTAATATTTATTTGAATAATAACTTTTTCCTTCTATTTTGTTTACTTAATGTATCAAAACTTATGTCATTTTTTATTGAAAATAAAGGTGTAAATTTCCGATATATATAGGATTTCGATATTTGATCTAATTCAGTCAACATTTATTTAACAAGAACTTAATTATACAATATCACCTTGTAAGAATTCTCTCGAAGTACTTGACCAATTTAACGATTTGTAAATGCTTTATTAACCAATATAGGGGTGTAAATGGAGCCGGATAATCCACTTCAAATCTGGTTGAAATCCGTATCTGAATTAAATGGATCGAATAATATTCAGATACGGATCCGGATAATTTATATTTATGAAGAACAATACCGGATACGGATGCAGATTCGGATAATTTCACAGGTATTGAAACAGAGCAGATATCCGCAAGCATCCGAATTCCGGACCTTCCCTTATGTCTCAAATCCCCGCAACTTCTCAAGCACAAGCGCTTGAAGGGTTTTATATAATGCTCTCTCCTCTCTTTCCATTTCACTGGGGGACTAAAATATATAAGCTTCCATCCGGAAAAAAGTTTGGTGCTTTGAATTTGGATGGATTTTTTTTTTTTTTTTGAGAAAGCTTGACTAGTAGTTTGACAGTTGTCAGTTGGAATGCTTTGAAGTCCGCTTATGCGCTCCATTATGTTTTTCCATTGTATATTAATCTTTTCCATTTACATATTCAAGGACACCTTTATTTTCATTTTGTTAATTTTCTTAAATTAAAATTTATATCTTAAAGTTCATATAACTCAATTATCCTATAATTGTTCGTTACTATCCGTATTCGTGAATTATCCGCTTAGTATCCGTATATGTTTAAGGTAGATTTGATTTTATATTTTAACATCTGTTTTATATCCGTATCCGTATCTGTTCACTGAAATGTGGATATAAATATAGCATCAGCATTATCTGCTCCGTTTTCACCCGTCATCAAAATTCCAAAATCAATAATTCTGCAGTTACGGTGTGAGCATTAAATGGTGCACTAGAGAGAAATTTACTTTTCCCGCTAAAATAATTACCGTGCTTTCTCCATTGCCATTATCTCGTAAGTCGTAATCACTCGCAACCGCTTTCAGACTTACAGTCTCTCTGTCGAACCGTATAAATACATCCGTACACTTTCATCTCCACCGAGAAATCACACACAAAAGCAGTAAAATAATTTCAAATTTTCAAAAAGGTTAAGGGAAGAATAGAAAACCAATGATGGCGACACCGCCGGTATCTTCTCCGACGGAGTTACCTCCTCACATTTGGCGAGCGTGCGGAGGTCCATCGGCACGTGCGCCTCACGTGGGCTCTCTCGTTTACTACTTCCCTGAAGGCCACCTCGAACAGTGTGCCTCCGTACCGTCCGATTTCTCCCCGACGAATCTCCACCGTCCGTTCTTCCTTTGCACTGTTACATCCGTGCACCTCCTCGCCGACCCCGATTCAGACGAGGTTTACTCCGTTATCTCCCTCGACCCAACCGTATCTTCGTCGTGTCCGTTGAACGGCTACCATCTCGCCACGTCACCACCTCATATCCATCCTGCGTCGTCTTTCTCCAAGGTATTGACCCAGAGCGACGCGAACAATGGCGGAGGGTTCTCTGTTCCTCGATTCTGCGCTGATTCGATCTTTCCACCGTTGGATTTGGGAAGCGACCCACCAGTTCAAAATCTGACCATGCGTGATATCCACGGGAAGGTGTTCGAGTTCAGGCACATATACCGTGGGACCCCCAGGAGGCACCTGTTGACCACCGGGTGGTCCCGGTTTGTCAATGACAAGAAGCTCGTTGCTGGAGATACTGTCGTGTTTATCAGGAATGGGAATGATCTTCTTGTTGGTAAAAATTTTCAACTTTAACTGGATTAAATTTCGACATTTTTGGATTATTTTTCTCATATCTGTTCAAGTCGTAAGCTTCGATTGCGTACTGTATGTCTTAGGTGCTCAAAGATTTGAACTTTCGGACTCCATTAAATTAAAAAAATATATTTTTTATTTTATTTTATTTTATCCTGGTATCGTGATTGGTCTATTCGTAGACTCCTAAATATGCCTCGTTCTGTTTTTGATTTGTTAAGTAAATTGGAAAACCGGTCTGAAAGGAGGATTTCTGGTTTATATACGTAACTGTACTATTTAAATTCTAGTTTTGTTTTTTTTTTTGAGACAGTATTTAAATTCTAGATGGTTTAAGATAGGTAATGTAATAGTGGATGAACCATAATAAAGCATCAGTTTATCTTGTGCTTTGTTAGGAGTTCGACGTGGGCCCCAGTATGTCAGATCACAGGTGGCAGCCGAGGAGGTGCTTGATGCTGTGGAGGCAGCTGCTACAGGGAGGAGCTTTGAGGTCGGTTAAACCAGATTGTAATCATTACTTTAAATTAATCGTCACCATTAATTTTTAATATTGGTATTAGTATTACAATTAGTCAGTTGTAGTTATCATGATCATCATCCAATGTTTTGGTAGAGGTAATTGAGGAACCTATATTCTAATAACTTAGTGGTTGTAATTTATTACACTTAGTGCACTACTTCCCCAAATAGCCCTTGCATTCAGACTTTTCATAAGGGCTGTATGGCATTTCATGATATTCGTGTACTAAATAATGAAGGTTGGGTATTTCCCAAGGAGCGGAGATGTAACTGGGTTGTTTCTGGTGGAGAAAGAAGCTGTCGAGCGGGCCCTACTGACAGGATATTGGTCCGCTGGTGTCAGAGTCAAGTTAGCTATTGAGATGACCGACTCAGTTCGTACCACCATGTACCAGGGTACTATATCCACAGTTCTCTCAAAGCAGTTTCCTTGGCTCGGCTCTCCTTGGCGTGCTCTTCAGGTACGCTTTATGTCTCTGCTTGAGTGTGTATTTTGAAATTGGAGGAGCATACTATGTAAAATACACACTCCTCCAATTTACAACGGGTATTCATAGTACCATAGCCTCATAGTACCATAGCCTCAAGAAAAAAATGAAGATGAATGAGGCTATGGTACTATGAATAGCGCATATTGGTCCTTACAACGGGTTTTCTACCTATCTAAAAAAATTGTAAAATTTGATATATAAGTACATTGTCATATAAATTTCATGTTGAATGATTCAGATTGACTGTTTGAAATCTGAAAATGAAGATGTTCATCCATAGTACAGACCAATGTATGCTATGCATTGTACCATAGCCTCACTCAAAAACTTGACTATAATATGAAACAAGAGAAATGCCGGGGCATTGTTTTGTTTTTATTTTTTTGAAGGGTGTCTATTGCAAATGGATGATATGGGTATTTATGAAAAATTGTTAAGGAGCAAAATAAGGTACAAGCGTGTTTCTCATGTTTACGGGATTTTTTTAGAACTTTACTTTTTCAAGGCTATGCATTATACTTTGATCTGGAACATTGTGCAGGGAATAACTGATTTCTAGTCTATTTTAGTCTATTAAAAGTATTTACATACAGTAGGCTTGGTGTCAACTTTTACTCTCCTCTGTTTTTGGTTTCAATAGAGAGAGATTTGTATGTTGGAACTAATTGTAGAAAGGTATGCCGACATAATCACATGAGATATTGGTTCCTATCTTTCATTACATATGTTAAGCATTTATTAGAGTACATACAAAGTGTTGAACAATCTTACCTTTCCTCTTTTGTAAATTTCATTTATAAGGATATAAACTGTTTTCATGGAGAATTTAATAAAAAAAATTGTAGTTAGTTTAGTGACAACAAGCATGTGACAGTTGGGTCCTGTTTCAACTGTTGCCTATGTAACATTACGCTTTGAATAGTAGCTGTTTTTCGAAACTTAATGCTTCTGTTTTAAATTGTTCACTTATGTAACATCATGCTCTGGATAGTAGATGTGGTTCCAAATTTAATTTTGGAAAATTGTTCCTGGGCACTGTTCATTTAATACAAGCCAAAAGTAGGAATTATTAAATTAAATGAGGACAATAAATAAATTGATAAATGAAGAAAAGATTCCATGTGATGAGATGTTTGTTGTTGCTCATTTACTAAATGTGGTAGACCTTGGTCTGACTATAAATTATGAGAGAAACCTACTTTTTTCTACTTGTGTTCTTTACAATTTAATGCATAAATGCCTGTAGTTTGGAATTTGGGGAATGTCTGATTAATATTACATAAAATTTTGGTAAGCAAAAAGGAATGCATGTATTAGAACATTCATGCAACACCTGTACTGTAAAAGAGTAGAGGGTGAAAGTGTATAACAGACAAACAATCAGTGGTTGATTGTAAAAACTGGGTATTTTGTTCAATGAAACATGTTGCGTACCACTCATTCCAAAATAACAAAAAAAAAGAAACATCACCCAGCACCTGTCTCATTCATTCCCTTTGGTACCAGGTTACATGGGATGACCCTGAGATGCTACAATCGGTACGATATGTGAGCCCATGGAATGTCAAAATTACCTCACCTACAACTGTCCACCATGTCATTGAAACCCCATACATCACCCCTTTGAAGCGGGCCCGTAGAGATTCATGTAACATATACAATCACTGCACCGAAACATGTGAGATGACGTCACCTACCCCTCCACTCCATCTCGCTCACGCCCCATACCCCACTCCTTCTCTGAAGCAGTTTCCTACCACTTCATACAACATATACCAACACTCTTCTGAAAGATTCAAGTGTGAAACCATGGTACCGTTAACACTAAACCACTGTACCACTTCTCCTGTGGGCATGCAGGGAGCCAGGCATCAGTACCACCACCAACCATCAGTCTGTACACCGGGTTCATCCCCCCCTTTAACCCCAAATCAGGTTTTACCTGAGAACCCTCTAGAAGGTTCTTCCGAGACCGGTACCGAGCAGTCTAGAAGCTCGGTGAAGAATGTGGCAACTGGTACAATAATGCTCTTTGGGAAGTTGATTGAGTTTGAGCAAGATTCTGACGAGGGTGTCAATAATGCAAGAGATGAGTTTTTCTTGTCGGGTTTCATGGAACAAAAATTGGAAGCAGCTATTGACACCCGTACCTGTGCCCGCTTTTTTCACTGATCATGTATGGCTGACGGGTATATATTTTTCTTAGATATCATTTGTTTTTTCTGTTTTTTGTGTTGAGCAAAGTAAAAGAAGTATGAAATGACATGAGATTGGATCCCTTTAGAGAATTATGAATTTTGTTTGTTTAAAAATTCCTTGAAATATCAATTGTGTAACATGTTTCTGTTCATTGTTGTCCAGGTGTTATAATCCTACCACAAAATAACTAAATACTGGCAAATGTGAAGCATAGGAGTCCTCATTGGATCTTCAGAAATCGGTTTCTCATTTTATAGGCTTTTATCTTATTTATGCACTACCCAGTGGGGCATTTAAGCACGTTTCATTAGGTAATTATATGTAGAAATTTCTTTATCAGTATTGTTACTGATTTATTGGAGACACGTACGTAGCATAATGGTTTGTTATGCTGATAATTGGTCACATGATGATATAATATATGCACAAAATCTCTTAGGTTATATACTGCCTCCTTATTTTTTTCCTTAGAATTTGCAATATCAAACTGATATTCTGATACCAGTACCTGGCCGTGCATTTCTTTTCATCCTGCTCAATTACTCTTTGACATGACTAATATATAAGTTGGAGATTTGCTTGAGTGCACCACCTTTTAGGGAAAATTTTTATGACATCGATTTGAAAAAATAAATATCATCAGTTATATATATATTTTGGTAACCAACTTCATAATATGTATTGTAATAATTGAGATGAGAGCACATTGAAAGTTTTATTTTCACATTTAAATTGAATGATAAAAGATAATTCTTATTTAGTCAAGTAACAGCTTAGAGGTCTAATTACAAACATCAGAAAATTTTCAATTCAATAATAACAATCCAATTAAATAATAACAATCCAATTAAATTAATAATAACATTTCAATATATATTTTTGGCGCTCTGGAGACTCGCCTTAAAAAATTCATATAGAACTTGGTCGAAGCAGTTGTTCGCTCTTAAACAAGCTATGTTTTGCTCTTAAACAAGCTACGTTTTGTGTGCATTTGTTTTTCTGAAGGGCCCTAATAAGCACCGAGTACTAGTAGCACGTGCCGTGTTTTACAAATCTCGGACACGACGCTTATAAATTAACCTAAATGATACGGGTGGGTAAAATGGCACGGTGGAGCCGGTTTCGTCACGGAACGGTATAGTTACGGTATGAAACGGTATGGCATGTGTGATTTTTTCATGCCGTGACCATCTTTTGAAAACTTGACATGGCACGGCACGTGGTCACGCAAGTCATGTGTAATTAGGACCGTTAAGTCTTGATCAAATAGTGAATCTTGAATAAATTAATTTAAATTATAAAAAAATAGTTAAATGTGAGAAACGTGACTAGTTACGTTTAGACACGGCACGCGAATGGTCACGGCACGGGAGTCACGGCGTGACTCACGTGCCGTGACCACCCCTACACATTTTAGTCACGGCACGGCACGTGTAACTGTTCACTTGATCACAGCACAGCATGAGACCAAAATCACAGCATGTTAGTCACAGCATGGCACAGAACGGCACGTTTTTTCCACTCTACGGATGGCATTGCACACTAAGCAGCTTTTCCCTTTCTTTATTTTATTTTTCTTAAATTTCCTATTCTACTTTTAAAGGTCTGTTTCGATGAAGAGCGTGATGGAAACAATAAAATCGTAACGTGTTTTGCAATTAGAATACAAACAATTCAGAATCTGTAAATTTAAAATAAAATAGCAAATGAATTTTAATCTTACAGTTTTGGAGTGACGACATCTTTAAGCGGAAGCGTAAATACTGATCATCAATGGTTTTCCTCAGACGTAATGATGGAGACCATAGACGTTTTTCTGTAACTTCTTTATTTATTTTTATGGATGAAATGCGTCCAAATAAGAGAAGAATGATTTTATAACTCTGAGGCAATCTTTGAGACCCGTATATTTAATAAATAGCAATCTAAATTTTTTCGTCAAAAATTCAGATGTATTTTCATTAATTATGTAAATAAAATTGGTGCACGGTAATAAGCCACATAATTAAATAAAAAAATAACAGAGCAGAGAACTAGCCTTTGATCTAGTGGCTAAGGCATATGGTCTCTATGTGAGAGGTCATGGGTTCGAAACTCAGATGGGAGAAATCCTTTGTTATAATAACAAAGGTATTAAATAGTTGGGTGGCTTGACCTCCAACTTTACTCAAAAAAATAACAGAGCAATATTCTGATTTTGACGGACAGAGCTCTGAGTTGCTATAGTTCAGTTCGAATTCGGCTCCTTCAGTATTTTTTCTCCTGGACCGCGAGTTTTGATGGGGGTAAAGTATTAACAGAGTAGCTCTCGCTTTATACAGCGCACAGACTATAGAATCTAAACAGTCTTGTATATGATTCGTGCGCTGCCTGTTCTGTTAAAATCGCTTTTTCTTAGGCTGTAAGTTTAGCCCGTAAATCATAGCTCGTGATTAGTTTGTGTTTAATTTCAATATGGTTAGCGCTTTATTCGTTCGATTAGAATTTTGACAAAGACTTATGGTTGAAGTATTTTGATATCGGCTGGAGATCGATTCGAAAATACTCCATATACAATTATGTTGTTTAAATTAAAAAAAATCTAATTATTAAGAACACATCAGGTATATACTTTTAAGATACAAAAGATAATTGTCCAAAAAGGAACGACTAATAGTTGTTTTACACTTCAAATTATATAGAAAGTTTATTAAATAAGTGGACAAGTTTACGACTAATTTATTGTCCAAAAAACCAGTAAATTAACGGATATCAGTTCAATTAAAGTTTATGGATACGTTTAATTATTCGTATCTGTTTTTGAAATCATAATTGTATCCGTATCCTCGTCCATATCAACAAACTATCCATATCCGAATATATGAATCCGTAAAAATCTAGATACATGTTCGGATTCAAACACATAATATCCGATCCCTTTGCTCCCCTACCTAAGATAATACGCTCGTACCTGGATAGGAGTATCCGAACAGAATGCAGACATACATGCTAATATACTTAATCATTTTAAATTTTGTGAGAATTTTATATATGTCCTTCAAAAATTTAAAAATTATGTATTTTTCTTTTCTAAAATTCATAAAATCGTATATATCTGATAAGGTCATGAACTAAAGGCCTTATAAGGACCACTTAGAAACAAATAATAAAGGCCCAAAATTAGTAAGCCCAAAAAAAGGACGGACCAAGACTCTATTCAAGACTTGAACCAACGACTTTCTAGTATAGAAATACTCGGTACCGTCTCAATCTGAGGCTCAAATCGACTTATCTGTGAGAAGGACCAGCTGTGTCTCTATTCGAGGTCCAAACCGACCTGTCTACGAGATGATTCAGTAGCATATCGACCCGAGGCCCAAACCGACGTAAAGGTCTATAAATACCCATAAGTTCATTGAGCAATGGGACGATTAATTCAAAAATATTGAGTACAAAAGATGACAGAGTTACGTACTTATCGGATCCACAATAAATTTTACCCATATCGTACACATATTTACTTATACAAACTCGGACTACTCTCTCCTTGAGATAGGGCGTTCTTTGAATCGCTTTATCCCAATACTATTTGAGATAGGTCGTATCAATATCCTTCTAAATTTAAAAACTAAAAAAAACTCAACTTAATGTGCTTTCTTTTAACACTCATTTTAAATTTATAATTCGTATTTTTCTATTTATTAAAAAAAAATGTAAGTTGTGTAAGAGAGAAGTTCAGTCATCTATTTGACTGATTTGTAAGCAGAAGAAATTTATGTTTTTTACTTGTAACATATACATAATAGTATTTTAATATATATTTGTGTGTGAGTGTAACCGTTTTTGAAATTTAGAAGAATAACTATGAATGTTTGAAGGAAAGGTTAACCCCCCCCCCCCCCCCCCCCCTCCAAATTTTAATAGAATCTGATCTGCACCAAGTTCATCGCACATGACCAGGGATCGCATGGCAACCCATTCTTCATAAATCATAATTTTTAAGGAAGGTCCAGCCTTCAAATTCCATTAAAAAGACACAAGTTGTGTCGAAGTCTTCATAAATCATAATTGAATAAGAAAGGATAAACTTGATCATGTATATATACCAATTAATTAGTTCCTATGTAGTTGTTAATTTTATCATCAGGGAAATTTAGATGTTCATTGTAAAAAAATTATACGCCTTTTAATATAAGTATCCACAAGTTTAATTATTAATTATATATATCATGCAATATATATTTTAATTCAAATTCAAAAGGACAATTTTAAAAATACATTTCCCTTTCACTCAAAAAGAATTTAGTGGCTCCTTGTATAAGGATATATTAATTGACAAGTAACTTATTATTTGACAACAATTACAAGTGAGTCAAGTGACATAATGCTAATTAAAATTAATACTTATGGGTATGTTTTCTATCATTCAATTTGTTTATTTAAGTTGTGATTTGATAAATTATTAACATAATCTTATGGACATTCTAATCAGTAATAAAATGGTTCTCAAGATATATGCAATTTAACTGCACTCAAATATGTAACTATAATTTTTTATTTTAATGAATTTTACTGTCAGTTGTCAAAAATAGTTGGAAGTCATTATATTCATATTCATAGTTATAATTAATTGTAGTAGTGACCTTACGTTGGCTATTTACAAAGTAAAAATTTATCCAAAAAGAAGTAAATAAATCAATTATAAAACATTTCTTTCATTAAAAAATTCAAAAAGATATTTTTAATTAAAAATTTCATAATGTCACGAGGATACAACATTTGAGCTACATTCTTACAAAATTTGAAATTGGGCCTCCATTAATATAAAATTTGCATCTTACAAAAACTTAGTTAATAATTAAAAAAAAAAACCTAGTTATGCTCAATTTCATTTGAAGTTTCTTTTTATCATATTAATAGTACTTATGTTTGCAACAAAAGGCTAATTATCGTTTAATAGACTGAGAGGAGAGACTCATTTGTTGATTTTTTTTTTTCAATATCCCCTTAAATTTATTAAAAATAGTAGGGGTTCTTGTTTAGCCCTCATAAACTTTACTAATATTGCGTTTGTGTGATATTGTAATGTGGATGTTTGTACAGCATAATTTCTTTTTCTTTTTCCTTAATTTTGAAGGAAAACCCCCCTAAGAGAACATTTTTCTTGTTAGTTGAAATATTTCAATCTATGGCTTCAAGATTATATCCCCTCAAGAAATTAATTTGAATTTGATAGCTGAAAATGAAAAAGTGCAAATCTCCCATCTGCCAAGTGGTCACCCCTTCTCTTTTCTGAAAAGGGAAATTAATAGCATGCATGTAACCAAACTCTTCCCCAAAGTTTTTCTCTAAACTATCTTTAATGACACTTTATATATTTCAAAGGTACCTTTCATGTTCACATGCATCACATGCAAATGTAGCCGATATCGTACATGTTATCAAAAAAAAAAAAAATTAAGTTTTTCTTTTTCCTTTTTTGTTGGGGTTTGTTGAAAATGTTTGGATAAATAAATGACTTTGATAATGAAATTGATTTCGACCAATACTTTCTCCTATTCCTTCCAAATCATAATTCTATTTTTTTTTTGTTATTTTTCATGCCTTTTGTTCTTACCTTTATTAAAAAGAGCAGGGTTCAAATGCTCCAACATTTTATGCTCCAAAAATGATCCAAAATCTGAACCGCACGATTTGTGTCAAGACCTGTGCGGATCAAAAGCTTTGATCAGCGAAAGAAAATAAAATATAGTTTCCTCTATCGCCTCCAGTTACAATTAACCTCTCTTTGTTTGCGCATTCCCTCCACCTCCCTCCTGACCCGGTGACCCCTCCCGTTCTCTCCCAAGCATTTCACTCTCTCTCCTCTCGCTCATCTCATTCTTTCGAGATATGTCGTCACTCAGAATCATCTCTGCTCTCCCAAACTAGGTCACAAAAACAACAAAGATAAGAATATTCATTATTTTGCCAAGTTTCTAAATTTGTATGTCCATGTCATTTTTTCATCAAGTCATGATTCTCATTTTTAACTATTAAGTACAAACTTATTAATCTATACAGTACAGTATAAATTGTGGTAAAATCAAACCAAGTATCAACAATCATATAGATGTAGAGGTGCAGAGTGATTGGAGTAAAAAAATAGTATATTGAGGGAGTTACTACTTACTAGAGAGAACACTAAATTAAAAAATCCTTCATTCGCAAAATCAAAACGGATCTGCCTCTAAAAACTTCATTTGCGCAAAAAATAAAATGCTTCTTTCATGCATATGTTTGATCGACAGAAATTTCAAGAAATTTAATATGAATTTAAGAAAATCAATTACGTCAGAGAATGACGATGGTTGAGAAGACAGTTCGATGGAGCTTGAAGCCATGGTTGGTGATGAAGCTTGGGCTAATTCGCTGTCAGGACAGGCAAGGGAGGAGACACTCCTATTCTCTTTCTCTATCGCAGGAAGGAGAAAAGGATAAGCTGGAAGGAGATCAAAGGACATCGTGGGAAGAAGAAAGGGCATCAATTTTTAGAATTTCTGGAAGAAGAAAGGCCAAATGGGAAGGAGAAAGGGACGCATGATCAGCCATGGCAACAATTTTCTGGATTACTGGAGAGAAGGCTAATATCATCTCTCTATCATATACTGGAGATGATTTAAAGAAGCTGAGGGGTGTCGTTTTGGAAATGAAACGTCGCAGCCAGATCGCATCTGAACCTTTAATCTCATATGGAACCAGCGGTTCAGATATTGGATTATTTTTGGAGCACAAAATGTTGGAGCATTTGAACCCTGCTCTATTAAAAATTCTTGCTAAGGTGTGATACAACAAAATCCTTGCTAAGATATGATGATATTAATCTTCTCCGTAGGGTCTACATGGACCTTTTTATTATATCATGAAAGTTTAATTCAAAATATGAAATCTAATTTTATAAAAATGCTGAACTGAAGTTAATTATTTGTTAGAGTTTGTTCTAATATTTTTGCTATCAATATTTGCCTTGGTATAGGAATATTGCTTTTATAATATACTTAGTCTTTTTGTTTCTCAATTATTAATTTTTTCTCTAATAAAAAAAAACATAGATGTCTGTTTGGGATCAAGGATTAGTACAAAAATAGAAAAAAAAAATTAGTAGATGAGAATAGAGAGAAAATATTGATTTTAAGTTTAGTATGAAAATATTGTTATTGTAGTGCTGTTCCGATCAATCCAAACATATCAATGCGTAGATTTTTTTTCCACTTGTGTAAATCATAAAGTACAACTACCAATCATAGTCATAAATATTCACAAAAAATAATTATTCTTTTTGTGATGGCGAAAATTATTTGGTTGACCGAATTATTTGTGAATTTTTTTGGTTTTTTTTCTTCCTTATGGAATGAGATCTCCGGTTCGGATAATTCCAAAGTATTTCCGAATTATATCCAAATTATTCTCGAATCCCAAATTTTTGACTCTGTCGAACCGAATTCGAATAATTCATTTGTCACTATGGTACCAACCTTAGTGACAAATGAATAGTTTGGTTCAGTTCGGCAGGGTCAAAAGTTTGTGATTTAGGCATAATTCGGAAATTATTCAGTATTACAAAGAAGCAAAAAAAAAAATTAATGAAAAAAATTCGCATTTTATTCATAAATAATTTGTGATTCGTATTTTATTCGTGAATAAAATGTATAATATATTTTTTATATATTATTCGATGTTCGGTTCGAAAACATAAAAAAAATGAATTATATACAAATAATTAATGAATTATAAACAAATAATTCGCGAATTATGTTACTTTATTACCAAGTACTACCAAGTAGCAACTGCCAAGGAAGAAAAGATCCACAGAATGTTGCCACAGAAGATCAGAGTTGTCATGTAATTAAAAGCCTATTTAAAGTCTGAGACATGGGTCTCAACCCCAAACCATTTTTTGTATTTTTTTTATTTAAATAACATAAGAAGTCTCCACATCTCTCAATTCACCACATCAAACTTCTGCCGTGAAGTATAATAAATTATCTACGGTTGACCAGTACACTTAGGAGGCTTTCTAAAAAGTACCAAATTTTTTTATCACAAAAGAAGTACAAATTGATTGATTGGTGCATGATATCTAAAAATCCCAAAACATGCCCCAACCCCCTACTGTCTAAGAAAACATACAGAGTACAGACAGATATATCCGGACAAAAAGAATTTATGTAAATTAATAGATCTGAATTTTTGATACACGTGGTCACATGCAGCTATGTGTAATACTAAAAAAGCATAGAAATATTAAAATATTAAGTGGGATATTAATTATTAAATTCTTCATAATTTTCTGAAATTCCAAGTGGAATATTACCACACCATTTTATAATGTCCTTAATTAATTACACCTCTATCAAAATTTCTCTACAAACACAACCAGCACACATATAAACAACATCAACAAGATAAGAAAAAAAAATACAAAAGCCTTACCAAATTATCATGCATGCACTTTTAATTGCTTAATTAATTAACATTTTGTAATTAATCCACACTTGTAGCTCTTCTCTTTGTTGAGCTTCTCATCCATCCTCTTCTTGCTTTGACACTATCCACTTTGCCATTAGATCCGGAGTGGCACGATCCGGCCTTGCCGGACCGCTTCCATCGTGACAGATGGAGCAACCGGCCAATGTGCTTCCGCCACCGCAGCAAGCCGCCACGCTTACTGTGCTCCACCACACTCTTAATAGAATTCTTCTCTTTTTCCATTGTATTAGGTTTAGTATTTATTACTTTCTTGTTGTCCCATGATGCCTTTCCATTGTCTTCAAATTTGATTGATATGAATGAATCTAGTTATGCAATAATTTTCTATAATTAGCTTTATCTCTGTTAATGGTTTTCTTTAAAATTAATTAAAAACACTATTAAAATCAAGAGAGAGATCAAGTTAAAAACAGCAAAGTTAAGAGAAGGATCAAATTATAAATAACCTCATGAAGGAGCAATTTTATAATATCTGAAAAGCAGGGGCAATTAACCATACAAAAATATACACCATCTAGTTACTAACATACATTGCTTAGTAACTTGATTATTTCCCTGGTACCGTTTCATTTTACTCCTATGAATACATTAATTGTTTATATCTACCAAAATTTGGTAGATTTAGCTAAGATTGTACATTAAAGTGACATAACTAAGAGGTAATTTTTTTTTTTTTGTAATTGCAATAATATTCTTTCTGAAGGAACTGACATAATTATTCCAATTTCTCCTGTATCAATCTCAAATGAAAAAATGTAATAGTACTAATATGTATCTACCTACATTATAGAAAACAAAACAAACAGTTTTGATTCACCCTTTAGAAAAAACATATATTGGAATTACTAGTAAATAATTTCTAAAAATAGCCAAAAATAGAGAAGAATAATTAAATAAAATAAAATTGTTACCTTCAAAGCTTCCGATCGAAACTTCATCGGAGTAATCGTCAGGTTGATGGCGTCTCGAATCGAGCCGAGTCAAAAAAGATCCCAAAGCAAAAACCTTTGGCAAGGTGATGCTATTTTTCCTCCTTCCTGCTCTGAAAGAGCTATGTTTATCCTTATTTGATGACAATTCACTTTGATTTGAGGCCAGAATCATCAACCTTTCTCTCAAACACAAAGCACAGACTCCTATAACAATTTCTTGTGGATGGATATAACACCCAAAATCATGACCTCTATGTGCATTCATGTTTGTTTGGTACTTTGTAATTTGCTTGGTATTGTGTGCTTGTATTGTGGAATGGTGAGAGGAAGGAGATGAAGAAAAAGGAGGTCAAGAAAGGGCTAAAAAAAGAGAGCTAAAGTTGGGTAAAAATGGGGTCTAAATGCTTTAAATTTTGGTGCATTTGGGTGGAAAATTCAGATCTCGTTGACATAGTAGCAAAAGCATGCATGGTTGCTTTTGTGTTAGGATAGATTTAAAGATAAGAAGAGAGAAAGAGTGGTCAATTATAAGATAAAAGCTTCAACTTTTTTGTGTAAAAAAATGAGACTTAAAAGGAAATGAAGCTCCTTTTCAAAGGTGTGGGAAGAAAGAGAGAGAGCGCAAAAGAGCGAGAGTTCTTTTCATTAAAATAGAAAGAAAGAGAAGAGAGAGAGAGACTGGGAGAGGGGTGTGTGTGTGTGCAGTAGTGTGTCAGGATGTAATGTATAATTGAAGCTTTATTTTTAATTTTTTTTTTTTTGCAACGGAGCTTGGAAAAAATTAGGTTTTAATTAGGAAATATGTTTTTATTTTTTATTTTATTTATTTTATTTTGTGGGTGGGGGCAAAAGTGGAAATAAGTAGATAGCTTTATAACCGTTACGACCTGTCCTCTTTAATTAAGTAATTATGAATTGTGATGTGAAATTATGGATATAATTATCCATTTCACTTATAGAAATATTTTAATTTTGACTTAATCTAATAGAGATCCTTTTTTTTTTATATAATATAGTAAGAAAAGCTTATCTTCTCCAGAGAAAATCTTTTGTGGGTAGGGGCAAATTTTTTTTTTTTTATATAATTATCCATTTCACTACCCCATGTGTATTCTATACAAAATTTTAAAAAAATGTGAACCATGTTTAATTTTTTTTAAACCTTTATATGGAGTTGCACATGTGGCAGGCGCTAATTTTCCTCAATACATATTTACATGATCATAATGTCATTAAAATTATCGAATTGGGTTAAAATATTCCATTATATTTATTTTTCAAATTGAGATAGTCAATTTGAATCGCTTAATATGATTTTCATATTAAAGTGTGCTTAAGAGATCAAATTGTATATATATTTTTAAAATCTTCTACTATTTTTTAGATATGTACAACATTATTGTTTTTCTATGGTCCATAATCTTATGAAAAATAGTGATTTTTTTACTGGTATAATTCTTTTTTTTTTAATATATAAATTTTAGTTTCAAGGAATATGAAAATCACATTGAATAGTTCAGATATATTGTTTGAATTTTGAAAATAGAGATAAAAATGTGAGACATAATTAGAGTAGAAAAACAACATGACATTTTAACCCTATTAAAAAAATTATTAACGCTTATTGAAACTACAACATAAATTCATATTCCCTCATCTCATCTCATCTCACAAATATATAGACGGGAATTTTGCATTTGAAAAAAAAATTCAAATAATACGTTCTTTCTCAAAAAATAAAAATAAAAACCTTTTAGGCTGGGCATTTTGCCTGTGCTATTTTATATTAAATCATTTATTTTAGTCAGATGGATTGAGTTGTAATAGCAAGATTTTACTTTTATGATAGAAGAAAACAGTAAATGCAAATCCAATTTTACAATACTTGCAAAGTTCCATTCGATTTGTCATCATAAAACTCATTATTACAAAAGATTATTTTTCTTGTCATATTGCACTAACTGAAGCGGAAATAAATCCTCTGTTATTCCAATGGAATAATATGGAAAAAAATTAGGTAACTGTTATTCTGATTTCAATCATTGATCTTCGTTGAGATTCAAATATCATATACAATTATGCCCCTGATTTTTTTTCAAATGCCATTTTTAGTCTCCGGTTATTATGCAATCTTCTAACTCAAGGACCATTATTAGTTACTATATGTATTCTTTAATGTTAAATCTTCAACTAATTTGAAATAACAACAAAAAGAAAAATATCTCATGCATCTCTATGGGTGTACATCAATGATTTTAACTTTCATTAAATATGTATTTCGGTTCTTTTTTGTTTGAATATATTTAGTTGGCATAAGTATAAAACTAAATTTCACTGTCTATTTTAACATGGCCATATATTATATTGTTATGTTTCCTCAAATATTTACTAATAGATTTTTTATTTTGATCAATAATAAAATAATATAAGAGATGAAATATTTAGATTAATTTCAATCAAAATAAGAATTCACATAAAAACATGTTTATTTTAATGAACCAAATATGTGAGGAGATAAAGATAAAAAATTATGGAAACAATAAATTGTGGATAGCCAACCAATAAAATACATGTTTATTTTTCATATTAATTATTTTTTTTGTTATTTATTTTATTTCTATTGCTAAAACTCCCCCCTGAAACCTTTTATTTAAAAAAAAAAACAGAAAATAATAAATTAAGAAATTTATTATATATGGATGGAAAAATCATTCCGTCAAACGACTCTTATAGCTTGTAATATTTTATTTTAGTACGAAGTTTATTTTCAATTAATAAAGTTTTTAGTGTCAGTATGAATCAACTCATTCAGAGCGTGGCCCACTGTTCCTGCAGAAAAAAAAAATTCAGTTGAATTGAATTTTTTTTTCCCACATGAACAGTAATTTTTAGTTTAATTTCCGTACTCATGCTTATTCCCAATGGCAGTCCGAACAGACCCTCAAAAAATCCACACTCGAAATATGTTACACCAAAAACATTATTGTTAACCACTATAGAGTCTAGACCGAAACCGAAATTTAATTCTCAGTTATATAGTTTACTTACTTGATTCAGGCAAATTTTCATGTACAGTTATGGTCACAAAAGATCTAGTGGGCCCCACAAAAGGTCAGAGCTAGTCTGGAACATGTTCCCAAGGAATAGCTGCATGTGTCATGTGTGTTGGTCACTGTACTGTTGGGACTTGGCTAATGGCTGCTCTCCTTTGGAATCATGGACGGTTTATGTATTCTCAATCTAACTACATATATATTTGAGTTTAAAATATGGATCATTTACTTAAAATTATTTCGTTTAATTTTTATAATTTACGGAATTATTTTAAAATTCATGTCAATTTTATAATGAATAGTTCGAATTTAAATTCAAATTTATATCTGACAGATTAGAATTCAAGATTATTAATCCATTCCTATTCAAATATCTCTACTTTTTCTTTCTAAAAATATATATATATATATATATATATCTACTTTTTTAGTTCTATTTTGCCACTACCTTTTTAATTCTTATTGACAAAATATGAAGGCTGAAATAAAAAAATTAAGAGAGTTAAATATGATATGTAGGATTTCTTTACGTATCCATAAAATTACGATATGTAAGGTTTATTTTTATTGAAATAAAAAACTTCAACAATTAGAGTTACAAATTATCTCAGTGTTAAATAATAATTCAAATATTTATTTTTATTTTCGTTTTTGGGTGGCTAATTGGCGACACAAACTTTTGTAAATCATCTTATATATGAGGAGGGATCCAATTACACTATTTTTTTTGACACATCATGACACCGTTTTTTTTATAGGTTAATTTTGCGATTTTAAAATCCAAATAGTCGATCCAAACCGTTCAACATGATTGATATACTAAAATGTACCTGGAGATCAAATTTTACATTTTTTTGAATTTTTTTACTATTTATTAAGATGGTTACAAAATCGCTATTTTTCAATGGTCCGAAAACAACGATTTTGTAACCATCTTAATAAATAGTAAAAAAATTCAAAAAAATGTAAAATTTGATCTCCAAGCACATTTTAGTATATCAATCATGTTGAATAGTTTGGATCGACTATTTGGACTTTGAAAATAGTTGGTGTCAAAATGTGTCAAAAAAAATGTGTAACTTGATCCCTCCTCCTTATATATATAATAATAATAATAATAATTCAAATAGAATAAATCTAAAACATTTTGATCAGATGTATTTTTTGTACAGATGATAGATATAGTTTTTTTTTTTATAATTTGTGCTAGACTCATTATTTAATATATGATTGGACAAATCTATGCAAGAAGAATTGCATTAGTTTCTTAGAACAATAGACCCATTACCTTATTTGTTTGATATCCCAAAAGAGCATGCACTTGTTTGTCGTTTATGCAATTATGCTTCTTAATTATAAACTATTCTAATTTATTCCTTTACAAACACACACCAATACCCGTAGTATCTTTCTTCCAAAAAATATAATACCCGTACGTTCGGGGTACGCGTATGATTGCCAAATTAGTTATTAGAGCATTAAACCTTTGTCATTTAATTTCCAAGAAAAAAAAAAAGGAAAGATACTCTTAGTCATTTTCGTTGAAGATATTGATTAATCAAAATTAATGAGTCATGATGTTTTATGAAATAAAAGCCATTTCTTCACATCATATTTTCTAGTTTCAACATTAAAATTCAAATACTCTAGTTGAGCGGAATTTTCATATAAAAATATTTTTGGAGATCAAAATTTATATTTATTTAATTAGATAATCATTATGAACTTTGATATTTTTTTTAATAATAATAATATTTTATAATAAATAATAATATTGAAAAATGGATTTCCAGGCTGTATCTATAAACATGTTAATCTAATATCTGATTCGTATTTGTACCAAAAAGTAAAACAAATTTGTATCTGATTGCACGTCTATAGGGAATATAAAAAATTAAGGACCTGTTTGGCAGGTCATTGGGAATGAGCATGGACACGGAAATTAAACTAAAAATTACTGTTCACATGAGAAAAAAAATTCAGTTGAATTACTAATTTCTTTTTTCGGTCGGAACAGTGGAGCGGCCGAACACACTCTACTGTATTTTGTAAAATGGGTACAAGGACAGAAATGAAAAAGGAGAGGAGATGGCAGCTAAGTTGTGAGGGACTGGAACTAGCATTGTAGCAAGGAGGCCACAAAAGGGTTAGGTGAGAAGGCAACTAAAAAAGAGGACTTGTTTCAATCAACTATTTAAACCGATTGAATTAATTATTGGCTTCGAAGATATCCAACACCACATGAGATTCACATATAATTGGACCAACATATCTCATTAAGAGATGTTGATTTGATATGACCTGTGCCACTCACTGTTCTCTCTCTTCTTTCTCTTCTTCATAATCCTTTTTTTTTTGCCCTTTTTCTTTGAAATATCTTATTTTTTAATTGGAGCTTGATGTGCAACAGGAGCTCTTATATTAGCTATTTATTTATTTTTTAAATACAGTGCCATAAAATGTATGATTTGCATTGACAGATGCAAGATTTTTCTCAGAATAGAGCAATAAATTATCGAATCCGGATTAACGGGTTTAAATTATCGAATCGGGTTAAAATTCATTAGATTGAATTAGAAGAGTTTTAAGTTTCATTTTTTAATGTTTTCATTTTGTTTAAATTTCAAATTTCAGAACAATATCACTCAACAAGGTTGAGGAACTTTTTCTGCAACTACGTAATTAGGTTTCATTTCGAAACCTAATAAATTTTTTTTCTTATTATTAATGAAACAAATAAGAACTTGATCCTTATTTTTACTCAAAAAAAAATCATTAGATTGAAACTAATTATTAAATTTTCTAATAAAATCACAATTAGCAATTGAATCCATTTTAAATAGCTAATTACTCTTAGATTGGTAATCAAACTTGCACTGACGAAGGAAGAGATGAGGAGCTGTCTGAGTCGTGCTTAGCAAGTCGATTGAACCAAGGATTAGAGGACCGAAGTTTGAGATTCTAAGAGCGTCTGTATCTCTGAAACTCTCAGAGTTTCTAAATAACTGTTAACATAATTTTAGAAATTTCAGACTCTCTGAATTTCTAGATCTTTACATCTCTGAAATTAAAATTAGAGTTACTTAATTGCCACATTAGCATTTAATTAAAACATCATTAAAAATTGAGCGAATAAGAATTGATTATTTTGTCATGTCAGAGTTTTGAAAACAGATTCATATTTAGAAACTATTGAACAAAATTGCTAAATATGAAATCCATCTGCATCTCTGAAACTGGTTTAGAAACTGCCAAGTCAGTTTTGAAACTCTAAGAGTTTCAGAAATGCAGATGTTTTAAGAGGTAAGCAAAAATTATTGCTGCAGAAGAGGAGACAATGCATCACCAAAAGATGAATTTGCCAGTAGAAAGGAAATTGCTAGTGTCGTTAGGAGAAGAGAAAGGAAATCGTGATCGTGGGTTGCGCAATTTTTTTCAACGGCACGAATTTTAAACAAATGGGCTCCGCAAATTTAAACAAAATGAGTTGTGCATGTACAAAGTTTTGTTTTTCCAGAGTTGCATTTGAGATTGGATTGAGTCTAAAATAAGACAAACCGGTTAAGGCAAGAGTTTAAAAGCTCATAAATTAAAAAATAATAAATTAAATCAATTACATCATATTATTTTTTTCATTTGTAAATGTTCCATAAAAAGTCGCAGTTAATTAAAATTTATGGTCCACAAGAGATAATTTGTTTTTTTCTCTGTTCAAATAAAAGCAGACCTGAGTTGGTTCCCAACTCACCTCTTGTGAGTTGTGAATCGCAATAATTTGTTGAAGTCTTGTAATTACTTTTGAAATTTTGAAAAATGATGTTATGGATTTAATTAAATTATTATTTTTTCTAATGAAATGAATAAAAAAAATCTGCATGAAGTACGTTACTATATAGAGTATGCTCTTATTGTGAACCGTCGGATCAAAATCCAACAATTCAACTCCTAAAGAGATTTTTTTTTTTTTTTTGATGTGACATGAAGAGATTTCTACAGTGATTTGTGATTCCGGTGGTTGAATTTTAATTAGACGGTTCAAAAACGGTGTCATTATTTCATAGCACGGGGTGTAAACGGATTCGGATTATCTGCGGATAATCCACTCCGAATCTGATACGGATACTTGCGGATACGGATAATTTTAGTATATAAAAAAATAATAAGGATATGGATAATTCCGTGAGGATATAAACGAAGCGGATATCCATATATATCCGGATCTAAAATTTAATCTTTCAGCAGCTTTCAATTCATTTCACCATTGAGAAATTCCCAAAAAATATACATATTTGTTTAAGTCCAAGAATTTTGGTAGGAAAATCATATAATTCATTAGAATAACGGATTGGTTCTCTGAACCAATAAGCAATTAGTCATTCATAATCGTCACTGTGCAAACTTAAAAAGTCTATTAAATTTTTGTCAATTTAGGTAATTTAAAATTATGAAATTTAGTAGAATTACTCAATATCTGATAATTATCCGCTCCATATTCATATTCAAATCAGTATCAGTGGATTATCCGTTCTGTATCCGCATCCGCTCATTGAAAAACAAATGCGGATATGGTATTAGCATTATCCGCTCCGTTTACACCCCTAAACTAGGGTGAGTGGTATATATAAATCTAAGTCTTAGATTTTTGGTTCTTTTGACACAGATTTTGTTACCAGTAGTCACTAATAGATGAGTTCTCTCATTACATCGAACTTTAAAAAAAAAAAATTCAGTGAAATTAGACGCTATCTTGTCATGCATGAGATTCATTGATAACATTTCGTGAAAAATTGTATAGAATAAATGTTGGAAAAACATTTCATGAAAATTGTATAGAATAAATATAAAATAAATGTTGGAAATCCATTTCGTGAAAAATTGTATAGAATAAATGTAAAATAATTCCGATCAGTTTATATTTAGGTATATCATGCATAAATTTTTATTATTAATAAAAATTACATAAATATAATGTAGGATAACATATGGATTGTATGAAAATTTTGATCTCATAAAAAAAAACTGAAATAAGTTTCTTTACAAAATTCTAAAGGAATTGAAAAATGTTTTTGGTTCCCTTTAAGGTCTTGTTCGGCCGCTCCACTGTTTCCGCAACTGAATTTTTTTTTCCACGTGAACAATCTTTTTTAATTCAATTTTCATGCCCATGCTCATTCTCAATAGTCTCCTGAAGAGGCCCTAAGATATAGCATATCACCCACCTGATGTCACCACCGATTTTTTTTTTTTTTTTTCAATTCCTTCAATGAAATCAAATCTCAAGACAATGAATCCATCTATTACCCTATATTATTTTCAAATAATTTCTATAAAATAAAAATTATGTATATCATGATCTTTTGAAACTTACAATTTTCAACAGTAAAGAGATGAGATAAATGATTTAAATGCTGGAATACATCATGGTCGTTGAGAACTACAAACCACTGTTTGATCAGTATTCACTATTCAGAGTTTTAAGTTAATGTTGCAATATAAAGATATCTTGAAATATAGTGCGTCATATAATGTCATCTCTAATGAGATGCAAATGGGTTGAGTTGTAGGTTCAATTAATGCTTGTTCAAAAACAGTTGGATTGATGAGATTTCTCTAGATAGATACCGTATCCAATAGCCCATGCAGAACCCAAAGAAAAAATATATATAATTTTTTTTTTATACTTCAGATTAAGTTTTACGGATCGTTAATTATGCTACATCATCAACTACTTCATCAATTATTTCATAATGAAACAGGTGAAATTCTACTTTTGCAAAAAAAAAAAAAAACTACTCCATCAATTAGATGATATTCTTTTTTATTATTTACTACGTTCAAAAGACTTGTAATTTTTCATGCTCTTTCTTTTTTTTTCCTTAAATTTTCATTTAAGAGAGTTTGTATTCTTTTTTTGTAATAACTTTCGTACAGTTTATCACGTTTTTTAAGAGCACAACTTCAAAAGTTTATTGTATTGACTTTAAACGATAAATTCAAACTGTTGAAATCTATCTACTTTATGTGTGATGTATGTACTTGCAAAATTTTGAAAATTTTAAATTCATTTAATACAAGATCAAGCGATAAAAAAATGATGAAAAATGACTACATAAAACAACTTATAAAATAATTTATAAAATAATTATTTTTGTAATGTTTGACTTTGTTATAAATAAATTCAAAACTTTCAAAAGTTTACATGTACATCCATCATTACTCATGAAGTAGATGAATTTCAACAGTTTGAATTCACCATCAGAAGCTAGTACGATATACTTTTGGAAATTTACTCACCAAATTTTTTTGGTGAACATATCACACCCCAACTTTGCTCTATTATTTATTATAAAGATATTTAGAGTTTTATGACAAATAATTATTTAAACTAATTCCCAATAGTTAAATTAGTTTGATTGATCGGTACTTAATTTGTCCGACCGTCGTTTAATTGATGGGTACTTAATCACTAATCAGTGACCAACTAATTCGCAATAATTAAATTACCACACGAACTAAAAAGGTTGTTATAATTAATTTGTCCGACCGTGTCGCAATTACTAAACAGTTGTGAATACAACTATTTAGAATTAAATATGAGAGCATGTATTGAGGATAAACTCACATGTTCCTTTGTACACACGTGGTTCACGAACTGCTGTAGAAGGAAGGCCCATAACGAGTTCACGACATAGATCTCTTTCATTTCTTATTGGATCCTAGTCGGCAGGTTCTAAAAGTTGAGAATTCCTCAAAACTTCCACCTAGATTGGAAAAATTGGCACGGCGGAACCGGTTCCGGCACGGAACGGTATGGTACGTGTGACTGTTCGCGTGACGTGACTTTCGCGTGCTATGACCATCTTTTGAAAATTTGACACGGCACGGCACGTCACACGAAAGATCTGGTCACGGCACGGCACGTGGTCACGCGAGTCACGTGTAATTAGGACCGTTAAGTCTTGATCAAATGATAAATATTGAATAAACTAACTTAAATTATGAAAAAAATAGTTAAATGTGAGAAATATGACCAGTTACGTTTGGACACTGCACGCGAATAGTCACGGCACGGGAGTCACGGCGTGACTCGCGTGCCGTGACCATCCCTCCACATTTTAGTCACGACACAGCACGGCACGTGTGACTGTTCACTTGGTCACAGCACGGCACGGCACGAGACCAAAGTCACGGTGTGTTAGTCATGGAACGGCACGTTTTGTCCACTCTACTTCCACCTAGCGTTTAGATTCGGGCCATGAGATATGTTTTGGCACGAATATTGAAGCATTGTAAATTTCATTTCAGGTCGGATTAATTTGGAATCTGATTACACAAGCCGGATCTAAATTTAAAATTTGAGTTACTTCAGAGGATGCAGACTCCTTTTGTATGGAGCTCCATTGCAGCCGATTTTTTTTTTATCTGTAGTATTTAAATTTTTCTAAGTTGTGTGGTCAATTCAGAATCATTTCATTCATGGAAACTAGAGAAGGAAATTTGTCACGGCGTGACTAGTCACGTCACGGAACGTCACGTCACGTTAACGTCACGTCAAGTGACGTGTGTCGATTACGTGACGTGACTCGCGTGATGCGTGACGTGATCATTCGCGTGACGTGACTACATTCTAGTGAAAATATACGTCACGTCACGTCACGTGAACCAGGCACGTCACGTCACGTCACGTGATCACGTTACGTCATGTCACGGTATGAAACATAGAGTATCTAACTTTTTTTATATATATAGAGTATTCATATTTTTATTTTAGTGTAAGTTCAGTAATATTGGTACTCATGTAGTACTGATTTTTATTTTCTTTAGTTTAGTCTAATGAATGTTTGTAATTTAAATTTTTAAAGTAATATCAGATGCAACATTTCCTAAAAATGATAATCTTTACAACATTATTTACTTATTTTAGAATTTTTTATAACTTTTTTATAAATTTTTAACAATTTAAGTTAAAATATAAAAAAAAATTGACATGACTAATTTACGTCACGACACGTCACGTCACGTGTAATCACGTCACGTATGGTCACGGCGTGACTACGCGTGACGTGACCATTCGCGTGACGTGATCATCCGCCACCATTTTGGTCACGTCACGTCACGTCACGTGAAAAAAAAAGTTGATAACGTCACGTCACGTCACGTGACCAAATCACGGCGTGTTTGTCACGTCACGTCACGGCGTGTCACGTATTTCCTTCTCTAATGGAAACGATAGCATTCTAGTATAAGATGATGCTTTTCAGACCCCGCTGAACATTTGCATTGATAGGGTTTTGGATTTGGCGAAACACTTATAAGCATTTCCAACGCTTATTGTTTTCATCAATGGAATCTGGGAGCATCGATCTCCACATTTCTTCTTAAAAAAAAACACTTATTGTTTTCTGGTTTGCTGAGTTGTGAGACAGTTTGTAAATTAGCAAATTTTCTTTAAAAATAAACGTTTGCTTATTGCCAATGTGACGAATTGATTGGCTCAGATTATTTATGAGTCTCTTTAATTGCAATTGCTGGGATGGAGTGATATAGAAATTATGAGTCTCTTTAATTGCTAAATTTAGTAACGTGACTAATTTTAATTGCTAAGCGTTTGTTAGAATGGAGATGCTCTTAATAATAGCGTTTCATCATATTAGAAGTTTTATAATAGAGTTTTTTCGTTTTACAGACAAGATGCGAAATGTTAAGTGTGTTGTCGGAAGTATTTCGTCTCGTTCCGAAACATGAATAAGTATTACTGTCACCAAAAAAATATTTGGAATTTGATATAAAAAAAAAACATTTTTTTAAAAGATATTACAGATAAGAAAATGTTCATTACAGTTTTTGACTGTTTACCCCTGATCCAGCAACAAAACACACACACAAAATTTTCTACCATGATAAACAGTTCATTGCAGAATATGAATTTTGAAAATGGTGAATTGTTACGTAACACCAATATTTGGAAGGAAAACAAATTAGATTAGTAAGGGAGAAAACAAATGATTCGGTACAAACAAACGGTTCAGATTAATCCTAACCGGTCAAAAGACAATCCGGTATAGGGGTCTGTTTCGAAATTTGTGCCAAGTTAAAATAACTAATTTAGACCGTCTGTTTGTAATTTGCTTGAGTCAGTTAACTGGGGTGATCCAAATTCAAAACAGATACGAGTTGAGCACTAAAGAAAGACTAATAATTAACGTGATACCTAGCACCAATATCATCGGTGAAAAAAAATAATACTGATAAGTGAAAAACAGCTCCATTTACCATTTTTCTTTTTCACTATGGCCGGGTTGTCCAGGATCCGTATCCTCTCTATTACTACAGAGGATGCGCATCACTTTACGGTTTGAGATTAAATCTCAACCGGTTTGAGATTCGGGGGAACATAGGATGTAGTATTATTGGGCTTTGAGATTCGTGCCAACTTAAAAGAATGGTCCGGATCCACCCAAAAGGGAATCATTGTAAAATATTCTTTTTTGCATTACCCCACTGAATACGAATTCGAGTTGTCCAACCATGAATTCATATCATTAATAACTCATTGCTACATAACATTTTTGGATTGCTTGTTTTGACTTGACACCAATGTTGAAAAAGTTATCTAAATTTTTGCTTTTGATGTAAGAAATCATGAATTGTAATAACAAAATGAATTGTAATATCAGAGGTATTAAATAACTGGGTGGCTTGACTACTAAGTCTTCAACCTTTATTCATTTAGAAAAAGTTTTGTAAATTTTTAAATTGTTCCTATTTAGTTCGGATTCTAGTGTACAATCCGGATTCCAAACATAATCTGAGTTACTATGTAGGATTTATGGACTCGGTCAAACACTAAAGATAGATATTAAACACTTAAGCGACTTATAATGGTAAATTAGACCGTAAATTAATTAGTCCTCTGCTCCAACCATTTAATCATACAAGTAAAATAAAAACAACAAAGAACGGCTTCAAAAAAAAAAAAAAAAATGGTGTCTATTTAAATGTACGGACAGTATCAATATAAAATGGACTGCTTTAAGATTCGCACATAACGGTTCCGATTTTGTACGGATCAACTCAAAATTTGAGATATCTTAGGGGCCTGGATGCGAATTCTTGGAGGGAAAGGGGAAAGGCTCTTGTGGGGAGATAGATGAGGGTGCGTATCCTCTGAGATATCTCAATTTTTGCGTAGGAAGGCAGTATTATTTGAGCTTTGAGATTCGTGCAGAAGTATTTGAACGATTGAGATATTTTAAAAAGTCACGCAAAGTTTGAGATATCTCAGAGGATGCGAATTCGATAGATGATCGGTACCGGATACCTTTTAAGTTTTCTTGCTTTGGCTGTACTTCTTAATTTGGTACCTCCTTAGTTGTATGAAACTCCTCTAAGAAGGCCTCACCCCTCTATTTTTCCAATAATGAACATCTGATTGTACATATAAAGGATTTACAAAATCAGATATTTACCAAAAATAAAAAATAAAAATCTAAGTTATTTGATATATTTTTTTTTCCTATATTGATAAATATCTTATGATATACGTGTACGTACACTATGAAATGTGAAAAAATTCTGGAGGTATATATAGAATATGGTCAACAAATGCCATAAATTGTGAAGAATAATAACTGCATACATCTTATAAATAGCCCTGTATCTTATAGTGGTTTTTTGAAAACCAGGAAAAGATCAAATTAAAAGCTAATAAAAATAAAAGGAAGTATAAGCATCTTTTTGGAGATGAAACAAGAACCTCGAGCATATTAAATTCCTAAACAGTGCCAACAGAATCGTATCCCTGAATTTTTGCAAAAGGAAGTTTATCATACATGTTTCCAACGTACGTTTATAATTCCTTTTGAAAGTATGAGAACCTTTACTGTCTGCTGCTATTGTCGCTGCTGCTGCTACTCGTATACTATTTTTTAGGGAAAATTACTGCTCATATACTGCTCCTACTAATATTATACTGACATGTTGACAAGTCAGCTTTGGGCTCAGGTTTAATTTATCTTTGAAATCTTTGAAACCCAAAATGTTTGCTACATTCATTTTTTGTTATCTATCTGACTGTTTACAAATAGGGTGTCAATGACCTTTTTAGCTGTTTATCTAATCCGTATTGTATTCGATAAAGTGGATATGGATAAGATTTTTTTTTTCGTTAGTTTATTAGATATGGGTAATAATTTTTTTCATTAACTAAATAGGTAAGGGATATGGGTAATGACAATTTCGTACCCGTTACCTAAATATAAAATTTACATTTATTTATATTTAATTCAATTTTCAGTGCATCTAAATTTACTCTTCTATTTTAGTGCTCTAAATTGGATCTTTCTATTCCAGCGCACCAAGTTTGTATCTTTGATATTTTTTTCCTTCCCTCTTCGTTTTCTTGTTTTTTTACTCAATCGTAAGAATGGAATGTAAATTCTGTAAGAATCTGACTCACATAGTCATATTTCCACTTTAATTTCGCGGTGATTATGACTCAATTTTGTTTTCAAATTAATTTCAAATTTTGCATAAAAAATTATAATGAGTGAAAAAACAATTTAAATGATTATCTTATGTAATGAGTAAAATATAATTTGTAAAACATAATGAGTTCTGTTTTTTTATTTGTAGAATATAATAAAATTAATATTTATATTAGTATTATTTGTTATTTACCCACTATCATTTTTTATCTGATAATATTAACGGATAAGGGTAGGTATGATCAGTGGCGGAGCTACAACCACCCAGGGGTAGGCATTTGCCTACCCCTGGATTTTGAAAAACTTCATAATAGTTAGCTTAGATATGAGTTTTGCCTACCCTTGAATATAGGTTTGCCTACCCCTGCCTGACTAAGCCTCATCCTTTGTTAAAATCGTCATATTTGCTGAAAATTTGATTGAGTTTTCGTCACAGGTTTCGGAAATAGAACAAAAGGGGATGCAAAAATGGAGAAGAAAAATCTGAACAATGGGCCCATGATATAAACCTTTAATTTCTTTCCAAAGAAATGGACCAAATTCTTTATAATGGGCTGGAACTTTATTGTCCAAAATTAAACTTAACTTTAAAGAAAGAGGTGTGAGCAGGAGTTAAATTAATAAATGAGCCGCACTTCTACAAAATTGGCGTGGACTTGCTGGGGATTAATGTATTGGTGGGTTCAGAGAGAGATTTTAAGAAAGCAGTGTGTTGTAGATGTCTGAAATTTTTTGAAAACCAAGATTTAATGTTGCATTATATGTCCAAGCTATAATATAGTGATTAGATAAAAATTTATTATATCATTTTTAAAAATGATAACAAATATTAGTCCAAAAATAACAAATTTTAATTTTCAATATATATTTTTTTTTCAAACAACTGACTCTATTTAATATAAAGAAAATCTACAAAAACACATGCAACATGTGCATGAGTTGATTACCGAATTGACTGGAAATAAAAGGGACCTTCAGACTTCAGTTGTATAAATAATTTTAGATTTTAATAAAAATTGGATATTAAAATAAATAAATAATATTAATATTTTTTTGCCTATCCCTGGTGAAAATTCTAGCTACGCCACTGGGTATGATAAGGTTAATTCTTAATGGGTAAGTGTAGGATATGAGTAAGGTCAATTTTAATGGAATGAGTATAAAAATGTTTTCACCTTGGGGCGGAGCTAGACTTCCGAACTATAGGAGTCAAATTATATTTTTTCTACGAGAAATAGGGGGTCAATTTGACAATACTAAATTATTTTCCTCTAAATTATATAAAAAATCATATGCAAATAAAAAAAAAATCTAAAAAAATGGAGATCATTTGGCCTCCATTCTCTTTGCTTCCCTCCGCCACTGTCTCATCCACCTGACCCCTGTCGTACCTATTTACAGATGTGATGTGAAGTTAGCATGTTAGCAACATATGGACATATATTTTGACAGAGCAGTTTTTTATTTATGCAGTGCATGAGTTATATGCAATTCTGGTTAGACTCTATTGTCCGTTGCGCTGTACGAATTAGAAACTGCTCAGTCAAAATCTTCACCCCAACTTCGGCTGTTTTTTTTTTCTGTTTGTAGTATTTATTAGTGGGAATTTCTTACTGACATCGAATTATTTTTACAGTGTTCAATATGGGCCTTGCTGGAATAGAATTACTTTTACTGTGTTCATTATGGGCCTTGCTGAAATAGAATTTCTTTTACTTTTTCATTATGGGTCGGAAGTCTTCTACACTGCAGTCCAATTTCAGCCCAATTGACCCTCCTCACTAATAAGAGCAAAATTTAAGCGAAGCGCGGGAACGAGATCTCGCCATGGCATCTCCTCCGACCCCGCCTTCTTCTTCCTCCTCCACCAGCCACCGCCTCTCCACTTTCAACGATCCTACGTCCGACGCCGATCCTCCCCATTAAAGACCTTTGCCTCCGATCCAGTCTTCTCCGGCCTTCCTCTCCCCTTTCTATGCCGCATTCTTCTCTCAAACCCTCTCCTCAGGTTCCACTGTCACTCGCGTCGAGTCCCTTCAAGAGTGGATCCGCCTCTTGAACCACGATCTACGGTCTGAGGTCCTCTCTCGCCATCCGCAACTCCTCTCCTCTCTCATCTCCCTTTGTCAAGCCTCCACCTCCCTCTCCTCTCTCCGACCCGCCATCGACTCTCTCACCTCCTCACTCCAGAGAACTAGCCTGGACCTTGCCACGCCCTGATCTGTGCTCAAAACCCGCATGATCCAGCTTAAGAACCTTACTGCAACAGCGGATCTGTTAAACCATTATGAGAAGCTGTTGAAGCTTGCTGCTAAGGTGAGAGATAAGAGACTAGGTCAGGCGAGAAAATCTGATGTGTACAGAGAGGCGAGGGTTTTGTATGAGGAGACATCAAACCAAATCAGTCTGATAAACCATGGTTTATAGAAGGGGGAATTTCATGTATAACTGAGTACCCTGATGTCTGCTGGTATGGGACTTAGTAGGTACAGTACTGAGTACCTACCCTGCCTCAGCCAAGCATATATTACTTTATTTGCCATAGAGATTGCCAAATAAAAAGCTTAAGTAAAACAAATAGGATACAAAAGCGTACCTACTGCTGGCTGCTGACACATTTCATCTCTAACTTTAACCATAGGCAACTGAGAAATATTTATGTACTCTTTACCTTTCTGTATTCTTTAAAGTATATAATCTAGCATGCCTTTGTTACTCTTAATATCTCCTTTGATTATTGGTGAGGAGGTTACTTTTCCATTTGTTTTAAAAAAAAGAGTATAGATCTGTTTTTTTGGGTTAAAAAGGCTGAAGCCCAGTTCCATTTCACTGAAACAGAGTACTTGAGTATAGAGCTGTTAGTATGTAAAATTCGCAAGGAACTTTACACAATGCCATTCATTTCGCATATTTTTCCAAATCAAACTGTCAGTCCTTCCTCTCTCTTTCCTTGATTAACCAATTAATCATTGGTTATAATTGATCTGTATTTAAAGGAAAAATGAGGTGAGGGTCCGTGGAATATAATGTGGGATGTTATTTGGTTCAACAACCAAAGACATATTTGGAGTATTTGATTGGGTGAAGTAAGCCTCACAATATTTTATTTTGTATCTCTATTTGTAATTTTCTTTCAAGACTATCTTCTTCGGAAAGAAGAGCCCCTTCTAACAGAGCAGGCATGGGAAGCCCTGGTAAAGGCTTTTGCAAACCAAATGAAATCTGCTATACTGCATCGACTTTTTTGGAGGAAATTTTTACCATATATAGACTACCCTCGGCTAACCATGCTAGAAAACCTGCTATATAAAATCTCTCATGACACCAATGTAAAGGGAGTTCTACCGCTACTTAGTCTGAGACATTTCAGGTCTCTTTTCTGGCACTTTGTCTGAGCCGGCTTTCAGATTATGTGAATACCATACCTTCAAAGGATCAGATCTCAAAGCTCGTCTTGAGAATTCAGGAGGAGATCGAGGTGGATCCGACTCTGCTGCTTTTATTGAATAAAAGCAGGGTCCTGCTTTTACCATCTAAACCATTCAAAATTTCCATTCACGTATCTCGATAAAAAAACTTTTCCATGCACAAATCTCAACGAATTTGAATGGTTGAGATGGTAAAGCAGGTTCCTGCTTTTATGGAATAAAAGCAGTAGAGTCGGATTCGATCGAGGTGGCTAGGATGAATGGACCTTTGCTATATCTGGTTTTGCTGGAGACTGCGAAGGTGTTGTTGGCTGATAATGCTAAAAAACAGGTACTTAGTTTCATATGCTTTCAATTTAAGGTGCTTTGTCTTTTTTAACACCTCTGTATTACTGTCTTTATTTTTGGCTCCGGTGTCACTTGTTGACTAACATGGTATGAAACAAGCTTTGGTCAGAGAAATCTTATTTAAATTACCCCTCCTAACTTAGCAATTAAAAAAAAATCAGATTTAATATATTATTGGTTTATCATGTTATGCATGACAGTGGTTATTCTGAGTTTTTATTTGTGCAGTAAAACATTGAGTCATTTCTGATATGATGAACTTTGTTTCTTAGACAATATCACTGTTTTCAAATTTATTCATGGAAACTTGCAATAGGAGTTTTGTTAGGTTTGCTACTCAGATCTAAACCCAAACACCATGTTTAACATTGATTTGATTAATGTCTGTGGCTTCTTGTACTGACTGATTGCTTCTGTTTTATTTTTATTTTTTATTATCTGCAGATATCTACCGAACCTGCAGCCCTTCAAGTAACAGGCCCTGCTACTGGGGCCCAATTAAACAATTTGGGTCTTATGCCAAAACTTACAAGAAATTCACTCGCACATCTCCACCACCATGTCAAGCCTCCCCGACTCAGCATCCATTGTCTCACTCCCTTGACAGGATCCGACTCCGGTGCTTTTCTCTAAGAAAAGCATCAAGCTGCTTTTCCGATCCGAACCATTCAAATTTTTAAATTTACGTATCACGAGAAAGAAACTTTTCCATGCACAAATCTCCACGAATTTGAATGGTTAGGATCGGAAAAGCAGCTTGGTGCTTTTCTCTGAGAAAAGCACCGGAGTCGGATTCCCCTTGACAAGGTCTATGGTGAGGCATGCGACTCAGGGAGTCCTCTGTTCGATTCCTTGTTGGTATAGGAAAGTTGGATATGATAACTTGATAAGTAGTAGTTTGATTCTCCTAACATTGAAAAATATCTGAAAATCAAATATGCCACTGCCTTAAAAGAGAAACATCTTTCGTAGTCTAATGAGGGATATAGAGGATTTTTTTTTCATATTTTTAGGGGTACATCATCTGATCATCATATTTGCATACACGGTTGTCACACCCCCCGGTCCGGAGATGCGACGGACCTACCGCGTCTATTTTTCCATAACAATTCACATAACGCAAGGTACAGATCTTTTTATGCATTTCCAATAGCATCCATTATTTTTTTACACATCCCAATTAATTTACAATAATTATCTGACTATTTATAGTGGATGATGCTAGATGAATTTTCCGCACCATGTCAGATAATATAATCCCAAATCCCATACCTCTATGTGGCCCTGCTGTCAATTATAATTCCAAAAGCGTTTCTCAATCTTCGTCTAATAAACCTGTAACCCACAAGGGGAAACGAGTGAGAAATAATAAATTATTTCTCAGTGCTGATTGCCACTCAGATTATTGGATTCGAAGGAAATCCATATTCGGAATGAAATCACCGCACGAGAAATTAACAGTTCATTTTAAGACGACGAATGCAAATGCTCAATAACAGTATTCAATTGAACCACAACAATTACATAGATAAATCAAAACTCTAAGGATCTTATTAGAATAATTGGTTTGGGTCAAAATCTTTTAACCATTAAGTCTGGTAACATTTGGTTTCTTACATTTACAATTTCTAGTCTGGTAACACTGACAGATACCAGAACAAGTATTTGTCGTGTTAGGGCTTATACTGTTCTATCTATCCTGACAATTTGGTAATGGAAACAATATAGAATCAATATCTCAATGCCGTCAGTATCAAAAAGAAAATCGATAATAAGACAGTTCTAACTATCTTGACAATCGGTTAGCAGAAACAATACGAAATCAATATCACAGTACTGTCATTATCGGAAAGAAAATCATTGATAAGACAGTTACCACAGTTCATTAGTCTTACAGTCACATTTCAAATTTATTCAATATCCCCTACCCAACCGGTACTGGGTTCAGTTGGGGCCATTCACCATATGCACATAAGGGTCTTGGAGTAACGTCTAGTAGCTAGCTAGACTTTACGATATATTAATCATTTTTCTCCACTATATGGAGGTTCAAGGATTATAGTATTAAATATTCAATTAATTCAATCACTGTGGTCTCAGTCAATCATTTGCAATAAGAATCAATCAATCGATAAACAATATCAACATAACAGTCAACAGACTTACCTGTAATTCAGTTTCAATTGCATTGGGTATGCATATGATGCAACAGTTCAATCAATGCAGTCAATCAAATATTCAAAATGCATAGCGAATTACGATTTAATTCCTAGTCATGAATCTCAGACTAATCCAATAACCTCGCACCTGATATCGAAGGGCAACAGGTGAGGTCGCTAATAGCATGTTCTTCCTGGTCATTCTGTCTCATCAATCTTTCTCATAATTATGCCTATATCAGAATAATATATATATTCTTATCAATATTTGTAATCCTTTACTATAAGTTCATGTTTATTCAATTATTATTGTTCAGAGCTTTAAGTTATTGTCAATTTATTTCTATTGTGTTTAACTAATGAAAGTATCCATTTTAATCAATGACATATATTAATTAATTATTTTATTATTCCATTAATCCTTCCTAACTCAATTGAATTTTAATATGACAGTTGAGCTAAGTCCATATATCCAATCAATTAAGGTCCAAATCAGTTTATTACCAACCATAACACAATTGAGCTAAGTCTTTTTATATCCTTTTGATTTTCAATTTCACATTTTCTAGACCAAGCCACCTATTTTCAATCAGAACAATTCCGGAAGCCAAGCTCAATCTACACTTTATTTCCAATTAATCCCTTCTGACAAATTATTATTACCCTAGTATTAAAATTTACCAAATTGGACCTTTATTTATTTATATTCTTACAATTCAGTTCCTATGATCAAGATTGGGTTAAGACTTGATTCTACACTCGGACTCAATCCTGATAAGAAATCAAGAGAAGAAAATTAATGGGTTCAATAATCCTTCAAGCATTAGCAGTCATCTAAACAACCTTTTTCATTATTTATTTCAATACTGAGAGCAAGCTTTAACTTGGTAATTTCATATTTCACTAAAAATCTTACGTTGGGCATGAGATAAATTACAACATGAGAGAGATACCCAATAATCATGCTAGTTGAGTCCAGAAATACAGAGTGCACAGAATCATCGATTCGATCGCATCAGTCAGTCAGTGAGAGAGAGATGGAGGAAAACCCCTCCGTTGTTTTCTTTTCTTTCTCTCGTTTTCCCTTTCTTTCTTTTCTTCTTTCCTTTCTCTTTTCTTTTCTCATTTTACTTAGTTTCTTTTTCTTTTCTTTTTTTTTCATTCTGAGAAGGGAGAAGGAATACCCTTGATTAAGGGAGAACAAGTACGTGGGTGTTTCACCCATAACTCGCCGCGTGGCCTGTGCCATTTGGTCATCGTTTCTTTTTCTTTATTTTAAGTTTTCCATTTTATACATTTAACCTTCATATTTTCAATATTTGCAAGTTAGTCCAAAAGTAAATTAAAGAACGTTATATATATATTACAAGCATCAAGAATTCAATCCTATATTTCTATATACGTTATATCCCATATAATTTCTATTTCAATTTTTCAAATATTCACTTCAAAATATTTTTGACATTTGAGTTAACACTTATGTTGATATCAATCATACATAATTTTAAATTATCAATTTGATAATAAATCACACCCAAATAACTTATTCACCGTTGCTAATCAATTCAGAAAAATAATATTTATTCTTTAGATATTACTTACTCACTGAAAAATAAATTCAGACAGTTTGTATATTATTTTCAGTTATCAATTTGATATACACATTTTTGCATAGTGTTACAACGGTTCCTTTAGATGATTTTTGACATCTATGTTTAAATATTTGGTGACAAAATCATCTGATCATCATTAATGCTCCAAGTTCGTAATTTCCCGTTCCTATATAGTAATGTAGTATAACGCTAACGCATCAACTGCCCTTCTGTATTGAGAGCTCATTTATCTTCTTCTTTTTTATATATTCTTTTTCCTATTTCATTTTATGTTTGTGTTTCTGATCCCAGGCTTGTGAGAGATATGGCATGAGAGACCCTCATCTATTTCATCAGAAATGCTTCCTTAGTGAGACCCCTGTCAGAAGTCGGCAAGCCAAGAATGGCCCGTGACATGGCTGAGCTTGAGATAGCAGTTCAGAACCTCTTCCTAGTCGAGCAGCTCGACCCGCCTTACTGGGCCTTGCAGGCTTTCCGGCTTGTAATCTTTCTAGAAACATCCCAGCTTGTACAGTCGCCCCTCCTCCAAGAGCTGTCAACAGGAGTTCTGACAGCTCTATGCTGGTATTATAACAATTTTTTTGTTATATTGTCACAGCAATATGATCTATGCTAATACTTAATCACATCTTACATCTTTGTAAAATGCAGATAATACATTTTTGTTGTGAGAAATGTTGTTGACAATTTCTTTTTCTTTCTTCTTTTACATTCCAAGAAGCTCTGGTACTATCTGTTTGTACCGGGATGGTACTGGCCTCATTGGTACCAGGACTGGTACCGGACTCATTGGTAGAACCTATGGGTCTCCTCCAGGAGCGCGGCATTTGCAATTGGCAAAAGGAAATACAGGGAATGGTGTTGTTGGTTCATGACGGGCTGTTGGAACATCTGGAAACAACGAAACATTCGCATCATTGGAGATACAGGTTTAAAGAGATATATCATGATCATTCAGCCACGCATCTTTCATGAGTAATTTGAGGTAAAACAAACTTATTTGGCTGTACTGCTCCCAGTTAACTGTAATTGAAAACATATCAAATTAGGAGTACAAGAAAATGCTAATAGCAGGCTGACAATTAAGACCATGAAAAAAAAAAAATAAGAAATATGCCCGTTGCTGGCCAACAATTAAGAGTATACAATATTCAAGAATCTTTTTCAAGAGGTTAAATGTGTCGCTACTGGGTGCACGTCAGAGAAAGCACCAAGACAGAAAAGTGAAGGAGAAAGGAAATATAAAAGGGGCATAATCGGAAATATAAATTTTAAGATGTGTGAGCAAACAGTAAGATAAATAAAAAGACTTAAAAATAGTTGAGAGATAAATATAATATCCTGAAGTCTTGACATATAAATAAGAAACTTAGTAAGGGTTGGAGGCCACACAAGAAATTAAACCAACTAAATAAGACATATATCAATAAAAAAAAATGCATCACAAGTAGAAAATTATTTTAAGATAGGAAAGAATAAAAAATATTCTATATGAAAATGTGACCATATGGTAAAAACATAAAATAATGGGTATAGCACCTTTGTGTATTGTTCTGCTCACAGTATTTGGCAGCTTATTCCTCTGGCATATCAACAAGCATTTTTTTTTTCCAATGCACAACCATATGGTATAATTGTCTCCCCTCCATGTTCTCGAACCCTTTTAATTATTAATATTAACATTAATACAGATTTCTTAAATAAGAATACCGAACCTTGTAAACAACCACACTTAAATGCCTATTGTACATATTGTACAAACGACTCGTATTATACATGTTTGGAGGTTTTTATTTCTCATCCAAACCCTGGATTTAACAAAAATAATTCTTCTGACTTAATTTTATGAAGCTTTGACTGGTTCTAAAATAACTAGTCGAGAAAAAATGCCAGTAGCAACTTAGTCGTATATTGCAATTTCATCTTAGGCAGGGTTCAATTAACCTGTGAATTTTGGATCCAATTGCAAATATGAGATAACAAGAAAAGAGCAAATAACAATGAACAAAGAGATTGGTACCCAGCGTGAATTTTGGGCAGGAACTTGATTTGCCGAGAGGTTGGGTTCGAGGAGAGCAGCGATGCCTTCGACTTCCAATCTGATCCGAACCAAAATAAATAAGAATTGAGTAGAACAGAACAGAACAGAACAGAAAAGAATAGAATAGACATGATTTTAAATTGAAAATTCGTGATCAGCTAAACATTTTCCGTAGAATGACTTCATTCTCAGAGATTCTACTATTATACTCAAATTTCTATAAATTTTACATAGATTGCCATCAAAATTCATTTACAGGGTTTCAGTTTGCAAGAGATTGAAAACCAGAAGAACAAAGAAGGAGAAGAAGATTCTTACCTAGTCCGCCGCGTCAGATCTTGATCGGAACAAACAGGGGAAGGAGTCGCGTTGTCTGTTTTTTTCCATTCCGCACAATTCTCGCCAGATTCCTTATTTTGGTCGGCGGAAAAAAGAAAAAGGTCGCGCGAAGGAGAGAGGGGGTGTCCGATGCCCATCGGACCAAAACAGTGTTCGATTGGGGTTTGGACCGTCCGATTCATTTCAAGATCTGTGCGCATCACTTTAATATCCGTGCTGTTTGCCTCAATATCCGTGCGCACAGATCTTGAAGTAGATCGGACGGTCCAAACTACCCATCGAACACTGTTTTGGTCCGATGGGCATCGGACACCCCCCTCTTCCCGCGCGAAGCGAATTTAACGGGTTCAATTCGTTATTGATAAAACGATCCGTTAATTAAACAAAGGATCCAAAATTGGAATCCAACGGTTGAAAGAAACGCCCCCCCGCTCGGGGATTAGTTTACCGTAACATTGAAATAAACGCGATACGAATTTAACGCGCTGTTGCCTGTTACGCGTCCCATTTGAGGAATTTCCGCGTAACACCTCTGCTTCGGTGACCCACTCTAAATTGGACTCTTCTTCCCACCTTTTAAAACCATATCCTCCATTCCTTTTCCAGCTATAAACTCCTCTCTTCTCTTCACCACAATTATTTCCAATTTCATTTCTCACAGCAGCGAAATCTCATAATTCTCAAAACTAAGAAGAATCTGTCTACTAAATTGATCAATTTAAAAGATGGCACAGAGCGACAACAAAGAAGAGACAGGGTTGCAGGTCCCCGAATCTCTCCCCATATGCATTAACAACTGCGCCTCTCCTACAGCAGCTCCGTTGTCACCTCCATCAAACCCGATCCAATCAAAACTCCGATCCGAGACAGATCCCGTTTCTTCTGCTGTTCAAATTCCAGCACCTGAAACCACCCCTGTTAAATTGGTGACATCATCGGCGACAACCGGTTCAGTCGGGCCTGGTAGGCCAGTTAGTCGGTGCTTCAGGTGCCGTAAGCGGGTCGGTTTGACCGGTTTCAGGTGCCGATGCGGCGATCTCTTTTGTGGGGACCACCGGTACTCTGACAAGCACGGATGTTCCTTTGATTATAAGGCAGCAGGTCGGGAAGCAATCTCGAGGGAGAATCCGGTCGTACGTGCGGCTAAGATCGTAAGGTTCTGAACTGTCGATCGGCAGTTAGTTGAATCATGAAAAAAAAGGGAAATTTAGCTTTTTTTTATTTTTCCTTTTCTTTTCTTTTTTTCTATATTGTAATATTGTTGGAGAAAAAAAAAATTTAGTGTGATACTTGATGCTTTGCTATGAATTCCTCGTATTATATTTCATACATCTTTTGTTAATGTCATATTGCGATCTCTTAATAGACGTGTTGAATGGGATGATAATGCAATTAATCAATGGAAAAATTATTTAAAAGTATAAATGAAGGTTGTTATCGGTAGGTGATAATAATGATGATGGTGATAATTATCTTTTTAGAGGGAAAAGAAAAGGAAAACAAAGCAGCACGCGTCTTGGCCTCTTTGAAATGTGGACGGACGTGGGAAGAGTATCTCAATTTGATGATTTGATCGGGACTCAGCTTGAAAAAGTCGGCATGGTGGGCCCTGTTTTCTGAACATGATTGGCATTGTAATATAAACACAAAAAAAGGTTTAAGTAAATGTCCACATTCATTCTAATCCAGCAATTGAGCATCCTTCTAAAAAATAATTACAAATAAGTCCAGCAGTTGAGCATCCCTCATTTCCTTATTCTGCTCATCTCATTCTACAAATATTACATTGACATATATATTTTTTAAGAGGAGAGATCAAGTCACAACAATTTTGAGTTACCACAAAGTTACAATAACTATTTTTTTCATTTTCAAAGTCCAAATCGTCGATCCAAACCATTCAACACGATTATCTAAATAAAATATGCTTCCAGGTCAAATTTTACATTTTTTTGAATTTTTTTACTATTTATTAAGATGGGTACAAAAACTAGACAAATTCAAACCATTGAATTTTGTACCCGTCTTAATAAACAGTAAAAAAATTCAAAAAAATATAAAATTTGATCTGGAAGCACATTTTATTTAGATAATCATGTTGAACGGTTTGGATCGACAATTTGGACTTTGAAAATGAAAAAAGCCGTTGTTGTAACTTTGTGGTAACCCAAAATTGTTGTAACTTGATCCCTCCTCAAAAAATGGGCACAATATTAAATATTTCATATTTCCTTCTTCAAACGGCCTGTTGATATTTTTTGGTTATGGACTTCAAAAATGAAGGTTTGTTGTTCTATTCTCCGGAATATGTAATTTCTTAAGAATAAAATTGTGTTCCTGATTATCTGATATTAAGTGCAAAAATCTAAAGCAATGACTCTTATAAAATTTAACTTATTTTGTGATTCGGTTGTGTACATATTTTATACTTTTCTAACTAAATCAATTTTTTTTTCAGATAAATAAATGTATATAATTTTCCCCGAAATTTAAGAAATGCAATGTGGAAAAATTGGCTGTTTATAGTTTGTATTTAAAGATTTAATATATTTTTTTAATATCACACGTATTGTTACCTTGCTAAATCCACATTACGAAAAAAGATGAAATTTACAGATTTCCTTATCATGTGATTAAAAAATGGTTTTTAATTTTTATTTAAAAATAATTGGCCCTTAAAAAGTAGTTTGTTATTTTATTTATATTAAATATTATTTAACAAATAAGGCATTTATAATATTTTATTTGAGAAAAAAACTATGATAGAATGATAATATTTTAAGATTTTCATACCGATCGAATAGCCCTGTGCCCCTGTCAATGCAATTATATATGTGTTTTCATATTTAAACACATCTTGAAGCTCTGACTGACTTAACCACATAAATATTTTTTTGAATGCATCAATATATATTATTTTCAAATAAAATCCTATTCACAATAAATCTATAAAAACAGTTGTATCTCATAATTTATTACAATTATAGCCATAAAAACGACATATAATAGATATATTTTACATCGAGCAGTGACAAGAAAACAAGATCAAAATAATTAATTTTGAAAGGTCAGATTTTAATACTCTTTTCAAGACGCGATGAAGGGATCCTTTTGACTATTTTATATTTTATTTTATACGATAAGAGAAAACTTATCGACTTATATTATTGAAAATAATTTAAGAAAGCTGGAAGGCACTTCAGACGCTCTAGAGTCTAGACTGAATATATATTGAAATTCAACCTTAATATTATTCAACCTATCAGCCTATCAATCTATCACTCCATGTTTTTGTAGCGTACGTATTACCCTTATATATAGTTTATTATATTCCAAAAACTTTTAGCGGGCCAGCTAATACACAAAGTCACCAATTTAATAATATGTCGACATAGCTACGACACCGTTCTATCCGTAATAGTGCTCTGAGGCCTTTCGGAGATTTTCGAATAACACCTCTCCTTTAGAAAAACAGGATAAGATCGTCGTCTAATTTTTTATATGTGGTTTGCACACCAAAGTATGAACATAATTAAAGAGCATATTGATAATACGACTTCTCGTAAACAGAGGAGACATTTTTAATCTCAGACAATGGGAGCTGCACCTACTTGATGGCATCACCTCACCAGAGAGATTCTTGCTAAGAATGGGTTATCTTTTGCGTCCACTTGTAAAATAAATCTTTTATGAAGATTTCTCAGCTGATGTCTAGTTCTTGCTTTTTGCAAAGCTCTTATTAGTCTATTTTTTTTTTTTGAAGGAGACCTAATAGAAATTTTGAGTTAAGATTCTAACCGTTTGATATGTTTTTATTAGCACAAATATTAAAGGAATTGCATGCATTTTATCTCGACCGGATTGGCCCGGAATCTTTATCGAATGGTCCAAATCCAAACTCAAATATTCTATTACCTTGTAGGTTATGGATTCAGTGCTACACAGCCGAGAGCGTAACTTACTACTACAGAAATACTCATCAGCAGCGGGTTTTCAACCGGCATTGATGGTGGTGGTGCCGGTGCTGAAGATTAGCCTTCACAAACTGAATTGGCACCACTTGATTAGTTTATAACATCACAAAATTTGACACCACTTGATTAGTTTTTAACATAACAAACATTGGCATCACAAACATACAACAATAGATAAACTAAATTAGTTTTAAAATTCTCGCAAAAAAAAATTGGCACCATACGTATCTGATCGTGAAGTTCTCTCTCCGTATATGCCTTGGTTGGTAATGCATACTGCGTCATTTAGATAAGAAATGTCAGAATTGCATTTGCATAATGTTGTTAAAATTGTTTGAGAATAAAAATTAAGTTAAATTTTTGTTGTACTGTTTGGTAATGCACATGTACACTCAGGGGCGGATCCAGGATTTTCATCAGGGGAGAAAAAAAAATATCGAATCGGATTTAAATAATCGGGTTCAAATCCATTAACAAATTAAGTACTTAATAAAAAATAATGCTTTAATTTATACTTTTCAATACTCTGACTTATAATTTCTGATATTTTAATCTATAATTCTAATTATTAATCATAATTGAAGAAATTTATTTTAATTTTAACCCTAAATTTAACCCGAACTACAAATTAAACATCTAGCGGGGGGTAAATTTTTTTTCATTTTAAAAGATGCTCATTTGAATACATAACAGTAGAAAGTATACCACTATTTTAAACCCTAAACCATTAACAGTAAACTAAATATTTTAGGGTAAGCCATTAAAATAAAGACTACATATGGGAAATCGAGAATAAACATTGCGATGAAGTCCATGTTCAGATCACTAAAAATTTATTCTGAGTATGCACAAACAATATAATGTAGAGCACTAATTTGTTTAACAAAAAAGTATCAATTGATGTACTAACCAACCAATTCCTTGTAGCTACATATATGAGTAATGTCCCAAGCTAAATTAAATTCACCAAATGGATAATTTCCAATTTGAGACCAGATAGTAAATACATGGGGAAGCCGAAATCAACTTACTAAAGATAGAAGAAGGGGTATGCTCATCTCTTAGCTACCAATCCAGTTACTGTTTGACATCCAAATCAAGATTGCACAAAACTATGGTTCCTCCTTCACCGAACACTTGCATTTGTACTCCAGATTCAAATCCACCTCCTGCTCATATTCCTCAAATCATTAATCCAATTCAATTTCACTACTCTATTAACCTCAAGTTTGACGAATCCAACTTTCTGTTATGGAAATTCCAAGTGTTACCTATAATAGCTCTCATGACCAAACAGCTTTATCAAAGAAGAAACCCACTAATTACATTCCCAAATAAATGGAAAATGAAACAAAGGGAACATTATTTTCAATATAATCAAATTGTTGAACTAAAATAAGCTTGTTCTAATCCTTTTGAACTGTGTGCTTTCATCAAGATGGCAATTAATTTACAAATCGGAATCAAGATCATGGTTTGACAGAAATTACAACAGATCAACTGATTTGACAAGAGGGGCATGCCTTAACTTATTCATCACAAAAGGTAAACAAGACAAATATCAATTCATTTTCCTTTTATTTACAGAACTTCGTCAGTTCATATTAGTTGAGCAGATAAGTATTTCAAAAAGGATAAAATGCATTACAAAAATTCTTCAATTTAGAACAATGCAGCGCATGAAAACCACAGCTCCTATGCCATTACAAAGCATTTCACAAATAAGAAACAGAGAACAAGTTCTTACCCGAATTTGCTCGAGATGGCATTGGCGAGAGTCATTCAGCTCTTGCGATGACGTCACGCGCATCTCTTCTTCACCTCCGACACTCGATCAGAACCAAGTTTTCCTCCTTGTCAGTTTTATTCGAAGAAGAGACCGGCGTGTCGCATCAGGTCAACCGCTGGATCGGAGAACCAGCGGCGAGTTTGCCGCGGGAGAGGGAGAAGTGCGCACGTGATCGGAGAAGCAAAAGGGTTAGTTTATTTTTAACAAGAGAGCCGATCGGGGATTTTAGCGAGAGAGATTATAGAGTGGTGAAAACGGAGCGGACAGTGTAAAAAACTATATTCATTTTTCTTTTCATTTTCCGGATACGAATACGGACGTGGAATATAGATATCAGATATATTATATGAATACCGATACAGATCTGAATCAGATTAAATATTTATTAAAATAATATATTAAAGTTCATAATATTTATTAATTATAATAACAAATAAAATAAAATATATGGTATATATATTCAGGTACAGATAATTGAAACGTAAAAGCATATCAAATTATCAGTATCCTTATTTATGCTGATATTCGAATATTAGATATCTACATCTATGTTTTCGAACATGAATCGAATATTATCTATACCGTTTTCACCCCTACATTCATCAGTAGACACGTTCTCCGTTATTTAGAAAGAAAATATATTAAATTTGAGTTGATTTGAAGTATGTTTAGATTTCTATCAAACAATTAAAATTTTAACGATTAAGTTTTAATTGATTTTTAATAACCAATCAAATTAAAAATTGACTCGTATTCAATACAATCTATAATTTTTTTAGTTTAAATGAAACTTGTTAAATATATGTACCCAAATAGTTAATTAGGTGTACCATAAAAGTTCGATTTATGTTAGAATTATTCGTAAACATATAATCGAGTAACTAATTACATGTGTTCAAGTAATACTAAACTTTAGACCTAATTATTTTTTTTATCATAAGAGACGGTATATTTATAATAAAAGAAACATTAAAAAGTTTGACTACGACTAGCCGATTTTTTCTAGTCTGAGTCAGGGAAACAAATATCATTGCTCATTTCAAATTTTGAAATGAATCACATCAATCCCACAGACCAAACTCAGAATCGAACACAAAATTCCTTAGAAATACACAGATTCGGGAGATGCTTGTTGTAAGATTGATCAAAAAGCATTTAATAACCATTTCCTAAAAACATGCACTGTTAAATTGCTCTAACATCAAAATAACCTTCTCTATCAATATATTGTCGTTTCATTCGAATTTTCTTTGGGATTATAATTCCATATTTACATAAACATACAACTTTCTACAAGAAGGCCATCAATTAATTTTATTGTCGTCGTGTATACTTAGAAATGTTGCATAATTTACGACCTAAAAAGTCTCTCCGTTTGACTTTTCAATGCTAATTACAAAAAGGATGTAATATTTCAATGTTTCATTTACAAATTTCAGATAAAATAACTTTTTATATACCCAAATTTCACAGATTTAATTGATAATCAAGAGAACTAATTCGACATGTCTGCCAACTAGAAGAATTTACAAATTACTCAACAAAAAGACATCATAACCAAAGAACAGAGAAGGATTTTAAAGATCGAATCTTTCAATTTTCACTTATCATATGAAAATCTTTACATTAGAAGTTCAAGAAGTGCCATATCGCTACCAAAATGAAAGCACTAAAAACCAATTAAACCCTATCCCTATCGCTACCCAACCCCAAACACAAACACCATAACCAAACCCAATCAAAATACTTCCCGTCATCACAACACGAAACACCAGATCCGACTAACCGCCGAACCCGTACAATGTCCTCCCCTGGCGCTTGAGAGCGTACACGACGTCCATGGCAGTGACAGTCTTTCTCCTGGCGTGCTCAGTGTAGGTCACAGCATCTCTGATGACATTTTCGAGGAAGATCTTGAGCACGCCACGCGTCTCCTCGTAGATCAAGCCACTGATACGCTTGACGCCGCCACGCCTCGCCAACCGTCGGATGGCGGGCTTGGTGATGCCCTGGATGTTGTCTCGGAGCACCTTCCTGTGGCGCTTGGCGCCTCCCTTACCTAACCCCTTGCCTCCCTTGCCTCGTCCCGACATTGTCGCTGATTTTGGATCGGAGAGTTGGGGATTTGACTGAAGTGAAAATAGCGAGAGAAATAGAAGAGGGTTAAATTGGATTAGGTCGATTCGATTAGATGGTGGCTAAATAGCAAGTTATGGACGGAGAAATTTTGGGAGCTCGATCCGTGGACTGTGTTGAACACACTCTTCGATTCGAAATCAACGGTGTGGATTGGATTGCGTTGAGGCTCCGGATTGATGAGATGGGTAATGTTTAGGTAATTGTTTTGTGCTCGGTAAAATGAGGAATCAGAGCCGTTCAATTTAACCTGGTCCGATCAACTATTGGTCTGTAAAAGGTCAATTTAACCTGGTACGATCAACTGTTGGTCTGTAAAATGAGGAATCAGAGCAGTTCAATTTAACCTGGTACGATCAACTATTGGTCTGTAAAAGCATTGCTCAGCTTGGAGCCTTGGACTACGTAGAGTGAGGCGGTACCAAAGACTATTTCACTATGTTGCATGGATACGGATACGGCGATACGGTAATTTTCAAAAAATTAGAATATGATACGTGTATTATATATATTATTTTTAATTATTTTATATATTATATTTATATGATCAGAACTTAAAAGCAAATTTGTAAAAGTAATTTAACCTAAGGATATATTAAATATTATAGTTACTGCTTTATATCACAAGAGAACTTCGGCGTAGTGGATATTGATTTTGACGCTAACATGATAAACCAAGATCGATTCACGTCTTCAGCAGAAAAAATAATTCTTGCACGGTTGCGGGGAACGTTTCACAGTCGCAGTGCACAAGTGCGGGCGCGCAGTCCACGGACGCTGACGCGGTTTCTGGATTCGATCCGACCGTATCAAGCCGTATCCAGTCGTTTCAACGTAGTATCGTTACCATATCGGTATCCAATACTCGTCCGATACGGGTACGAAGGTCAATCTGAAGTATCTGAGTAACATAGCTATTTTAGCATACAAGTACAGAGCTGTGTAAGAAAGGTTCCAATTTGCAGAGACGTGCAGGGAAATTCATTTGTGTATTGCATCATCAGAAAGAACACACAACAATGAGTACAGGGGCATAGCAACTAGTGTGAGTGGAAAATTTGCGTTTTATTCGTTTTTTTATGTTTTCGAACCGAACTCCGAATAAAACGCAAAAAAACATATAATACATTTTATTCGTATAAAACGCAAGTCACAAATTATTCACGAAAAAAAACGGCTGATTTAATATTCAAATATTGAGCCCCGCTAGGTGAGCTGATTTCAAAAAAATAAGGGGGAATTTCACGTATACCCTTCAAAAACTGCTAAATTACGTATTCCCCCCTCCAAATTCTAAAATAACGTATTTACCCTTCTAAACTTGAATAACTCACATTTTTACCCAATTAACAGTAAACTATGACTGATTATGATTAATACCCTATAAATTATAATTAATCAAGACGTCCCTTCTTCTTCTTTTTCTTCTTCTTCAGTGTTTTTCTCCCGCCTTATTTTAGCACCAAAACGGTACCCTAACTCTTCTCTTCCACTTATATACGTCAAAAGGTTTCTTCTTTTCCAGCCTATCTACTTTAGCGCCAAAAGCTCTCGATCGCTCCCATGTTCCAATCACCTTGTTTGAGATGACATCCGAAGAAGAAGAGCCCTTGAGACTTAGATGGGAACTCGAACTGGAGGAGGAAGAACACTCGAGACCTCGATGGGAGCTCGGGGCAGAATCACCCACAATCGAGTAAGCTCATGTATCTTAATTTTTTTGCGATACTTTCAACCTATTTTTTTCTCTTCCAAAATTTCAGTAACAACTACAACAATAAGTTTGTAAAATGAACAAATTAAGATGACATCAAGCTATATACTAAGAATTAGAATATGACTACTTATTCTCAATCAAGTTTCTTGGTACTGTACCAGTACGAGGTTCAGGTACACGCTTCCATCAAAATGACAATGTTGCTATTTAATTGAACTATTTGTACATGTTGCTTTGCAATTTTTTTTTCTTTTATCTAGTTCATTTTGTTGTACGTTGTCACCTAGTTGCATTTTTTTTGTAATACATAAAATCTAATTTGCTTGAATGTTCATAGCTGTCCAATTTGACAAAATATTAAGGATTAGTTGAAACCTTAATTGAAAATAATTACCAGTTTGTCCCAGTGTATACTGATACTGCTCTTTGTTGTTTTTTTTCTTATTTCTTTGTTTTTTTTTTCAATTTCCAGAGTTCTTTCTAACTATAGTCCACGTTTGTATAGTTCAGTTATTTTTTAATATTTTTTTTTCTTTTTGGTTTACATATTGTTATCCTGACTCTTACTTTTCCATCAAAAACAATGGGAAGGAAATAATATACTAACATATAGAATGTTGGCAATCTTGTATCTTTTAAATTAGGGGACAAGGAAAGAATCAAAAAGCACATCGGAGTAAGAAGTCGAAGTCGTGCGTTGCCATGCAACTCCAAACTCAAATGCAAGATAATGTCATGTTTGATTTGTCCAATAGTTGTGATATGATCTAATTGTCTTTTGGTCTGTTTTTCTTTTGGGGTGAAAGTATTCATGATAACTAACTTTTGTAGTACGACAATGAGGATAATGTTTAATTTCGTTAATGATTTTGTTTGGTTTATGCACAATTCTGAATTAGTTTGGCTAATGATTTTGTTGGATTATGCACATAATTCTTCAAATGCTTGTAGTAGATTCATTCCATTCTTTTTTTCTAGAATATCACAGGCATCAATTAAAAATAACAATATAAGTACTGGCACATGAAGTTTAAGAGAAGAAAAAATATTGGAGATTCTGGTACTACTGGTACAGTAATCAAAAGACACAATGGTAATGTTAATATATTCATTCCTAAGTGAAGTGAAGTGCCCAAATTGAAAAAAGAAAAAATATTATTGATGGAGATGAGAGACGAGAGAAGAAGAAATTAATCAGAAAAAAGAAGTTACATTGCTAATGGAAAAGAAAAGAAATAAGAAAACCGGGAGAAATAGGTGATATGAACGGAGGCCTGAATAAAAGGTTGGGTGAAATAAGAAAACAAAAGTCAAATGTAAAACATAAGTCAAACTATAAAAAACGGAGGTTAAAAGATAGGTTATGTAATTAGTTATATGTTTGTTGAACATTATACATGATTAATTTGAATTTTGGGCATATATGGTATATATTAAAATTGTAGTGGGTAAATATGTGATTTGTTCAAGTTTAGAAGGGTAAATATGTTATTTTAGAATTTGGAGGGAGAAATACGTAATTTTGCAGTTTTTGAAGGGTATACATGAAATTCCCCCAAAAAATAAAGGCATGCGGCTCTGTAATTCATTTCAAGCGTCTTGGATCAGCTCCAATGAGTGGAGCACCCGCTTTTTGAATGATTTTTTCTTTTTTTTGCTGGTTTTTTTTTTTTTACTTCGTTATCGTACCATTACTGAATTATTGTACCACTTCTGCTTTCTATAACAGGTACTCGGCACTCACACAAGAAGCTCGTATTACTTCTAGTTAAAAATATGTTAAAAGGTTATATGAGATTGTCTAAATGCTAACTGTATACATGTTGTAAATTAGATTTAAAATATTAATAAAAAGTAAATTTTGAAACATATTATATAAGATCAAATTCTTAAATTCGGGCCATCTTAATAACTCAAATCATTTGAACACATAATTTTGAAACTCGATGATCTGTAGCCTCTAGGGATCTCAGATTTTCCGGAACTAAGTTTTATTGGGTCCAGCTTAGAACTAGGACGCACGGCAATGTTCATCACCAGAGATAGATAGTCTATCTTCTTAATATGAATGAGAAGGGGAAGTTTAGCAGCAGAGAAAAAGACTATTTTTCAGGTGATTTTCACAATTGCATAAAAATAGAAGAGAATAATAGGCCCGTCAGAAAAAATTGAATGAAATCACATCCACAAAGTTTTGTTCTGACAAAAGAAATCATTATCTTGGTTGTTATAAAGGTAATAAGAAAAACTCTGTAGTAAGACAAAGTGCATGTTTTTTTTTTAAATCTCCACAAAAGTTGCAAAGTCGCAAGGGAGAATTGAACTCTCAACTTTTGAATAATTAACAATTTCTAACCAACTGTACTACCTCCTATTTCTCGACAAAGTGAATGTTAATTAGGAAAAATTTAGGGCAAACTTTCTTGTGCATTGAAATTTCAATTACAATGTGCACGGTTTGGATAACTTTAATGAAATCTTTTCAAGTTCTTTAAATGCAAAAAGTGCTGAACATAATACAAGTGTTACTGATATCGAACATCGGACTGCTTTAATACCCATCAAACCCAAATTTACTTCTGATGGTCACCGGACCTACACTTTTGTCCAATTTGTGAGGTGAGTTATCTTGTTCTATTCAGTAAGATTCATGTTTTTACTTCTATCTTTGTGACATATTTTTTTTAACTGGAATAATTAATATTTTGTGGTAGTATTTCTTTGACCTGTATAATTAAAACTTAAAAGGTTCATTTTGCTTTGTTAATTTTCTCCTATATTTTCTTTGTTGTATTTCAAATGTTTTTTTTTTCTGCTCCCTACAAAATGAAGCTAGCAATAGGAAATGAGACAACAAAGATTTGATTGTCCATAGTATTCCATGATGCTACTAGCATTAAGTGATTTTAACATAACAGTCTATGATGATGTCCTAGTACAAGGATCCGTATCCTCTCTATTACTACAGAGGATGCGCATCACTTTACGGTTTGAGATTAAATCTCAGCCGGTTTGAGATTCGGATGACTGTAGGGGGTAATATTATTTGACTTTGAGATTCGTGCCAGGTTAAATGAACGGTCCGGATCTATTCAAAAGGGAATCATTCTAAAAAATTCTCTTTTGCAGTACTACACCGGATACAAATTCCTAGTACAACTCCTAAAATCACTTAATTTTTTGTGCATGAGAAACTGAAAAAGTTCTTAGGATAAATAGAACATTAACCCTTCAAAAAGTACTTTATTACAATTCCTTAAATCAGAACCACATACGAGGGTAAGATTGTTGTGAATATAGATAACCTTCTATTTCAATATATTGTCATTTCATTCCAATCTCTTTTTACTCTATATTTTCATTTCTTTTATAAGGAGGCCGTCAATTTATTTTATTGTACTCATGAATACTTGGCAATGTTGCAAAAAGTCTCCCCAATTGACTTTTGAACTATTGTGTTTTTACAACCTTAAACTAATGTACAATTTGTATTGCAGGAATTAAGATGTATTCAATAAACATTCTGAGCAGGCTGTCAGAAGGATTTTCCAAGAAAAGAAAAGATTAAGACTACCCAATAAACAATTTTGCCTGGTTGAAATATGGAGGCTCCAAATTTCAGATAAAATAACTTTTTATATACCCAAATTTCACAGATTTAATTGATAATCAAGAGAACTAATTCGACATGTCTGCCAACTAGAAGAATTTACAAATTACTCAACAAAAAGACATCATAACCAAAGAACAGAGAAGGATTTTAAAGATCGAATCTTTCAATTTTCACTTATCATATGAAAATCTTTACATTAGAAGTTCAAGAAGTGCCATATCGCTACCAAAATGAAAGCACTAAAAACCAATTAAACCCTATCCCTATCGCTACCCAACCCCAAACACAAACACCATAACCAAACCCAATCAAAATACTTCCCGTCATCACAACACGAAACACCAGATCCGACTAACCGCCGAACCCGTACAATGTCCTCCCCTGGCGCTTGAGAGCGTACACGACGTCCATGGCAGTGACAGTCTTTCTCCTGGCGTGCTCAGTGTAGGTCACAGCATCTCTGATGACATTTTCGAGGAAGATCTTGAGCACGCCACGCGTCTCCTCGTAGATCAAGCCACTGATACGCTTGACGCCGCCACGCCTCGCCAACCGTCGGATGGCGGGCTTGGTGATGCCCTGGATGTTGTCTCGGAGCACCTTCCTGTGGCGCTTAGCACCTCCCTTACCTAACCCCTTACCTCCCTTGCCTCGCCCCGACATTGTCGCTGATTTTGAATCGGAGAGTTGAAATTCGATTGGAGGGAAGAGAGCGAGGAAGAAATGAAAGAGGGTTAATTTGGATTTGGGTCGATAGGAAGGGGAGAATTAATAGTGGACGGGGAAAAGGCAAGTCGATCCGTGGACTGTGTGGATCGCACTCTTCGATTAGAAATCAACGGTATGGATCGAATTGCGTTGAGGGTCCGGATCGATGACTAGGATAATGTTTCGGTAATTTGCTTTCTGTTTTAGTAGTGGAGGACTGGAGGCCTGAGACAGGAGAGATTTTGTTTCCCGCTTCAAAATTTTGGCAGGTTACCTCCATTTCTTCTTGCTGGAGATATCCATTAATAAAATATTAGTTGTCCTCATTTTCAACCATTTTTTTTCCTCATATATATAGGACAGTAAACGGAATAATTAATCTCCATGAAATCATCATTCACAAGTACGAAATTATCTACTTGTTTACATTTACAGTTATAGATACAATAATTATTCGGTCAGAAAAAAAATGAATATGAACAATTTGAAGTGTTAAAAAAAAATAATACTCGAATTATCTCCTTATTTAATTAAATGTAGCTTTTCTTACTTTTAATGAGTATTAAAAATAATGTATATATTAGTTATCACATTTGTATTTAAATTTTTATATTATTTTAACAAAAAAAAATTGTAATACTGGTATATTTGTTAGTATTATCTATTAATTATCTGTTTTACATGTGTACTAGACAATATGTTGGGGAGATTTATCGAATAAATCTCCATTTTGGCCTAAGGTGCGGAAAGAACGTAAAACAAATTTTTTTACTTCTACCCTAAGCCTAGGATCTACTCCTACAATTGAATTCTAAAATATAAATTTATTTAAACATAAATAAATTAAAAGATATTTGTATCTTGTTCCAAATTCGAATTGGAACCGTAGACTACTCTACAAGCACCCAGCTGGTCACCAAGCACCCTGCTCACAAGCACCCAGCTTGTCACCAAGCACCCTGCTCACAAGGAACCTGCACGACAAGCAACCTGCTTACAAAGCACCCGACGTCTGGTGCCTCTGTCAGCCGTCCACCAGGAATCACCAGAGCGCTAGGGTTTCCCTAGCCAGCAGTACTTCACTAGCGGGATAATAAAAACTAATTTTGCCGTTGTTCGCAACAATGGCTACAACATCACGAATATCGGTTCCAATCAGAATCGAATCCAATACAAAATGGGATGCCTTATGCCTTCACCCTCCACCCCTATTTATAGGATTTCTAAAACCTCCATTGGGGTGTGAATTTACCATTTTGCCCCTCTAGATATTATGGTTTCATGTTATAAAAGGGTGAAGTTACAATTTTGCCCTTTTAACTCAATTTGATAATTGTTTGAGTTCCGGAATTAACTCAATTTGATAATTATTTGGATTCCGGATTTTGGACTTCTAAATTTAATTTTGGGCTCAAATTAATATTTGAATTTGGGCTCAAAATTAGATTTAGATTTGGGCTTAATTTGAATTTAAATTTGGGCTCAAAATTAATTTCACAATTAAACTCTAATTTAATTTTGGGCTCAAATTTAAATTAACTTTTAGATCCAAAATATTAATTCTAAAATAACATTTTGATCTTATATACATGTATATAATTATCCCGAATAATTATATATCTTGCTGTTGTAATAATAAATTTATACGACGTGTCATACACGTTATAAATTTAATTTTAGTTTTTATTTGTTTGTCATCTCTATGACATTTATAATTAATTATAACTCTTTATAATCAATTATAAAATTCTCTGGTTGACTTCCTACTGGTGTGACCCGACAGGATCCGTGTTATGTTGGCAATAGAATTAAAACTCATTTTAATTCTATAAATCAAAAGCGGCACCTGACAGAATGCATTATGACTACCAAATTAACACATGATTTTGTACAATGCAAATATCACGATCCTAGTAAACAATTTACTCGTATTAATTCTTTTGTCTCATGACGTCAGATTAGTTTCAAGGTAGGTTTTGTGTCATCCTTGCAAACCTAATCTTTTCTTGATTCTGAAGCAAACTATCAAATATGATTAACTCTTTAATCATACTGCACGCTGATAATCCTCCTTCATCAAGAGGCCCAGTGACACCATCACTCGCACTAAATACGAGGGACAATAGTAGTCTTGATGAACATCTCCCTCCGCACAAGTTATGCATACTGAAATGTCATCTGTATAGCTACTTTTTACGTATAACGTTGGACAATACTTACGAATATACACTTCTCATGTAGAGACGACGAGCATCTCATACTTTAGAACTTAACACTATATGAAACATTAATGACACAAACACAAAACCATATAATGTTTCATTTATGGGTCAGTCTAATACCATGTTCTCCAACATGTATCTGTGTGATTAAAATGACAACTCTTTGTCTATGGTTTGTAAAACTTAACCATCATTTAATCCACACACTAACCTTTAAATGGTTAATTAGTATCCATTGCTAATTACCAAGGTTAGAGACAAATTTAGAATATTATGGAGTCCTACAATTTTCGATTCCGAATGCCGAAAATGATACATAAATTCAATAATACTCAAGGAATAAAATGATAGCATTCAATTTATGAACAAAACATATAGAATACATTTACCCTCTGATTGACTTCTAGATTACTACCCTAGCACAATGAGCAACATTTAATAGTAATTAAGGAGAGCTAGATTATATAAAACATTTAAAAAATAAAATCTAATTAAATTTCAATATAAATAATAAAAAAATTAAAATCATAGTAGCGGCTTAACGCCCATTAGGATTTACTAAGATCCGCTCGAGTGATTTAAACTCTATTCAAAAAAGAAAATGACTGGATATAATTTTTTTTTAAATATGAAGGGTCTTTGACCGGATATAATTAGAACCCGTTCAGCAAGGACCTTAATTTGGCTTAAGTTTTAAGCTAAACTACTGTCACTTTTTTTTGACAGGATTACTAAATTAAATAAATACAAATATCCCACAAAAATATATTGCTCGTTAAAACAAATTTAATAAATAAGAAAACCCAACTAATCCTTCATGAAAACATATAAAAGACAATTAGAAACATATATTGTTTGGGACTCTCGGTTGGTTAAAGTTTAATGAATAATTCTAATAAGCATGTCAAATTAAAAAATAATTAAGAGATGCTTGAAACTAATATATAAAGATTAGGGATGATTTTTATAGTTTATAAAAAAATGCACACAACCTGAAAAGGTCAAACATACCCCAAACACCATAGTGCAGTTTTTGGTGTCCTTTTTGCACTAAGAGAAACTTGATGAGTTGATTGAAAAAAAAAGGGTTTAATCTTTATGTTTAGAAACTATGAACTTTATTATAGAGTGATTAATATACCATTAATATCTTTACTCTCTAATTTCGCATAAACACCACCAATTAAAATAAAAACTGTACTATGTTTTCCCCACAGCATGGACAAGTATAAATTGAGTGATTTATTTTTTCGCTTTTGGTTTATATATTCGAGCTGTTTATCGAAAATTTATGATAAAATTTTAGTTACAACAAGCAAGATGGATTGTTTTATTTTGCTTCTTGTATGCTTTTATCATCATTTCTTTAATTATCTTTGAGAATTTCCCTTCTAATTTTGTCATATATCATATATGTGTAAGTCCGATACTGAAAATACTTTTTTTGTTTACTTTTTTAGGGTTGATATGTTGTCTAAATTTTTCCCTTTGTAAAATGAAGTGTTTATACTATAAGTTTCATTATACATTTTCGAAAGAGAAATTGTGTCGGTGGTAGTCAAAATCATATATAATGTATAAAATAATACATGTATTAATAAGAATTAAGAGTAAATGTTTCGAAGCATTACTAGATAATACACGTGTAAACAACTATGAATAGCCTGTACCTGAATTTGCATGTTCTCAGGACAATAGGGCTCATCTGAGAAAGATACAAACTTTTATCTACACTATACAATAATGAATATGTAAGGTTACAAATGCAATTTTTTTCTATGATGAAAAATCAGGCTAGAAAAATACGACAAAAAAAAATTGTAACAAGCTCAACCCAAAGGAAATTTAGTACATTCCCATGAAATATTTGTGAGAACAACATATGTAAGATACTAAGATTTCATGCTAGAATGCATCAGAGAATAATACTTTCGTGTTCCATTTATCAAACATTTCATTACTTGCCAATTCCTCTGTTTAATAGGAAATATTATTTTCAAATAGAAGCATTTATAGACTCATCAACAAAAAAGAGAACTAACAAAATAACAAAGAAGCAATAAAGATCAAATCTTTAAATTTTTCATTAATAAAAATACCATCTTTACATTAACAATTAACAACCCCTGGACAAACCCAACCTAGAGAAATTACCACATTCAAGGCTCCTAGTACCCGTATCGCTACCCTTCCCAAAACCGCAAACACGAAACACCAACTAAACCCTAACCAACCCCAAACCCCAAACACCAGATCCGACTAACCGCCGAATCCGTACAAGGTCCTCCCCTGGCGCTTGAGCGCGTACACGACGTCCATGGCAGTAACAGTCTTCCTCCTAGCGTGCTCGGTGTAAGTCACCGCATCTCTGATCACATTCTCGAGGAAGATCTTGAGAACTCCACGTGTCTCCTCGTAGATCAAGCCGCTGATACGCTTGACGCCGCCACGCCTAGCCAACCGTCGGATGGCTGGTTTGGTAATACCCTGGATGTTGTCTCGGAGCACCTTCCTGTGACGCTTGGCACCTCCCTTACCTAGCCCCTTGCCTCCCTTGCCTCGCCCAGACATTGTCGCTGATTTTAATCGGAGAGTTCGAGATTTGATTTGAGTGAGGAGTGGGGAAGAACGAAATTGATTTTGTATTAATAGGGAAGGATCAAAGGGGGCGGATGGGGAGGCGATCCGTGGATTGTTTAGAGAGCACTCTTGGATTAGAAATAAACGGATAGGATTGGACATAATAAGTGTTCTGGATCGGTGACGTGGTCAGGATTTAATAGGTGGGCCGGATAGGATACGGATTCCACAAATCTCCTTCATTATTCATCCTCCGAAATTTTTATTTATATACAAGGGGGAGGTAGGTAGCACAATTGGCTAGGAGAAAAGTCCTAGGATTGTTGGTTATCCAAAAGTCGAGAGTTCGATTCCCCCTCACGACTTCGCAGCTTCTGCGAAGATTTTCAAAAAAAAGAAATTTTTATTTATATACAAAACAAATAATAAATTTAACAATCTATACAATTTTTTTTATGAAATTCACAATCTATCCAAACCGATGATATTGTCATTGGTTTCAGAAAGCTAGAACTGATGACAATGTTATCGGTTTAAGTCCAGCACGATTTTTTATGCTTTCTGCACATCTTTTAAAACAACGAATGACTCAGATTAAAATAACGAACGACTCAGATTCAAACAAAAAATGTAAACATTACATAGTTGCACAAACAAAAAATGTCATCGGTTGCACAATTTTTTATGCTTCCTGCAACCTTTTTGAAATAACGAACGACTCAGATTAAAACAACGAATGACTCAGATTCAAACAAAAAATGTCTCAAACCGAAATGTAAAAAATGTCATTTTGAAGAAATAGACAAAGTCATCGGTTTCATAATAAATATTTACATTTCGGTTTCAGACATTTTTTTGTTTGAATATAAGTCGTTCGTTATTTCAAAAAATGTGCAGAAAGCATAAAAAATCATGCAACCGATGACATTTTTTGTTTGTGCAACTATGTAATGATTACATTTTTTATTTGAATCTGAGTCGTTCATTGTTTCAAAAAGTGTGCAAAAAGCATCAAAAATCGTACAACCGATGACATTTTTTGTTTGCGCAACTATGTAATTATTACATTTTTATTTGTATCTGAGTCGTTCGTTGTTTTAATCTGAGTCATTTGTTGTTTCAAAAAGTGTGCAGAAAGCATCAGAAATCATGTTGGGCTTAAACCGATGACATTGTCATCAGTTTTAGCTTTCTGAAACCGATGACATTGTCATCAGTTCTAGCTTCTGAAACAGATAACAATATCATCGGTTTGGATAGATTGTGAATTTCATAAAAAAATTGTATAGATTGTTAAATTTATTATTTATTTTGTATATAAATAAAAATTTCAGATTCATCCTTGTAGGATGCAAACGGATCCGATACGGATCGGATAGTGGTAGAACGATACTTGTATTCACTTTTATTTTTTTGAATATGAATACAGATTGGAAATATCTGAATTGGATATCGAACATTCGTAAATATATACATACATATTTTAATAATATATATTAAATTATATAATATATATCTACTATTAGGATACGGATAATTTAAATTTAAAATCATATCCGTATCTGTACGGATATTTGAATATCGGATATCTGTATCTAATTTTCGAATACAAATCTGGATACGGTCGGATATTATCCGATCCATTTGCACCTCTAATCCTTCTACTTAGCAATGGTAAAATCATATCCGAATCGATAAGAATACGAATACGGATCATAATCATATCTGTATTTATTTTTTTACATAACGATATAAATAGGATTAAACGGATATGAATACGGATCAGATATAAACGAATACGAATACAAATATAGATATAATTAGAAGAGTAGAGCTAGGGTGCTCCTAAGTTCACCTAACCTCTTGTGAACTTGACTCTACAATATATCGAATCGACTTTAAACGATGAATCCAAACCGTTGAAATCATTCTACCTAATGATTGATGCGTCTATATGTAAAAATTTTAAAGTTTCAAATTAATTTAATATAGAGTCGAGTGGTCAAAGGAGTCCAAAAAATGAATGCATTAAAATTAATTTATAAACCTTAAACTTTTGACCACTTGACTCTATATTAAATTAATTCGAAACTTTAAAATTTTCACATGTAGACGCATCATTCATTAGGTAGAAGGATTTCAACGATTTGGATTCATCGTTTAAAGTCGATTCGATATATTTTAGAGTCAAGTTCACAAGAGGTTTGGTGAACTTAGGAGCACCCTAGTTCTACTCTAATTAGAATACCTAATTCATACGTTACTATAAAATTAACATATTTTATAACTATTATTTTTTTCATTAGAATAAATAAACAATTTAGATTTCGAACTCATGAACTCTCACATAGAAACTATGTGTCTTTGCCACTAGACCAAATGCTAGTTTTTAATGTTAAATTAAATTTTTATGTCATTAAGACTCGTAAATTCAAAATATATATAAATACTCCTAAATTCAAATATAAACAACTAGGTTTCTGTGTATATATAATTTACATACTAGATATAAATATACGAATATCAACATTTTTTTTTTTAAAATAGTCTGTCCTTCCATTATATAAAAAGGAACAGTACAAAGACCAAAGTAAAAAAAACCCAACAAAATAGTAAAACTACCGAATATCACTATATCAGCAGATCTATGTATCTGACGTTTCTTGTAAACAGTTTAATTGAAACCAAAACACCTTTTAAGATTTCTAAATTTGAAAATTTTAATACGGTGCCTTCCCCGTTTTCAGTATGCACTTTTCAAGCACTGGAGAAGTCCAAGCGGTTGGATCCGTGGGAAAATTTCTAGTGATACTAACGAATATCCGTTTAATTATAAAATTTATTTATCGGTATTTGGATCCGTATTCGCTTTAAAAATCAAAACCGTATCCATATCTTATCTGCATATATCGTATCCGTATTCATATGTGCGAACTATTCGTATCCGTATACAAAAATTTAGTTGTGTGGACCGAGTGCAAATGAGAAAAATCAATTGCTCAAATGGTTTTCTAAAAATTGCATGCTCCTGCAAAAGTAGTTTTTAATTTCACACACGCGGCGATCATTGTACTCGCCCATCCGACAGTTATCACAACTTATATTTCCAAAAATTTAGTTGTGTGGACCGAGTGCAAATGAGAAAAATCAATTGCTCAAATAGTTTTCTAAAAATTGTGTGCTCCTGCAAAAGTAGTTTTTAATTTCACACACGCGGCGATCATTGTACTCGCCCATCCAACGGTTATCACAACTTATATTTCCAAAAATTTAGTTGTGTGGACCGAGTGCAAATGAGAAAAATCAATTGCTCAAATGGTTTTCTAAAAATTGTGTGCTCCTGCAGAAGTAGTTTTTAATTTCACACACGCGGCGATCATTGTACTCGCCCATCCAACGGTTATCACAACTTATATTTCCCTATATATATATATATATATATATATATATATATATGCTTGAAAAGGGCTAGGGTTTAGTACCTCATATGCATTGTCAAAGATTTCATTCTGGGGAGGCAACATAGATGAAATCAAATGATCATAATAGCTATTATTTCTATCCTCTAACAATGGAAGTTTTGACCGATTCGTTATTACTGTAAGCGATCTTATCTCTCGCTTTATTATTTTCAATTTTAATCTTGTTAAATTTGTACGTTAAATATATACTAGTCTTATTTGAACGTTCATGAACGGAGCCAATTTTTTTTTTTAATAAGAATTATCAGGTACTGTACCAAAGGTTAATAACTTAATACCAACATGATAGATCTAATATAATCAGAGATTTTGAATTTAGGGATTCAAAATAGAATTATTGTATGAGATTTTTTATTATTTTATATAATATGTCATCGTTGTAACCTACAAACTATAGTAACAATATAATTACTAGATATTTAGATATAAAAAACCTGAAAGAAAAATAAATGAGAAATCACTTGTTTTTTTAGTTTTCTATTAGGTGGCAAGGTAGAAGAAAGTAAGATTTTTCTATAAATTGAAAAAGGGGAGTGCTATTTTGAGCTAAGCTTTTACAATATTGAGCGGTGAATTACAACGAGCATACAATTTAATTTCCCTTCTCTGTGTACTTTGTATTAGTTTCTAATATAAATGAGATAATCTTTCACTGTTATGGTGTAAAGTGATTAGCGTACAGGAGCGGAGCCAGACTTTCAGGTTATGGGGGTCAAATATGAATGAGGGTCAAGTATATAAAATTTTTCTACTATGAATGGGTCAATTTCATCTTATTTATAATATTTTAATTTAAATTTATTAAAAATAGGGTATAAATAAATAAAAATTGCAAATGAATGGGGGTCAATTGACCCCCATTCAATGCATATAGATCCGCCATTGAATGTATATATTCACTAAGAGTCATTCTAGAAAATTTGAACAAAAACTTCGTTTTATTGGGGACTGAATTATATATCTTATCTAGGAAGGAGAGAAATGAGGGATCAAAACATATTTGTTTTTCTGTGGGAACTTTTTGCCTTTATTAATTATTTTCTTTGTTAACTTTGAATTAATTAAAATAGATAATGAAGAAAGAAAATAGAAGGGCACAATAGGTATTTGGTGAGAAAATTTTCTCTCACCGTTCAATATTGTAAAAATTTAGCTCAAAATAGCACTCCCCATTGAAAAATTACACTTTTGTTCTTAAGACATTTATTGCAAATATATTTTTTCTGACCTCCTTCAAAAAATTAAATAATATTATATTATTCGTCCCTCCTCCAGTCATTTTTTTTATCTCCGTCATGTTAGGTTTCTTATTAATTTATCTCTTAGCTGGCCAAAAGCTTGCTTCTGTCTTAAAAACTTGTAAGAGAAGTTCATTGCCTGTTGCAAAATATGTTCATCAGGAAGCATGATTTGAGAAGCCCTGTTCAAGTTGTAAATGCCGGTCAAAGCTTGATTTGACTGCCCTGCAAAGCAGAAGAACTCTCCATCCTTCATATAATTAATCAGTAACATCATTATCATTTTTCTCTTCACCTATAAAAAAGGACCGATGGTAAACCTCCTAATGCACAATTTTTAAAATTTAAATAATGCAGAAATAAGCTTAAGGGAGCATCTCTTGGAGGGAAATAAAGTTTTCATTTTGTGCTCCTAATAGGGTTGCCAGAATTTTGATAAGGTATGTCATCTTAACAATTAAGTGTTTAATTTTTTTTTTATCTTTCAGTTTTGATTCTATCATCCTTAGGCTTACTACAATAACTTTATTTTCTCCCAAAATAATTAAATAATTATAAAAAAAAAAAGGTTGGTGGTATTTATCTGCTTCAATTTGTTAAATTGATTGATTTGTTTTTCAATTATTTCAACATATATGTAGAAAATTGAATGAATGATGTTTGTTCACTACGTTTACTTAGATATAAAAAAATAGTAAAAAGTCCTCTAATTTTCTCTATAAAACTCTCTCAAATCAGTACATCTCTCTTACTAAAATCCATAGATATGTCTAACTCTCTGTATGTGCCCCTTCTCTGTCTCACTATGTCTTACTATCATTTTGCAAACTGTTTTCTTAACTATATTTTAATTATTGATTTACCATAAATTAGGTATGCTTCGATTTACACCGATCAATTTGTTCCATGATGATTGTGCATTTTGCCATTCATTTAGGACCACTGAGGTTAGAAGCATCCAATTCCTTTTCCTTTCTTTGATATTTAATTTTATTACCTTATTTTGGTGAGAAAGGCTGGTATTAGCTTATTTAGGTTAGAAAATCCAGATCATTGTTTAAATCCGGCACAAATCTCAAAACGAACCCCATATCTACAATAGACACCAAATTTCTTTTGGTCCAGTTAGGATTAAATCCAAACCGTTCATTCCTTTTGCATCATCCTAGCTCTGTTGATTTGGTGGCCAGTCACCATAAAATTGCCTCTCAAGTATTTATATTTTGTGCCGCAGAAAATGAACTCATTTATGGATCGGAATCACTGTTCACGATTCATAATTTTTTTTTTTTTTTTTGCAAATTCTCTGTGAAGTTAAAAAAAATAAAAATTCATAGATCGTGATCGCTGACTCCGATCTTACTATATTTGTTACAATCAAGGTACTCTTTCTATTTGTGTTAATCAGGATTTTATAATTTCTATTGATAAAAAATTTCCTCTCTCAAGTCTCAAGTATTTATATTGATACACTGTTTTGGCAACCAAAACCCGGTTATCATATATACAAACCATGAATGCTAATTAGCACTTGTATTTCTGGCGAACTAATTAACAGCTGCTGAGAAGTCACCTTCTGTTGGTGATCCTCAGCACGACAAAGCAGGAGAAACTTCCTTTTTAAATATGCGAAGAAAACAAAGGCGAGGACAATAAACGAAGCAAGGAGAAGAGGAAGAGATTAATGGAGAAGAAAACAAAGAAGATTCTGGTGAAGAAAAAGAAGGAATCCTTAAGTAAGATTAAGATAAAGAAGACGAAAATTGGACTAAGTTTAGAATTAACTAATTAAGTGTTTAAATGAATTATAGATGTAACATTGATTGATGCTGTAAAATGAACTATATATAACAACAAATTAAGTAGAAAATACAGTTTTTTAGGACTTTCTAGTTGCCATATTTCTTTCTTCCCTATTCCACTAAGAACACTAATAAATTAAATTAACATTAATCATGAATATATCAAAATATTTGGCGAGTGTAATGTACGCATCCAAAAATCATTTTATGCTTTTTTTTCTTATTCAATCTATAAAATTTGGGGCTATGTCGAGAGTTGGGCTGGATTTTTTTTTAACATAATTCATTTTGTGGACTCTTAATTTGTCCTTGTATGAACAAAAACACCACGGGAATAAATAGCCAAAAAAAATTTTTTGACACCCGGATAAATCCGAATTAAATAAATTTAAAAATCTTAAAAAATGACACTCATGCGAATTTATTTTGCGCACCAACTAATCTGAATTCACAAAATAAATTGGCGCACTGGTGCGCAGATTCATTTGGCGCACCCAGGGGTGACTCTTGGTTAGCGTCCAATTAGAACACGCACGAATTTGGCACAGATCCCCATCATTTGGCACAGAAAGTGATCCACACAGAAATATTATTTTAACATTTGGCGCAGATCCCCATCATTTGGCATCACTTTTGGAAAAAACCCAACCTTTCAAATACTTTCTAAATTTTTTCACACACAAATTTCAAAGAAATTCTTTTTCATGTGCGCATCTCAACAAAATATCAATAATTGTGATCGATACTGTTGAAATTCAATCAACAGTTGTGCGCAACTAATATTTGGATGCGCCAAATGGTTATACGAACCCGGGGTTTGCCAATTCAATTCGCGCACCTGGTGCACCACATCAATTCGTGGTGCGCCAATTCACTTTGCGAATCTAGATTGGTTGGTGCGCGAAATGGATTCACGGGAGTATCATTTTTTGAGATTTTTGAACTAGGTGTCATTTAATTAATTTAGATTTATCCAGGTGTTACAAAAAAAATTTCGGGATAAAAAGAGCCACATAGTAAGTGGAGTTTGTCTCTAGTTATTAGACCATATATAACTAGACATAATTACTAGTCCTGATGAGAACGCGTTTCAAGTTTATTGTACTTTTTTTTTTCATTTTCATTTTATTTTTAAATCTTTTTTCCTCTTTATTGTCTTGTCTTTATTGTTTAGTGCTATGTATTCTTTTTTTGTAATCCAAAGGGCTTTGTAAAAGCCAGATCTAAACCTCGGTCGGCGTTAAATTTGTACAGACGATTCATGCTTGAGTTTAAAGAAAAATTTCGAATATTTATTTTGTGTTTCTCTTATATTGATAATTCGATTGTGGACACAAATTGCTATTACAACAAATACGACACATGTTAACAAACTTTTGACGACACCGTAGAGATTGTTTTTCCAAACTTTTATACGAGTTTCTTCATATATTATTGAGTGAAAAATAAGAAGAAAAAAATATTAATAATAAAGTAAATTTCTTTGTGAAACTTATGAAAACCGTTTTTTAGAATTGATTTTATTAATATATTTTCCTTGTTCCCGTTATATATTGTAGCTGTTACATGAAAATAGATAGCCGTTACATTTAAATACTTAATTATTTTTTTCTCTTTAAAAAAATAAAAAAGAATTTATTATCTCGTTCTTTCCAATTTTCTCTAAAGATTCCATCTTATTAAAAAATGGCAAGGTCTTTTTAATTGTTTTTTTTCCAATATCTTATTACATATATAAAAGACAAAACAAAACAAATTTTATTTTTCATCAGCACGACTGCCTATTTATTTATACAAAATCAGTTGGTAAGAATCATAATCTTGTTTCTATTTTTATCTACAAGATTTTGTACTCAAAAAAGAAATATCGCTTTCAAATTGTATCTATTTTTATGGACCCTCTTGAGATTTCTTTCGAAATGCATCAAAATATACATACCATTTTGATAGATATTTGAAAGAGGGTCTCCAATCTTTTAATGTTTCTCCTTCTTTTTTCCAGGAACATTTTGGAGTATCAAAACTTAATGTTCGGTCAAGTGTTATCAAATTATGCTTCTTATTTATTATCGTGTCCGACTAGTATGATATCGGTGTCATATGACACCAACTCCAAAATTAATTAAATATAGTTCAAACGACTAATCCAAACCGATTTACTTTATGAGTGATGCATTTACATGCAATTGTTTTATATTTTATAATTATTTTAGTATCAAATCAAGCAATCAAAAATATTGAAAAATAAATGCATTAAAATTAACTTAAAAACTCACACATTTGACCGCTTGACTTGATACTAAATAAATTTGAAAAATTATAAAATTTACATGCAACGCACAACTAATAAAATAGATTGGTTTGAACGGTTTGGATTCATCGTTGAAAGTCGATTCGATAGATTTTGGAGTTGGTGTTATATAGGCTGAAATGACACTGATGTCATACTAGCCGGACTCTTTATTACTGGGTCAATATGATGTCAATTAGTAATAAACAACCGAAGATAAAAAAAAAAAAAAACCACTATTAAAATGTTCTATTATTATAATATTGACCATTAAATGTTTTTGGGAAAATAGATGAGAACGATATGACATTAGATTACTATTTTCTTGTGGAAACCATTTATTTTTCCATTAATATACCAAATGCAACCATTTCTACACATATCAAATGTAAATAAATTAATTGGATATTTTCCATTTTCCATTTTCCATTTTCCATTTGAGCTGTCAGCTTCATTTTTTTTTACCGATCTTAATATTTTAATCTAAAAATGAAAAATGAAAAATGTTCAAATTTATAGCAAATAAAAATGTTCAATCTTACACCATGTCCTCAATTTTCTTCACCAACCCCATATGCCAAAATGAAAATTTATAACAAACTTAGGGTCTTATTTATTTATTATTTTATTTATTATGTGCTCTATGATAAAAAATACAAATAATGTTTCCTACAATATATTGTATTAAAATAGTAACTAGAATTCTAAAATTAAAAGCAATTTTTTTTTTTGTAATTAGAGGTTTTGTCTCAAATAAAATAAGAACATGATTTGTTTATCTATCAATTTTAAATTATTTTAGATTCTCTATACACAAAAAAATATTTACATGTATATTAATATGTGCGCATCATGTGTCATGGAAAGTTTAACGAATTGATTGTTTTTTTCACATGGAAAGTTTAAATGTTTTCCTCTGTACCGCATATTAGGTATTAAATGGTCAAAATCATACTATTTTACTATTATATAATATCCAAACTAATGTACATTCATAAACACATCATCATTTTTCCCAACATATGCATGTGGTTGCTAAGCATAAAAAAATGACAAATGATGTTGTTAATCATAAAAACAATGACAAATTAAATTGCTAAGCATAAGAACAATGACAAATGATGTTGCTAATCATAAGAACAATGACAAATTAGATTGCTAAGCACAAGAACAATGACAAATGATGTTGCTCAGCACACGAACTAATGTAAATGATGTTGGTAATAACAAGAACAATAACAAATGAGGTTTTTAAGCTCAAGAACAAGGACAAATGAGGTTCCTAAGCACAAAACCAAATGTTAATGAGGTTGATAAGCACAAGATTAAGGGCAAATGAGCTTTCTTTGCACAAGAACATTGGAAAATGCCTTGCTAAGTATAAAAACAAGGGCAAATTTGGTTGCTCCGCACAAGAACAAGGACAAATGAGGTCGTTAAGCATATGCAGTAATGCAAGTGATGTTGACAATTATAAGAAAAATGACAAATGAGGTTGATCAGCACAAGATCAATGGCAAATGATGTTACTAAGCACAAGATAATTGGGAAAAATGAGGTTGCTAAGCACAAGGCAAAGGGAAAAATGAGCATTCATTGCACATGAACATTGGGAAATGCGCTTTCTAAGCATAAGAACAAGAGCAAAAGAGGTTGATAAGCACAAAAACAACAATAAATGAGCTTGCTAATTATAAAAACAATGACCAATGATGTTGTTAAGAACAAGAATAATGATAAATGATGTTGATAATCACAAAAACAATGATAAATGAGTTTTTTAAGCACAAGAACAATGGCATATGAGGTTGCCAATCACAAGAACAATGACAAATGATTATTTTAAGCACAAGAAGAAGGGCAAATGAGGATCCTAAGCACAAAAACAAATACAAATGAGATTGATAAGAACAAGATCACGAGCAAATGATGTTGCTAAGCACATGAACAATAACAAATGAGGTTGTTAAGCACAATAACACAGACAAATGCGGTTCCTAAGCACTAGAACAAATGCAAATGAGATTGATTAGCACAAGATCAAGGGCAAATGATGTTGCTAAGAACAAGATAACCCAAAATGACTTTGCTGAACACAAGAACATTGGCAAATGCGTTTTCTAAGCACAAGAAAAAGGGTAAAAGTGGTTGATAAGCACAAGAACAATAACAAATGAGGTTGCTAAGAACAATAACTAATGCAAATAATATAGCTAATCATAAGAACAATGACAAATTAGGTTGCTGAGCACAAGAACAATGGCAAGTGAGGTTGCTAAAAATATGAACTATTTCAAATGATGTTGCTAATTACAAGAACAATGATAAACAATGTTTTTTAGCACAAAAACAAGGGCAAATGAGGTTCTTAAGCACAAAAACAAATGCAAATGAGATTGATAAGCACAAGATCACAGGCAAATGTTGTTACTAAGCACAAGAAAAATGACAAATAAAGTTGTTAAGCACAACGACAAATGAGGTTGTTAAGCACAACAACAAATGAGGTCGATAAACACAAGATCAAGGGCAAATGATGTTGCTTAGCACAAGAAAAATTGAAAATGAGTTTGCTAAATACAAGAAAAATATCAAATAAGCTTTCATTGCACAGGAACATTGGCAAATGCGCTTGTTAAGTACAAGAAAAGGGGCAAAAGTGGTTGATAAGTACAAGGACCGCAACAAATAAGGTTGCTTAGCATAAACACAATGACAAATGAGGTTGTTAAGCGCAATAACTAATGCAAATGATGTTGCTAATCATAAGAACAAGGGTAAATTAGGTTGCTAAGTACACAAACAAGAGCAAATGAGGTGGCTAAGTACATGGACTAATGCAAAGGATATTGCTAATCACAAGAACAAGAACAATAACAAATGAGGTTGCTAAGCGCAAGAATAAGGCAAAATGAGGCCCTAAACACAAAACATGGGCAAATGAGGTTGTTAAGCCCAAGAACAAATGCAAATGATGTTGCTAAGCATAAAAAAAAACTACAAATAAAGTTGCTAAGTACAAGAACAAAGACAATTGACGTTCCTAAGAATAAGAACAAGGGAAAATGATGTTGTTAAGTACAATAACAATCACAAATGAGGTTGCCAAGAGCAACAATAAGGGCAAATAAGATTTCTTTGCACAAGAACATTGAGAAATGCGCTTGCTAAGCACAAAAATAAGGGCAAAAAAGGCGGATAAATACAAGAACAACAACAAATGAGGTTGCTAGGCATAAGAACAATGACAAATGAGGTTATTAAGCACACAAAAACGCCAATTGAGGTTGTTAAGTACACAAACAAGGGCAAATGAGGTCCCTAAGCACAAGAACAAATGCAAATGAGGTTCATAAGCACAAGATCAATGGCAAATTAACATTCAAAGTGCAAGAACAACGACAAATGAGGTTGTTAAGCACAAGAACAAGTGAAAATGATGTCACTAAGCACAATAACAAGGGCAAAAGAGGTTAAGAATAATATTGACAACGACAATTGAGATTGTTAAGTACACGAACAAGGGCAAATAAGGTTCCTCAACACAAGGACCAATGCAAATGAGGTTCATAAGCACAAGATCAAGTGCAAAAGAAGTTGTTCAGCACACGAACAATGCCACTTGAGGTTGTTAAGCACACAAACAAGGGCAAATGAGGTTGTTAAGCACAAGAACAATTGTAAATGATGTTGTTAAGCACAAGAACACGGGCAAAAGATGTTAAGAAGCATAAGAACAACGATAATGGAGGTTGTTAAGCACAAGAACAAATGCAAATGAAGTTCATAAGCACAAGATGAAGGGCAAAAGAGGTTGTTAAGCACAAGAACAAGTGTAAATGATGTTGCTAAGCATAAGCACAACGACAATTGAGGTTGTTAAGCACACGAACAAGGGCAAATGAGGTTCCTAAGCAAAAAAACCAATGCAAATGAGGTTCATAAGCACAAGATCAAGGATAAAAGAGGTTGTTAAGCACACGAACAACACCAATTGAGGTTGTTAAACACACAAACAAGGGAAAATGAAGTTGTTAAGCACAAGAACAAGTATAAATAATGTTGCTAAGCACAAGAACAAGGGCAAAAGAGAGTAAGAAGCATATGAACAATGACAATTGAGGTAAGCACACGAACAAGAGCAAATGACGTTCCTAAGCACAACAACCAATGCAAATGAGGTTCATAAGCACAAGATCAAGGGCAAAAGAGGTTGTTAAGCACACGAACAATGCCAATTGAGGTTGTTAAGCACACAAACAAGGGCAAATGAGGTTGTCAAGCAAAAGAACAAGTGTAAATGATGTTGCTAAGCACAAGAACAAGGGCAAAAAAGGTTAAGAAGCATATGAACAACGACAATGGAGGTTGTTAAGCACACGAAGTAGAGTAAATGAGTTCCTAAGCACAAGAACAAATACAAATGAGGTTCATAAGCACAAGATAAAGGGCAAAAGAGGTTAAGAAGCATACGAACAATGACAATTGAGGTTGTTAAGCACACGAACAAGGGCAAATGAGGTTCCTAAGCATAAGAACCAATGCAAATGAGGTTCATAAGCACAAGATCAAGGGCAAAAGAGGTTGTTAAGCACACGAACAACGCCAATTGAGGTTTTAAGCACACAAACAAGGGCAAATGAGGTTCCTAAGCACAAGAACAAATGCAAATGAGGTTCATAAGCACAAGATTAAGGGCAAATTATGTTGCAAAGTGCAAGAACAACGACAAATGAGGTGGTTATGCAGAAGAACAAGTGTAAATGATGTTACTAAGTACATGAACAAGGGCAAACAAGGTTAATAAGCATATGAACAATCATAATTGAGGTGGTTAAGCGCACGTACAAAGGCAAATGAGGTTCCTAAGCACAAGAACCAATGCAAATGAGGTTTATAAGCACAAGATCAATGGCTAAAGAGGTTGTTAAACACACAAACAACGCCAATTGAGGTTGTTAAGCACAAAAACAAGGGCAAATGATGTTGTTAAGCACAAGAACATGTGTAAATGATGTTGCCAAGCACAAGAATAAGGGCAAAAGAGGTTAAGAAACATATGAACAACGACAATTGAGGTTGTTAAGCATACAAACAAGAGCAAATGGGGTTCCTAAGCACAATAACCAATGCAAATGAGGTTCATAAGCACAAGATCAGGGCAAAAGAGGTTGTTAAGCAGACGAACAGCAACAAATGAGGTTGTTAATCACACAATCAAGGGTAAATGAGGTTCCTAAACACAAGAACAAGGGAAAAAGAGGTTAAGAAGCATATTAACAACGACAATTGAAGTTGTTAAGCATACAAACAAGGGCAAATGAGGTTCCTAAGCACAAGAAACAATGGAAATGAGGTTCATAAGATCAAGATCAAGGGAAAATTATGTTTCAAAGCACAAGAACAACGACAAATGAGGTCGTTAAGCACAAGAACAAGTGTAAATGATATTGCTAAGTACAATAACAAGAGAAAACGAGGTTGAGAAACATATTAACAACGACAATTGAGGTTGTCAAGCACACGAACAAGGGCAAATGAGGTTCCCAAGCACAAGAACCAATGTAAATGAGGTTCATAAGCACAAGATCAAGGGCAAAAATGGTTGTTAAGCACACGAACAACGCCAATTGAGATTGTTAAGCACACAGACAACGGCAAATGAGGTTGTTAAGCACAAGAACAAGTGTAAATGATGTTGCTAAGCACAAGAACAAAAGCAAAAGAGGTTAAGAAACATATGAACAACGACAATGGAGGTTGTTAAGCACACGAACTAGGGCAAATGAGATTCCTAAGCACAACAACAAATGCAAATGAGTTTCATAAGCACAAGATTAAGTACAAAAGAGGTTGTTAAGCACACGAACAACGACAATTGAGGCTGTTAAGCACGAGAACAATGGCAAATGAAGGTCCTAAGCACAAGAACGATTGTAAATAATGTTGCTAAGCAAAAGATCAAGGGCAAAAGAGGTTGTTAAGCACACGAACAACGCTAATTGAGGTTGTTAAGCACACAAACAAGGACAAATGAGTTTCCTAAGCACAAGAACAAATGCAAATGAGGTTCATAAGCACAAGATCAAATGCAAATTATTTTGCAAAGCGCAAGAACAACGACAAATGAGGTTGTTAAGCACAAGAACAAGTGTAAATGATGTTGCTAAGCACAAGAACAAGTGTAAATAATGTTGCTAAGCACAAGAACAATGGCAAAAGAGATTAAGAAGCATATGAACAACGACAATTGAAGTTGCTAAGCACACGAATAAGAGCAAATGAGGTTCCTAAATGCAAGAACTAATGCAAATGAGGTTCATAAGCACAAGATCAAGGGCAAAAGAGGTTGTTAAGCATACGAACAAGGGCAAATGAAGTTCCTAAGAACAAGAACCAATGCAAATAAGGGTCATAAGCATAACATCAACTGCAAAAAAGGTTGTTAAGCACCCGATCAACGCCAATTGAGGTTGTTCAGCACACAAACAAGGGCAAATGAAGTTCCTAAGAATAAGAACCAATGCAAATGAGGTTCATAAGCACACGATCAAGGGCAAAAGAGGTTGTTAAGCACACGAACAACGCCAATTGAGATTGTTAAGAACACAAACAAGGTTAAATGAGGTTGTCAAGTAAAAGAACAAGTGTGAATGATATTTCTAAGCACCATAACAATGGAAAAAGATGTTAATATTCATATGAACAACGGCATTAGAGGTTGTTAAGCCCACGAATAAGGGCAAATGAGGTTCATAAGCACAAGACCAAGGGCAAAATAGGTTGTTAAGCACACGAACAACGCCAATTGAGGTTGTTAAGAACACAAACAAGGGCAAATGAGGATGTTAAGCACAAGAACAAGTGTAAATGATGTTGCTAAGCACAAGAACAAAGGCAAAAGAGGTTAAGAAGCATATGAACAACGACAATTGAGGTTGCTAAGCATACGAACAAGAGCAAATGAGGTTCATAAGCACAAGATTAGGGCAAAAGAGGTTGTTAAGCACACAAACAAGGGCAAATGAGGTTCCTAAGCACAAGAACAAATGCAAATGAGCTTTATAAACACAAGATCAATGGAAAATTATGTTGTAAAGCGCAAAAACAACGACAAATGAGGTTGTTAACCACAAGAACAAGTGTAAATGATGTTGCTAAGCACAAGATCAAGGAAAAAAGAGGTTAAGAAGCATATTAACAACGACAACTGAAGTTGTTAAGCACACGAACAAGGGCAAATGAGGTTCCTAAGCACAAGAACTGATGCAAATGAGGTTCATCAGCACAAGATCAACGGCATATTAAGTTACAAAGCGCAAGAACAACGACAAATGAGGTCGTTAAGCACAAGAATAAGTATAAATGATGTTACTAAGCACAACAATAAGGGAAAATGAGGTTAAGAACCATATTAACAATGACAATTGAGGTTGTTAAGCACACGAACGAGGGCAAATGAGGTTCCTAAGTATAAGAACAAATGCAAATGAGGTTCATAAGCACAAGATGAAGGGCAAAAGAGGTTAAGAAGCATATGAACAATGACAATTTAGGTTGTTAAGCACACGAACAAGGGCGAATGAGTTTCCTAAGCACAAGAACCAATGCAAATGAGGTTCATAAGCACAAGATCAAGGGCAAAAGAGGTTTTTAATCATACAAACAAGGGGAAATGAGGTTGTTAAGCACAAGAACAAGTGTAAATAACTTTGCTAAGCATAAGAACAAAGGAAAAAGAGATTAAGAAGCATATGAACTACGACAATTAAGGTTATTAAACACACGAACAAGAGAAAATGAGGTTCCTAAGTACAAGAACCAATGCAAATGAGGTTCATAAGCACAAGATCAAGAGAAAAAGAGGTTGTTAAGCACACGAACAACGACAATTGAGGTTGTTTCCACACTAACAAGGGCAAATGAGGTTGTCAAGCAAAAGAACAAGTGTAAATAATGTTGCTAAGCATCAGAACTAGAGAAAAAGAGGTTAAGAAGCATATGAAGAACGACAATTGAGGTTGTTAAGCCCACGAACAAGGGCAAATGAGATTCATCAGCATAAGATTATGGGCAAAAGAGGTTGTTAAGCACATGAACAACGCCAACTGAGGTTGTTAAGCACACATACAAGGGCAAATGAGATTGTCAAGCACAAGGAGAAGTGTAAATGATGTTGCTGAGCACAAGAACAAAGGAAAAAGAGGTTAAGAAGCATATGAACAACGACAATGGAGGTTGTTACGCACACGAACAATGCCAATTGAGGTTGTTAATCACAAGAACCAATGCAAATGAGGTTTATACGCACAAGATCAAGGGCAAAAGAGGTTGTTAAGCACACGAACGACGCCAATTGAGGTTATTAAGCACACAAACAAGAGCAAATGAGGTTGTTAAGCACAAGAACATGTGTAAATGATGTTGCCAAGCACACGAACAAGGGCAAATGAGGTTCCTAACCACTGGAACAAATGCAAATGAGGTTCATAAGCACAATATCAAGGGAAAAAGAGGTTGTTAAGCACACGGACAACACCAATTGAGGTTGTTAAGCACACAAACAATGGCAAATGAGGGTGTTAAGCACAAGAACAAGTGTAAATAATGTTGCTAAGCACAAGAACAAGGGCAAAAGAGATTAAGAAACATATGAACAACGACAATGGGGGTTGTTAAGCACACGAACTTGGGCAAATGAGGTTCCTAAGCACAAGAACAAATGCAAATGAAGTTCAGAAGCACAAGATGTAGGACAAAAGAGGTTAAGAAGTATATGAACAATGACAATTGAGGTTGTTAAGCACACGAACAATGGCAAATGAAGTTGCTGAGCACAAGAACAAGTGTAAATAATGTTGCTAAGCACAAGATCAAGGGCAAAAGTGGTTGTAAGCACACGAACAACGCCAATTGAGGTTGTTATGCACACAAACAAGGGCAAATGAGGTTCCTAAGCACAAGAACAAATGCATATGAGGTTCATAAGTACAATATCAAGGGCAAATTATGTTGCAAAGCGCAAGAACAACGACAAATGAGGTTGTTAAGTACAAAAACATGTGTAAATGATATTGCGAAGCACAATAACAAGTGTAAATAATGTTGGTAAGCATAAGACTAAGGCAAAAGAGGTTAAGAAGCATCGGAACAACGACAATTGAGGTTGTTAAGTAGACGAACTAGGGCAAATGAGGTTCCTAAGCACAAGACCAAATGCAAATGAGATTCATAAGCGCAAGATGAAGAACAAAAGATGTTAAGAAGCATATTAACAACGACAATTGAGGTTGTTAAGCACACGAACAAGGGCAAACGAGATTCCTAAGCACAAAAACCAATGCAGATGAGGCTCATAAGCACAAGATCAAGGGCAAAAGATGTTGTTAAGCGCACAAACAAGGGCAAATGACATTCCTAAGCACAAGAACAAATGCAAATAAGGTTCATAAGCACAAGATCAAGGGAAAATTATGTTGCAAAGCGCAAGAACAACGATAAATGAGGTTGTTAACCGGAAGGACAAATGTAAATATTGTTGCTAAGCACAAGAACAAGGTCAAAAGAGATTAAGAAGCATAGGAACAACGACAATTGAGGTTGTTAAGCACACGAACAAGGGCAAATGAGCTTCATAAGCACAAGAACCAATGCAAATGAGGTACATAAGCACAAGATGAAGGGCAAAAGAGGTTGTTAAGCACACGAACAACGCCAATTGAGGTTGTTAAGCACACAAACAAGGTCAAATGAGGTTGTAAAGCAAAAGAACAAGTGTAAATGATATTGCTAAGCAAAAGAACAAGGGAAAAATAGGTTAAGAGACATATGAACAACGACAATTGAGGTTGTTAAGCACACGAACAAGGGCAAATGAGGTTCCTAAGCACAAGAACCAATTCAAATGAGGGTCATAAGCACAAGATCAAGGGAAAAGAGGTTGTTAAGCACACAAACAACGCCAATTTAGGCTGTTTAGTACACAAACAAGGGAAAATGAAGTTCCTAAGCACAAAAACCAATACAAATGAGATTGATAAGCACAAGATCAAGGGCTAGAGAGGTTGTTAAGCACACGAACAACACCAATTGAGGTTGTTAAGCACACGAAGAAGGGCAAATGAGGTTCCTAAGCATTAGAACCAATTCAAATGAGGGTCATAAGCACAAGATCAAGGGCAAAAGAGGTTGTTAAGCACACGAACAACGCCAATTGAGGTTGTTTAGCACACAAACAAGGGCAAATGAAGTTCCTAAGCACAAGAACAAATGCAAATGAGGTTCATAAGCATAAGATCAAGGGCAAAAGAGGTTAAGAAACATATTAACAATGACAATTGAGGTTGTTAAGCACACGAACAAGGGCAAATAAGGTTTCTAAGCACAAGAACCAATGGAAATGAGGTTCATAAGCACAAGATCAAGGGCCAAAGAGGTTGTTAACCACACGAATAACGCCAATTGAGGTTTTTAAGCACAAAAACAAGGGGAAATAAGGTTGTTAAGCACAAGAACAGGTGCAAATGATGTTGCCAAGCACAAGATAAAGGCAAAAGAGGTAAAGAAGCATATGAACAACGACAATTGAGGTTGTCAACCACACGAACAAGGGCAAATGAGGTTCCTAAGCACAAAAACCAATGCAAATGAGGTTCATAAGCACAAGATCAAGGGAAAAAGCGATTGTTAAGCACACGAACAACACCAATTGAGGTTGTTAGGTACACAAACAAGGGCAAATGAGGTTGTTCAGCACAAGAACAAGTGTAAATAATGTTCCTAAGCACAAGAATAAGGGCAAAAGAGATTAAGAAACATATGAACAACGACAATTGAGAGAGTTAAGTATACAAACAAGAGCAAATGTGGTTTCTAAACACAAGAACCAATGTAAATGAGGTTCATAGGCACAAGATCAAGGGCAAAAGAGGTTGTTAAGCACACGAACAACCCCAATTGAGGTTGTTAAGCACACATACAAGGGCAAATAAGATTGTTAAGCACAAGAACAAGTGTAAATGATGTTGCTAAGCACAAGAACAAATGCAAAAGGGGTTAACAAGCATATGAAAAATGACAATGTTGGTTGTTAAGCAAATGATGTTCCTATGCACAAGAACAAATGCAAATGAGGTTCCTAAGCACGAGATAAAGGGCAAAACAGGTGAAGAATCATATGAACAACGACAATTGAGGTTGTTAAGCACACGAATAATGGCAAATGAGGTTCCTAAGCAGAAGAACCAATGCAAACGAGGTTCATAAGATTAATATCTGGGGCAAAAGAGGTTGTTAAGCACACGAACAACGCCAATTGAGGTTGTTAAGTACACAAACAAGAGCAAATGAGGTTCCTAAGTACAAAAACCAATGCAAATGGGGCTCATAAGCACAAGATCAAGGGCAAAAGAGGTTGTTAAGCACACGAACAACGCCAATTGAGGTTGTTCAGCACACAAACAAGGAAAATGATGTTCCTAAGCACAAGAACAAATGCAAAAGAGGTTCATAAGCACAAGATCAATGACAAATTATGTTGCAAAGCGCAAGAACAACGACAAATGAGGTTGTTAAGCACAAGAACAAATGTAAATCATGATGCTAAGCACAAGAACAAGGGAAAAAGAGGTTAAGACGCATATTAACAACGACCATTGAGGTTGCTAAGCACACAAACAAGGGCAAATAAGGTTGCTAAGCACAAGAACAAATGTAAATGAGGTTCATAAGCACAAGATCAAGGGCAAAAGAGGTTGGTAAGCACAGGAACAACGCCAACTGAGGTTGTTGAGCACACAAACAAGGGCAAATGAGGTTGTCAAGCACAAGGACAAGTGTAAATGATGCTGCTAAGCACAAGAACGAAGGCAAAAGAGGTAAAGAAGCATATGAACATCGAAAATGGAGGTTGTTAAGCACACGAACTAGGGCAAATGAGGTTCCTAAGCTCAAGAACTAATGCAAATGAGGTTCATAAGCACAAGATCAGGGCAAAAGAGGTTGTTAAGCACACAAACAAGGGCAAATGAGGTTGGTAACCACAAGAACAAGTGTAAATGATGTTGCTAAGAACAAGAACAAGGGAAATAGAGGTTAAGAAACATATTAACAACGATAATTGAGGATGTTAAGCACACAAACAAGGGCAAATGAGGTTCCTAAGCACAAGAACCAATGCAAATGAGGCTCATAAGTACAAGATCACGGGCAAATTATGTTGCAAAGCGCAAGAACAACGACAAATGAGGTTGTAAAGGACAAGAACAAGTATAAATGATGTTGCTAAGCACAACAACAAGGGAAAACGAGGTTAAGAACCATATTAACAACGATAATTGAGGTTGTCAAACACACGAACAAGGGCAAATGAGGTTCCTAAGCACAGGAACCAATGCAAATGAGGTTCATAAGCACAATATCAAGGGCAAAAGAGGTTGGTAAGTGCAGGAACAACGCCAACTGAGGTTGTTGAGCACACAAACAAGGGCAAATGAGGTTGTCAAGCACAACGACAAGTGTAAATGATGTTACTAAGCACAAGAACAAAGGCAAAAGACGTTAAGAAGCATATGAAGAACGACAATGGAGGTTGTTAAGCATAGGAACTAGGGCAAATGAGGTTCCTAGCCACAAGAACAAATGCAAATGAGGTTCATAAGCACAATATCAAGGGCAAAAAAGGTTGTTAAGCACACAAACAACACCAATTGAAGTTGTTAAGCAGGCAAACAAGGGCAAATGAGGTTGTTAAGCACAAGAACAAGTGTAAATAATGTTGCTAAGCACAAGAACTAGGGCAAAAAAGATTAAGAAGCATATGAACAACGACAATTGAAGTTGTTAAGCACACAAACGAGAGCAAATGAGGTTCCTAAACACAAGGACCAATGCAAATGAGGTTCATAAGCACAAGATCAAGGGCAAAAGAGGTTGTTAAGCACACAAACAACGCCAATTGAGGTTGTTAAGCACAAAAACAAGTGCAAATGAGGTTGTTAAGGACAAGAACAAGTGTAAATTATGTTATTAAGCACAAGAACAAGGGCAAAAGAGGTTAAGAAGCATATGAGCAACGACAATGGAGGTTGTTAAGTACGCAACCTTGGGCAAATGAGGTTCCTAAGCACAAGAACAAATGCAAATGAAGTTCATAAGCACAAGATGAAGGACAAAAGAAGTTAAGAAGCATATGAACAACGACAATTGTTGTTGTTAAGCACACAAACAAGGGCAAATGAAGTTGCTAACCACAAGAACAAGTGTAAATAATGTTGCTAAGCACAAGATCAAGCGCAAAAGAGGTTCTAAGCACACGAACAACGCCAACTGAGATTGTTATGCACACAAACAAGGGCAAATGAGGTTCCTAAGGACAAGAATAAATGCAAATGAGGTTCATAAGCACAAGATCAAGGGCAAATTATGTTGTAAAGCGCAAAAACAACGACAAATGAGGTTGTTAAGTACAAAAACAAGTGGAAATGATGTTGCTAAGCACAATAACAAGTGTAAATAATGTTGCTAATCACAAGAACAAGGGCAAAAGGGATTAAGAAGCATATGAACAACGACAATTGAGGTTTTTAAGCACACGAACAAGAGCAAATGAGGTTAATAAACACAAGAACTAATGCAAATGAGGTTCATAAGCACAAGATTAAAGGCAAAAGAGGTTGTTAAGCACACCAACAACGCCAATTGAAGTTGTCAAGCACACAAACATGTGCAAATGAGGTTGTTAAGCACAAGAACAAGTGTAAATGATGTTGCTAAGCACAATACTAAGGGCAAAAGAGGTTAAGAAGCATCAGAACAATGACAATGGAGGTTGTTAAGCACACGAACTAGGGAAAATGAGGTTCCTAAGCACTAAACCAAATGCAAATGAGGTTCATAAGCACAAGATGAAGGACAAAAGAGGTTAAGAAGCATATGAACAACGACAATTGAGGTTGTTAAGTACACAAACATGGGAAAATGTGGTTCCTAAGCAAAAGAACCAATGCAAATGAGGCTCATAAGCACGAGATAGGAGTAGGTCCGATGGGCATCGGACCTACTTTTAGGTTCGATTAGCTCTAATACCGTACGATTATTATTGGGATTTGTGTGCACGGAAATTGAAAAATACTTGCACGGAATTTAATGAGTTCGCACGAATCTTGATGCAGATCTGATGGTCACTTCACCCATCGAAAAAGGTAGGTCCGATGGGCATCGGAACTACTCTCAATCCCATAAGCACAAGATCAAGGGCAAAAGAGGTTGTTAAGCACTCGAACAACGCCAATTGAGGTTGTTAAGCATACAAACAAGGGCAAATGACGTTCCTAAGCATAAAAACAAATGCAACTAAAGTTCATAAGCACAAGATCAAGGACAAATTATGTTGCAAAATGCAAGAACAACGACAAATGAGGTTGTTAAGCAGAAGAACAAGGGTGAATAATGTTGCTAAGCACAAGAACAATGGCAAAAAAGATTGAGAAGCATATGAAGAATGACAATTGAGGTTGTTAAGCACACGAACAAGGGCAAATGAGGTTCCTAAGCACACGAACCAATGCAAATGAGGTACAAAAGCATAAGATGAAGGGCAAGAGAGGTTGTTAAGCACACGAACAACGCCAATTGAGGTTGTTAAGCACACAAACTAGGGCAAATGTGGTTGTAATACAAAAGAACAAGTGTAAATGATGTTGCTAAGCACAAGAACATGGAAAAAATAGGTTAAGAAGCATATGAACAACGGCAATTGAGGTTGTTAAGCCCACAAACAACGGCAAATGAGGTTGTTAAGCCCATAAACAACGGCAAATGAGGTTTCTTAGCACAAAAACCAATTCAAATGAAGTTCATAAGCACAAGATCAAGGGCGAAAGAGGTTATTAAGCACACGAACAACACCAATTGACGTTGTTATGCCCATGAACAAGGGCAAATGAGGTTCCTAAGCAAAAGAACCAATTCAAATGAGGGTCATAAGCACAAGATCAAGGGCAAAAGAGGTTGGTAAGCACAGGAACAATGCGAACTGAGGTTGTTGAGCACACAAACAAGGTCAAATTAGGTTGTCAAGCGCAAGGACAAATGTAAATGATGTTGTTAAGCACAAGAACGAAGGCAAAAGAGGTAAAGAAGCATATGAACAACGAAAATGGAGGTTGTTAAGCACACGGACAACGCCAATTGTGGTTGTTCAGCACACAAACAAGGGCAAATGAAGTTCCTAAGCATAAAAATCAATGCAAATGAGGTTCATAAGCACAAGATCAAGGGCAGGAGAGGTTGTTAAGCACACGAACAACACCAATTGAGGTTGTTAAGGCACGAACAAGGGCAAATGAGGTTCCTAAGCACAAGAACCAATTCAAATGAGGGACATAAGCACAAGATCAAGGGCAAAAGAGGTTGTTAAGCACACGAGCAACGCCAATTGAGGTTGTTAAGCACACAAACAAGGGCAAATGAGGTTCCTAAGCAAAAGAACAAATGCAAATGATTTTCACAAGCACAAGATCAAGGGCAAATTATGTTGCCAAGTACAAGAATAACAAAAAATGAGGTTGTTAAGCACAAGAACAAGTGTAAATGATGTTGCTAAGCACAAGAACAAAGGCAAAGAGGTTAAGAAGCCTATTAACAATGACAATTGAGATTGTTAAGCACAAGAACAAGGACAAATAAGGTTCCTAAGCACTAGAACCAATGCAAATGAGGTTCATAAGCAGAAGATCAAGGGCAAAAGAGGTTGTGAAGCACACGAACAAATGTCAATTGAGGTTGTTAAGCACACAAACAAGGGCAAATGAGGTTGTCAAGCACAATAAAAAGTGTAAATGATGTTGCTAAGCACAATAACAAGGTCAAAAGAGGATGGAAGCATATGAACAACGACAATTGAGGTTGTTAAGCGCATGAACAAGGGCAATTGAAGTTGCTAAGCACAAGAAAAAGTGTAAATAATGTTGCTAAGTACAAGATCAAGGGCAAAAGAGGTTGTTATGCACACAAACAAGGGCAAATGAGGTTCCTAAGCACAAGAACAAATGCGAATGACGTTCATAAGCACAAGATCAAGGGCAAATTATGTTGCAAATGGCAAGAACAACGACAAATGAGGTTGTTAAGCACAAAAACAAGTGTAAATAATGTTGCTAAGCACAAGAATAAGGGCAAAAAACATAAAAACAACGACAATTGAGGTTGTTAAGCTCACCAACAAGGGCAAATGAGGTTCCTAAGCACAAAAACCAAAAGCAAATGAGGTTCATAAGCACAAGATCAAAGGCAAAAGATGTTGTTAAGCTCACGAACAACACCAATAGAGGTTGTTAAGCACACGAACAAGGGCAAATGAGGCTCCTAAGCAGAAAAACCAATGCAAATGAGGGTCATAAGCACAAGATCAAGGGCAAAAGAGGTTAAAAAACATAGGAACAACGACAATTGAGGTTGTTAAGCCCATGAACAAGGGAAAATGAGGTTCCTGAGCACTAAAACAAAAAGCAAATGAGGTTAATAAGCACATGATCAAAGGCAAAAGATGTTGTTAAGCACACGAACAACACCAATAGAGGTTGTTAAGCACACGAACAAAGGCAAATGAGGCTCCTAAGCAGAAAAACCAATGCAAATAAGGGTCGTAAGCACAAGATCAAGGACAAAAGAGGTCGTTAAGCACAGAACAACGCCAATTTAGGTTGTTCAGCACACAAACAAAGGCAAATGAAGTTCCTAAGCACAAGAACAAATGCAAATTAGGATCATGGGCAAATTATGTTGTAAAGACAAATGAGGTTGTTAAGCACAAAAACAACTGTAAATAATGTTGCTAAGCACAAGAACTAGGGCAAAAGAGGTTAAAAAACATATGAACAACGACAATTGTGGTTGTTAAGCGCAAGAACAAGGGCAAATAAGGTTCCTAAGCACAAGAACCAATGGAAATGATGTTCATCAGCACAAGATCAAGGGCAAAAGAGGTTGTCAAGCACACGAACAATGCCAATTGAGGTTGTTAAGCACACAGACAAGGGCAAATGAGGTTGTCAAGCAGAAGAACAAGTGTAAATGATGTTGCTAAGCACAAGAACAAGGGGAAAAGAGGTTAAGAAGCATATGAACAATGACAATTGACGTTAGTAAGCACACGAACAAGGGAAAATGAGGTTCCTCAGCACAAAAACCAATGCAAATGAGGTTCATAGGCACAATATCAAGGGCAAAAAAGGTGAAGAAGCATATGAACCATGACAATTGAGATTGCTAAGCACACGAACAAGAGCAAACGAGGTTCCTAAGCACAAGAACCAATTGAAATGAGGTTCATGAGAACAAGAGCAAGGGCAAAAGAGGTTGTTAAGCACACGAACGACGCTAATTGAGGTTGTTAAGCACATAAACAAGGGCAAATGAGGTTGGTAAGCACAAGAACAAATGTAAATGATGTTGCTAAGCACAAGAACAATGGCAAAAGAGAAGGAAGCATATGAACAATGACAATGGAGGTCGTGAAGCACACGAATGAGGTTCCTAAGCACAAGAACAAATGTAAATGAGGTTCATAGGCACAAGATAAAGGGCAAAAAATGTTAAGAAGCGTATGAACAACGACAATTGAGGTTGTCAAACACACGAACAAGGGCAAATGAAGTTCCTAAGCACAAAAACCAATGCAAATGAGGTTCATAAGCGCAAGATCAAAGGCAAAAGAGGTTGTTAAGCACACAAATAACACCAATTGAGGTTGTCAAGCACACAAACAAGGGCAAATGAGGTTATTATGCACAAGAACAAGTGTAAATAATGTTGCTAAGAACAAAAACAAGGGCAAAAAAGATAAAGAAGCATATGAACAACGACAATTGAGGTTGTTAAGCACACAAACAAGAGCAAATGAGGTGCCTAAGCACAAGAACCAATGCAAATGAGATTCATAAACACAAGATCAAGGGAAAAAGAGGTTGTTAAGCACACGAACAACGCCAATTGAGGTTGTTAAGCACATAAACAAGGGCAAATGAGGTTGCTAACCACAGGAACAAAGGCAAAAGAGGTTAAGAAGCATATTAACAACAACATTTGAGGTTGTTAATCCCACGAACAACGGCAAATGATGTTCATAAGCACAAGATCAAGGGCAAAAGAGGTTGTTAAGCACACGGACAACGCCAATTGAGGATGGTTAGCACACAAACAAGGGCAAATGAGGTTGTTAAGCACAAGAACAAGTGTAAATGATGTTGCTAAGTACAAGAACAACTAAATAGGTTAAGAAGCATATGAACAACGACAATTGAGGTTGCTAAGTATACGAACTGGAGCAAATGACGTTCCTAAGCTCAAGAACTAATGCAAATGAGGTTCATAAGCACAAGATCAGGGCAAAAGAGGTTGTTAAGCACACAAACAAGGGCAAATGAGGTTCCTAAGCACAAGAACAAATGCAAATGAGCTTCATAAGCACAAGATCACGGGTAAAAAAGGTGAAGATGCATATGAACAACAATAATTGAGATTGTTAAGCACACGAACAAGAGCAAATGAGGTTCCCAAGCACAAGAACCAATTCAAATGTGGTTCATAAGCACAAGATCAAGGGCAAAGGAGGTTGTTAAGCACACGAACAACCCCAATTGAGGTTGTTAAGCACACAAATAAGGGCAAATGAGGTTGTTAAGGACAAGAACAAGTGTAAATGATGTTGCTAAGCACAAGAACAAAGGCAAAAAAGATTAAGAAGCATATGAATAACGACAATGGATGCTGTGAAGCACACGAACTAGAACAAATGATGTTCATAAGCATAAGATAAAGGGCAAAAAAGGTGAAGAAGCATATGAACAACGACAATTGAAGTTGTCAAGCACACGAACAAGGGCAAATGAAGTTCCTAAGTACGAAAACCAATACAAATGAGGTTCATAAGCTCAAGATCAAAGGCAAAAGAGGTTGTTAAGCCCACGAACAACACCAATAGAGGTAAGCACACAAACAAGGGCAAATGAGGTTGTTAAGCACAAGAACAAGTGTAAATAATGTTGCTAAGCATAAGAATAGGGGCAAAAAAAGATTAAGAAGCATATGAAAAATGACAATTCAGGTTGTTAAGCACACGAACAAAAGAAAATGAGGTTCCTAAGCACAAGAACCAATGCAAATGAGATTCATAAGCACAAGATCAAGGGCAAAAGAGGTTGTTAAGCACACGAACAACACTAATATATGTTGTTAAGCACACAAACAAGGGCAAATGAGGTTGTTAAGCACAAAAACAAGTGTAAATGATATTGCTAAGCACAATAACAAGGGCAAAAGAGGTTAAGAAGCATATTAACAATGACAATTGAGGTTGTAAGCACATGAACAAGGGCAAATGAGGTTCCTATGCATAAGAACCAATGCAAATGAGGTTCATAAGCACAAGATTAAGGGCAAAAGATGTTGTTAAGCACATGAACAAATGCCAATTGAGGTTGTTAAGCATACAAACAAGGGCAAATGAGGTTCCTAAGCACAAGAACAAATGCAAATAAAGTTCATACGCACAAGATCACGGGCAAATTATGTTGCAAAGTGCAACAACAACAAAAAATGAGGTTGTTAAGCACAAGAACAAGTGTAAATGATGCTGCTAAGTATAATAACAAGTGCAAAAGAGGTTAAGAAGCATATGAACAATGACAATTGAGGTTGTTAAGCACACGAACAAGAGCAAATGAAGTTGCTAAGCACAAGAACAAGTGTAAATGAGGTTCATAAGCACAATATCAAGGGAAAAAGAGGTTGTTAAGCACACGAACAACACCAATTGAGGTTGTTCAGCACACCAACAAGGGCAAATGAGATTGTTAAGCACAAGAACAAGTGTAAATGATGTTGCTAAATACAAGAACAAAGGCAAAAGAGGTTAAGATGCATATGAACAACAACAATGGAGGTTGTTAAGCACACGAACTAGGATAAATGAGGTTCCTAAGCACAAGAACAAATGCAAATGAGGTTCATAAGCACAATATCAAGGGCAAAAGAGGTTGTTAAGCACATGAATAACACCAATTGAGGTTGTTAAGCATACAAACAAGGGCAAATGAGGTTGTTAAGCATAAGAACAAGTGTAAATGATGTTGCTAAGCACAAGAACAAGGGCAGAAGAGATTAAGAAGCATATGAACAACAGCAATTGAGGTTGTTAAGCACACGACCAAGAGGAAATGAGGTCCTAAACACAAGAACCAATGCAAATGGGGTTCATAAGCACAAGATCAAGGGCAAAAGAGGTTGTTAAGGACACGAACAAGTGCAAATGAGGTTGTTAAGCACAAGAACAAGTGTAAATGAGGTTGCTAAGCACAAGAACCAAGGCAAAAGATGTTAAGAAGCATATGAACAACGACATTTGAGGTTGTTAAGCCCACGAACAAGGGCAAATGAGATTCATAAGCACAAGATCAAGGGCAAAAGGGGTTGTTAAGCACACGGACAACGCCAATTGAGGTTGTCAAGAACACGAACAAGGGCAAACGAGGTTGTTAAGCACAAGAACAAGTGTAAATGATATTGTTAAGCACAAGAACAAAAGAAAAAGAGGTTAAGAAGCATATTAACAATGACAATTGAGGTTGCTAACCATACGAACAGGAGCAAATAAGGTTCCTAAGCTCAAGAACTAATGCAAATGAGGTTCATAAGCATAAGATCAGGGTAAAAGAGGTTGTTAAGCACACAAACAAGGGCAAATGAGGTTCCTAAGCACAATAACAAATGCAAATGAGCTTCATAAGCATAAGATCAATGGAAAATTATGTTGTATAGCGCAAAAACAACGACAAATGAGGTTGTTAACCACATGAACAAGCATAAATGATGCTGCTAAGCACAAGAACAAGGGAAATAGAGGTTAAGAAATATATTAACAACGACAACTGAGGATGTTAAGCACACGAACAAGGGCAAATGAGGTTCCTAAGCACAAGAACCAATGCAAATGAGGTTCATAAGGACAAGATCACAGGGAAATGTTGCAAAGCTCAAGAACAACGACAAATGAGGTTGTTAAGTACAAGAACAAGTGTAAATGATGTTGCTAAGCACAACAACAAGGGAAAATGAGGTTAAGAACCATATTAACAATGATAATTGTGGTTGTCAAGCACACGAACAAGGGCAAATGAGGTTCCTAAGCACAAGAACCAATGCAAATGAGGTTCATAAGCACAAGATCAAGGGCAAAAGAGGTTGGTAAGCACAGGAACAACGCCAACTGAGGTTGTTGAGCACACAAACAAGGGCAAATGAGGTTGTCAAGCACAAGGACAAGTGTAAATGATGCTGCTAAGCACAAGAACGAAGGCAAAAGAGGTAAAGAAGCATATGAACATCGAAAATTGAGGTTGTTAAGCACACGAACTAGGGCAAATGAGATTCCTAGCCACAAGAACAAATGCAAATGAGGTTCATAAGCACAATATTAAGGGCAAAAAAGGTTGTTAAGCACACGAACAACACCAATGGAAGTTGTTAAGCATGCAAACAGGGGAAATGAGGTTGTTAAGGTGTAAATAATGTTGCTAAGCACAAGAACAAGGGCAAAAGAGATTAAAAAGCATATGAACAACGACAATTGAGGTTGTTAAGCACACAAACAAGATCAAAAGAGGTTCCTAAACACAAGGACCAATGCAAATGAGGTTCATAAGCACAAGATCAAGGGCAAAAGAGGTTGTCAAGCACACGAACAACGCAAATTGAGGTTGTTAAGCACACAAACAAGTGCAAATGAGGTTGTTAAGCACAAGAACAAGTGTAAATTATGTTGCTAAGCACAAGAACAAGGGCAAAAGAGGTTAAGAAGCATAAGAACAACGATAATGGAGGTTGTTAAGCACAAGAACAAATGCAAATGAAGTTCATAAGCACAAGATGAAGGGAAAAAGAGGTTAAGAAGCATATGAACAACGACAATTCAGGTTGTTAAGCGCATGAACAAGGGCAATTGAAGTTGCTAAGCACAAGAAAAAGTGTAAATAATGTTGCTAAGCACAAGATCAAGGGCAAAAGAGGTTGTTATGCACACAAACAAGGGCAAATGAGGTTCCTAAGCACAAGAACAAATGCGAATGAGGTTCATAAGCACAAGATCAAGGGCAAATTATGTTGCAAATGGAAAGAACAACGACAAATGAGGTTGTTAAGCACAAAAACAAGTGTAAATAATGTTGCTAAGCACAAGAACAAGGGCAAAAGATGTTAAAAAATATAGAAACAACGACAATTGAGGTTGTTAAGCCCACCAACAAGGGAAAATGAGGTTCCTAAGCACAAAAACCAAAAGCAAATGAGGTTCATAAGCACAAGATCACAGGCAGAAAAGGTTGTTAAGCACACGAACAACACCAATAGAGGTTGTTAAGCACACGAACAAGGGCAAATGAGGTTCCTAAGCAGAAAAACCAATGCAAATGAGGGTCATAAGCACAAGATCAAGGGCAAAAGAGGTTAAAAAACATAGGAACAACGACAATTGAGGTTGTTAAGCTCACGAACAAGGGAAAATGAGGTTCCTTAGCACAAAAACCAAAAGCAAATGAGGTTAATAAGCACAAGATCAAAGGCAAAAGAGGTTGTTAAGCACACGAACAACACCAATAGAGGTTGTTAAGCACACGGACAAAGGCAAATGAGGCTCCTAAGCAGAAAAACCAATGCAAATGAGGGTCGTAAGCACAAGATCAAGGACAAAAGAGGTCGTTAAGCACAGAACAACGCCAATTTAGGTTGTTCAGCACACAAACAAAGGCAAATGAAGTTCCTAAGCACAAGAACAAATGCAAATTAGGTTCATAAGCACAAGATCATGGGCAAATTATGTTGCAAAGAGCTAGAACAACGACAAATGAGGTTGTTAAGCACAAGAACAACTGTAAATAATGTTGCTAAGCACAAGAAAAATGACAAAAGAGGTTAAAAAACATATTAACAATGACAATTGTGGTTGTTAGGCGCAAGAACAAGGGCAAATAAGGTTCCTAAGCACAAGAACTAATGCAAATGACGTTCATCAGCACAAGATCAAGGGCAAAAGAGGTTGTCAAGCACACGAACAAGTGTAAATATCATTGCTAAGCACAAGAACAAGGCAAAAGAGATTAAGAAGCTTATGAACAACGACAATTGAGGTTGTTAAGAACACGAACAAGAGCAAATGAGGTTCATAAGCACAAGATCAAGCGCAAAAGATATTGTTAAGCACACGAACAATGCCAATTGAGGTTGTTAAGCACACAAACAAGGGTAAATGAGATTGTTAAGCACAAGAACAAGTGTAAATGATGTTGGTAAGCACAAGAACAAAGGCAAAAGAGGTTAAGAAGCATACAAACAACGACAATGGAGGTTGTTAAGCACACGGAATAGGGCAAATGTGATTGCTAAGCACAAGAACAAAAGCAACTGAGGTTCATAAGCACAAGATGAAGGGCAAAAGAGGTTAAGAAATATATGAACAACGACAATTGAGGTTGTTTGTTAAGCACACGAACAAGGGCAAATGAAGTTCCTAGGCACAAGAACAAGTGTAAATAATGTTGCTAAGCACAAGATCAAGGGCAAAAGAGGTTGTTAAGCACACGAACAGCGTCAATTGAGGTAGTTAAGCGCACAAACAGTGGCAAATGAGGTTCCCAAGCACAGGAACAACTGCAAATGAGGTTCATAAGCACAACATCAAGGGCAAATTATGTTGCAAAGCGCAAGAACAACTAGAAATGAGGTCGGTAAGCACAAGAACAAGTGTAAATGATGTTGCTAAGTACAAGAACATGGGAAAACGAGGTTAAGAAGCATATTCACAACGACAATTGAGGTTGTTAAGCATACAAACAAGAGCAAATGAGGTTTCTAAGCACAATAACCAATGCAAAAGAG